>JACJUM010003317.1:3630763-3738862 GCA_020976665.1 Heortia vitessoides | reverse complement strand
CCCGCCGGGGCTCGGTGCCCCCGCCGGGGCTCGGTGCCTCCGCCGGGGCCCGCCGGGGCTCGGTGCCCCCGCCGGGGCTCGGTGCCCCCGCCGGGGGCGGGCCAGGGCTCGGTGCCCCCGCCGGGGCCCGGTGCCCCCGCCGTTTATTGGCCATCGCCCAAATGCTCATCTCGGAGTCAAGTCGGTGTCCAAAAAGTGTTGTGTGAAAAATTATTTAATTACGATTTACGTGTTCGTCAACATAAATAATCGCTTACTATAATATATATTCGAATTATTGTTACCTATAGCGTTTTTAGCTCCGCTGAATACGACTGCAGTCATGGCGCCGATCAGACCCGCCGATGCAGTCGCCTGAAAACAAACAACAACATAGAGTATCAGTAACTTAATTTTTGTACTTGCTAAACAATGCACCTAAACACAATTCGGTCTCGGGTTAAACATACTTAGAACTACATCACTAAGTACTTTCTAACTCGTGAACATAAGGATTACTAGAAATGCATAATAAAGGAAATCGTATTCCGTACTAAGTGTGGCATTGCCTCGACTCTAAAGGATATAAGAATGAATGAGAATCTAATGTTTCAGAATGACACCGACCTAATCAAATATTCTTTGCTAATAATTAATCAAAAATCCTCCTTATTAACCAACTCGGAGGTGTATTTTAATTTTATCGTGGATTTAATATCCATTTCAGAAAACTGTTCGTGTTCTCGGAGTTTCGTGATTTGTTAAAAAGATCATTGGACTATATTATAATCTATCATTCTTACAAGGAAGTACAATCCGCAAATTAAAGCTTACCAGTTGAGCTTTGGCGGCCTCCCACCGCGAGAAGCCGCTCCTCAGCAATATCGCGAAGTCTCCCACCTCGTGTGGAATTTCATGAACTGAAATTATAAACAAAATTATATCAATTTAAATACACATTTAATTTGAAATCGAATCTCAACTTTAGAATAGGACCACCGAAGCGAACATACTTTAACCAGCTAGAAAAGGTATTAAAGAAGGGCCAAGTCAGAAGTATCAAGAATAAACGAGCATATATGAAAGAATTAATGCGAGTAAGGGAAGATAGAGGTATGCCAAGATCGTAACAAGTTGAGATCCATAGTCTCTGCCTACCCCGATGGGACAAGGGCGTGATGTATGTAGGTATGTAATGAACCATATTCGCTTTACTTAAAGTCAGTGCGTTTAAAGAATCGTTACATTTTAGTCAATGCACGCAAGTTTAGCGCGGGGTACAGCGAGCGGTCATCGACCCCGGCCCCCACGCTCAATACATACGTGTTTTAAATTTATCTTTCTTATACATGCTGTAAAGATAAATCTAAATATAAAATAAAATACGGACAATTATTATACCCGTTTCCAACATCTACAAAATATGAATCGACGAATGATCACCATCATCAGTTTTGTTTTTTTCGGACGAACCTAATGCTGGACTACTGATACCAGTGATGTGCGAGGCCGCTCGGTCATAAGCGAGCCGGCGCCCAATTGTACCCGGGGGCCGCAGGGGAGCGCCCACAAGGCTCGCGAGACGGAGCGGGACCGTCGGCTGTCACTCGAGGCGGCTCTGAAGCCGATCCTCGGCTCGAGTGGCCTTTGTTAAGGACGTTTAATATGTTTGCAAAAGAGGTCTGAATTAGTCGCCCTCGGTGGGTGAAATATCTCTATTCATACATAGAAGAAATAATAAAAAAACAATAAGATTAGAAAAAATATACGGGCCCGATGGCGCAAATGGTAGTGTGATCCCATTCAGCGCCAAAACTCGTGGGCTCGATCCCCATCCAAGACAAATATTTATATGATGATATTGTGTTTGTTCTGTGTCTGGGTGTTGAATATATGTATTAAGTATATATATATATATTCATGGTAAACACAAATAAATCCAGTTCTGAGCACCGCGACGTACCGAGTATGGCGAAGGTGGTGAGCAGGCCGACACGGAAGCCCACGAGGAAGGAGCCGCCCACCGCCAGCCCGTGCGTGAAGTTGTCGATAGAGTTCGCCATCAGGTTCAGGTAGCCCGCTACCTGTCCACACCATAACAGTTTTTGTGATATTTTATGGAATTTATACCTGCTTATCAACCAAAAAATATTTAATATGTACATATTATATAAATATCATACAAGTTTACTTTATTGATATTGTATGTATCATTATACTCAATGTACAACTTTTTGGGCAAGTAGCTCATCATCCTGGGGTAGACGGACTAGAATAACACATAGGCTTCTTTTTATCCTGGAAATATAAAATCAATGCATAGACAAACATCAATCAAGAACTAGATTTATATTTTTCTTTGTGGAATCGGCAACACTTTTTGAGCTTAGCAGTCAGGAAGTTAAACAGATTTTTTGGAATAACCAGATTTCTTCAAGGATGCGAGAAAGTTCTCGCATGTCACTGCATTCTAGATGTCACTTACATGTTTCTTGTCGCTCTTCTCCCTGGTGGCGAGCAACGTCTTCTCGCGCGCCTCCCGCAGCAGACAGCGGCCCATCCAGCGGTTGCTGCCCTTGCCGCACTTGCCGGTGGGGGACGCCGGCGCCGCGCTGCAGCACTGCCCTTCGCCTGCAACACACTCCACTGATTTACTGTTTGTCGACGACGGATATCTATACTATTATTTTAAAATTAAAGGTTTCGTTTGATTGAACGCACTTATCTCAGGAACCGCTGGTCCGGTTGGAAAATCTTTCAGTGTGGATAGTCCTTATCGAAGACTACTATATCCCCCCCCACCAAGATACTATCCCACGCAACTCTCGTGTTATAATATAATTGTTTGTGGGATAAAGTAATATGTGTTTTGAATAAGTTATATGTGTGTTATAAATATGTAAGTTAAGTAATGTGTGTAGGTTTTATTTTGAAAATAAATCTCTGTTTACTCGAATAAGTGTTGTATATTATATCTCCAGCAAAAGACGTCGTACAACTTCATATAGTGATCATGTGATATTGACAGAAACCTATCTATACATATAAATAAAATTAGAGTGTCTGTTTGTAATATTAAAATAACCGTAGAAAACGGTACATGCATATGAATGTTTATACGGTACACATACAATTTTTTTTTATAGTTTCTGTCTGTCTGGACCGATTTTGACGGAACTTTCACTGGCAGATAGTTTACGTTATGATTAGTAACTTAGGCTATATTACATCACGCTACGTCCGGAAGGAGCGGAGCATTGATTAAAAATATGGCAAAAACGGGCAAAAAATTTACTTCGTTGTATGAAGTTTGTAGTTCGAAAGAAAATATGGTGCCCAAAGTTACAATCCCAAGTGGACAAAGTCGCGGGCACAGCTAGTGCTAAAGCACTAGCAAATTGGGTATGTCTAAATATGGAGATTACAGCAAAGTTTGATCCAAAGTGGTATAGATTCTGAAGGTATTGAAATCCTATTGAATTTATATCACGTTTAACTATTTTATACATTGAAAACATATTCACCTTTAGTGTTATTATTGAATACGCAGCTATCGTACAGCTGTTTAGCAGTCACCGTCCCATTGCATATTCCCTCCCCGCTGTTCACTCCTCGCTGCTTCCTCTCTATTTCTAGAAGCTTCTCGATTTCCTCTATTTCTATTTGTTTTATTGCGCCGTTTTGTTTGGTCGGCGTTTCTTCTTCTTCCTCGTCCTCCTCGGCCTCAGACGTGGCGAAGAGCTTCTCCACTACGATGAAGACCAGCATACCGAAAAGGCACCACAGTCCACTCTTTAGAGACACATGTTCGCCTTCTGTAATTTAATAAATTTTATGTTATACATAGAAAAATCTAGTGTCGATTGCTATCTACGTAGGAGGACGTATATCCCCCCCCCCCTCCCCCCGACAGCTGCATTCCCGTCGTGGTCTGCGATTGTCACTACACTTGCTCAGCGCGCAATATTCATTATTTTATCAGCAACATTATTCATTTGGAAGGGATATAAGTACATCAGACATATCCCTTGTTTTGTCGTCTTTTTAGACGATAATGCATGGTGCATTTTATGCGACGTAAGCTAGTCACAGGCTTGTCGTGTCACGAGTAGATCGCATTTATGTTTAATATAAGAACATACCATGAGTGTAAATGCTTTGGATGCTTAAGATGATCACATATCTCAATCGAATCAAATTAATTGCAATTGACGACATTTCTGCATTTTTTTATTAAAGTCAACAAACAGTCATATGATGTGATTGACGAGCACAAAACTAAACCTATATTGACTGTAGAACCTAAATATACTGGCATCAACAAATATCTTTTTTAATACTTTATTTAATAAAGCTATCTACTTTTATGTGAATAGGTGTTTGCTACCGACATTGATAAAGCTAAAGGTTCATATTTGATAACCTGTAGGATTTGCAGAATCAGTAACAAGACTATTTAAATGTACGCATAGGACAAAAATTTATACAATGAATATAAGTTTGTGTGTCTGGTGATAAATATTAAATTAAGTATTATAATTGTGATTCCTCCTCTGGTGTTTCATGTACTTTTATATTTGTATTGGTAGAATTAGAAAAGACATTGGTTGACTAAGTTCAAGACAATTTAGAAAGGTTTGATGCGGTCTACGGTTGAAACGGCACTAAATATATAAGTATCTTATTAAATTAATATGCACGTTATTGTACACAAAGCAAAAAATCAATCTACAAATGTCAAAATTACGCAAGCGACATTCATCTTTAAATGCAAGCCATTGGATACAAAATTGGTTGTGGAATTTTGACAGATTTGTGCAAGTTGATCTGCAGAGAAACATAGATAGACACAAATTTCGATTTGAACATGTACATTGGGCGTTCTTATGGCATTGACTTCTTCTATGGGATGGAAAGTATATAATAACAAATACATAATGCTTCTGGCAAATATAGACCAATAGCCTGTACCTACATATCCAGGTAGGAATAAATTGTAAATATGTATGTAGGTATGTTTATATGGTATTTTAATACATTGCAACTATTCTGACAGCAAGAATCTAGACTTCTACCAACTCTATGTATACATATTTTTTTGCAGACCCTCCTTTCATTTTACGTATACAAAGTTGCAGTGACATAAGACGGACAGTATTGATAAAAGTCATGCAGATAAATACGGATTCTGGCTTTTAGCACGTACGTGACCTTGCCATAGAATTTGTGATACGAAACGACTACACGTCGACTACGGCTTTAGTTCAGTTAGTCGTGAGTCTCAAATTGTTATGAGCAAGTACAACATTGATACTATAATCATAACTCACTCGATGTTATAAGGTATTAGGTACTTTTAAGCAGAAGATACTAACTAAACTATAGATATCATTTAATAGCTGAAGCGTGACATTTTTTTTTAATAAGTATTTTGTTTACGTACTCGTAGGTATTGTTTAAAATTCATGTGGGTATTATTAAGATGTATGAACTATACCATATAATATATATATATTATATATATACTATGGAAAGTTTCTTAACAATATACTTGTACATAGCAGACTTCATCGGTGTCGAATTTTCTTATTTTTAAGCTTAAGTTTTAGTTATTGTGTTTTTGTTGCAATAATATTGTTTATTAGGAACAACAAATTTGGTCTAATAAATTTTGTTCTATAATTTTATACCCAAAATTTAATTTTAAGTTGGCTGTTTGTTATTCTTATAAAAATATATATATTCGGTAGTAACAAACATGTAATTATTCATATATTTATCATCTTTGATGGGCCTAATGGCGAATTCAATGGTGTCCCTATCTTGTGCGCCGAAGGTAATGTTTGATCCCCACCATACACAGAACGGATATTAGATAACTAAGGAATGATCATCATCTTCATGATCGTGGAATGTCCATTGCTGGACATAAGCCTCCCCGAGAACGCCAGCCGTAGTGGCAATCGCAGAGCGTAGCTTTGTGACAGAAATTCTGCTGACCATTCTGGCCCTGTTGCATTTGACCTTCGCTGTCTCGGATGGATATACCGCCTTTTATCGGTTCCGGTGCATCAGTCGCCTCTTACGACAGTTGGTACAGAGGGAGTCATTATTCTACTCTGTCGGTAACCTACGGCGTCACAAATGTAATATTAAAACACAAATGTTTTTGTTTGTTCTGTAACTGGGTGTTAAATATATTTGTGTTGATATTTATAACATAAGTGCTCTAAGGTATTTATCTCGGATACAGTTATATAATAAAAGCAGCGGAACAACATATAGAGCGAAAATTCTGTGTTAGACAATAGATAGGAGAGTGAATCATTTGATACTCGAGAAAGAGCAGATCTAATTCTTTAATAACTGAGTAATCAAAACATGATATCCCCGTATTGAAACAGTGACACTCAAAACTACAATGTGTACATAATTTACAATAACTGTTAGTTATCACTGCCTGATTAACTACCTGCCTTATTATTAAGAGTGTGTGTGTAGAGTACACATACGTCGATAACTCGGAACACAAAACCTATGACTCATAGCCTCGCATAACATAATCGGCTTTATACCGATGCGATAAGAACGTAATTTCCCCGAGTAATTCATACATCGTATTTATAACGAAACACAAAACCTCAGAAGTGTGTCGTTGAGGAAAAAGACCGGCGTCAATGTACATTCTTGACAATGCACTTGTTTGTTTACATAGGAAGTACCGTTCATCCTTGGGTACGCTTTTGAATTAGTTCTTAATTTGATTAATAAAAAGCTAGCTTTCATTACTAAAATTTGACTTGCTAATGAATCGAACCTGACACCTTCATCTGTAGGTTAAACACCACTATTAACGCCAACTTAACCGACGGATTAGTATTTGGACTCATAATAGGACTACCTTTTGGAGGATTTGTGTATGGTTTATGTAACTTCGTCCACGTAAATGTCGGTTTTATAAAATTACCATACCATGCCCTTCCTTGGGCAAGCTTACCCGCCAGTTGTGCTTCCCTTGCCTCCTACGCACGTCATGCAACAAAATCGTTGCGGAGTTATTTTAAAATATTTTTTCTCCTAGGATATTGATTGAAATAAAGTTATTCCAAGGGCTGCTCTATTTATAATCAAATACAAGTGATGTTATATTTATTTGGATAAATATTGATATTATGTTGTTAAAACACCATCTTAAATTAAGCGCTAACTTCGATCAGAACTTAATAAGACATCTTTTTAAGACAAATAAATCTATCATATTTAATTTTTGTGTATCTTAAACAGGTTACTTAATGTTCCCAATGTAAACTCAAAAAGAAATAATTTTTCCCGTTTTTACAACATTTATGCTCCGCTCTTATCGATCGTATAGTAATGATATAGTCTAAAGCTTTTCTGGATAAATGGACTACCTCACACATGATATTTTCCCAATTAGAACCAGTAGTTCTTGAGAAAAGCGCGTTCAACCAAACAAAACAATATTTTTACTATTTGAATGGTCTACATCTTTATTTACATTTACATACACGTCTACATATTTATTTATAGCATGTATCATAATCATCTTCTACCCATGTTACATACCTAATATTATAAATACGGAAACGTGCCTGTCATGTCTGCCAGTATATGTTTACAAAAGCTAATCTAATAAATGAATGCATACAAATTACCTATTTGCTATCAGTACATTTTCGAAATAGAACAGCTTGTAAAAATGCGTGAAATGTAAACAATTCGCTCTCAATACGATGGTGTGAGTTGCAAAGGAATTCGTTCATTCATAAAACGCATTGTACCTTCGAAGCTGGTACCGAGAATCGAGGCCATAGGTTACGCGATTATTGATTCATTTGTTTTCTTGGCCTTGATTATGTGTTTTGTATAAAGCTTAATAGTTAAGACCGAAGGTCATTAATTGGATGCTAACATATTAAATTGCCGATCCATACGAACTTTTACAATCAAGTTTCAAGTTGAAACTACAATTATTGGGTATATCGCATATATATTTTTTTATAGGCAGACTGAAATGGAAAATTTTAGCCAATGTAATCAGGCATAAAAAAACCAACGTCAAGTTAATTAAGCGAACCACATGGTTATACAATAATAACTGTATTCTTAAAAGTACAAATACATTTATATTTTAAAAGTTATGTGCAGTCTTATCGCTCTGAGTGGTCTCTTCCAGGCAATATGGACGGGCATATTAAAAAGTTTGGGTAGTTTGACATGTGCTCTGTGCCAAATATAACATTAACATACAACAGTACATGAATATATATATATATATATATATTCATGCTATTCGTCTCCATATAAATAATCAAGCTTCTTATCAAATTTTACCCAAATCGGTTGTCATAAAAATTAATATAACTGACACTGTAGCATTTATAATATTGCCGTAATAATAATCCACACATCTCAATTGACCTGACACTAAGATAGTCACTAAGAGCACCTGTGTTACGGACATCAAACAACAGTGGAATAACAAAAATAATGCTTAAATACATATTATACAGCCAGACATAAAAAAAAACTCTAAAATTAATCTTATAAATATTTGTCCTGGATTGGGGAACCAACCTCTGGCGCACAAGATATGAACAACACTGAATACGCCGCCGCTCAGATCCATCAATAAGTAAAAGGACATTATTGTACTTAGTGCTAGTAGATAAAATATAAGTGTCAAATATCACTACAAATCGTTACCTTTCCTATTAGCGAGGTCATTTTCCCAGGCTTCTGGAAGCAGATGCAGGAACACGTCACCAAGCAAGCCACCCACCGCGAAGCTCAGCAGGATTCGCAATGTCGCCGCACCAGCTGGAAATGAAATACCAAATATATGAATACATATACAGTTAGATAAACATTTATAGATATACATATATGTATATATTTTTAGTTAACATAATATATATATATATATATATATATATATATATTTTATTTGTCCAGGCCGATACAGTCCGTGTAATAGTAAGCGTCACCCTAGCCTATAGACACTCGTAATTATACAAGGATATCTACTAGCGCGTTGCCAACTTTAGCCGGTTTCACCCTTTAAACCGGATCACAGCAATGCAAGCACTGCTATATGACGGTAGAAATATGTGAGAGTGCGGTAGCCATGCAGGCGACCTGTGTTTGAGGTTTACCTCATGTAATATAAACAACAGCATAAATCACGAACACAGGACGATATGAGCAACACATTATCGATTGTGCAAACTGTATATGGAAGGAAGTCGCGGTTGATAAACAGATATCTGTGACAAAATCGCATACATTGCTATGATATAATGTAAAGGGTTTCCCATCTATAAAAAGAGAAAAGCTGTCAGTCTGACTGATATATCAACGCAGGGCCTAAACTATAAGTATGTCAAGTTAGTATACAACTTTGCTGTTTTTGAAGATATTGAAATGAAATTCAGTACAGAGGTTTCTTCTGACCCTTATAGTTTAGGCCCTTCAATGATATCGTCAGGCAGTTAATCCTTTTTATAAATACAGATAACAGGAACACCTATTAAATTTCACAAAACTTCTATAGGAGGGTTGAATCATTAACATATCTGTCAAAGAACGAGATTTCTACAAAATCCGATTGAGTGCCGCTTGCACTTGTGCGATCTTGCAGTCCAAATCGTTTGTCCACCTTGTAAGTAGACGTCCAACGCTAAGCTTACTAGTAGATTACAATCGAGAACTCTACACCCCTATCATTTATATCTTCTGCATGTGAGTTCCCCATTACCACTTATAACTTTTGTTCTATTTTACGTAGTACCTATCTTTTTTTAAGGCCACTCCACATTCTCGCGAGATATTTACACGAGAATCTTTACGAGATTCTCAGCGAGAATACTCTCGATAAAGATGGACGCTGAAGTGACTGCTGTGGGGCTGTGGGGTTATTTTTATACGCTTTTGCATGTTACAATAATGCGTATATTGCAGAGAAAAAATGATTTAAAAGAAGTGGCGAAAAAGATGGACGATGGATGACAAGAATTCATCGGTACACAACACAACCATTTAAATCGGCGACTGGCTCATTACTGAGAAACATGCGAGTGTAGAGTCAAAATACGTTCTGGCCTGTTCTCATGTTCTCGTGCATAAAACCGACAAAAGCCGCTTCCACATTCACGTTTCTCACATTTCTTGCGTTCTCGCAGGAATGTGCCTTAACAGATTCAATCATGCAAAGGCGATTAGATTTCCATAAATATTAAGAAAACAATTTTTAAAAAATCGTAACATATTAATACCTACTACCTCTTTATAGATTCCTTGTTTATTATTCGTTTTCGGAATTTGAATCTATATTGTTGTTGTATCACTTGCTTTGTGAATGGAGATTTTGCGTGATGTTCCTTATTTTTCCTAAATATAATAATGCTATTGTCTATCATCTTCAGATATGCAGTCATGTACATTAAATTTTAAAATAACAATGTCTCATAGCATGATGATGATAGCATGTTGTAATTAAAAAAATGACTGAATTTGTTATAAAGTTAGATTTGTAATATTATGCATTATATAATAACTTGTATACATTTATCAATTGGTAAACAAATAACTATGCTATTGCAACGTAAGTATTATGTAGAAACGCAGTGGATACATACTCGGGGGATCTTACATAATTATCAGTGTTGTATATGAATCAGCTGGAATTGTATATTGTTTATACAACTAGCTAATATATATATATATATAATTATTCAATTATTATTTTTTATGCTTTTTTTTGTATATATTGGCTGAAAATTAAATGGACGCTGCAGAAACTTATGACAACTGGCAGTCTTGACACTCAACTGACTACAATTTAAATAAGACGGCTTAAAGCTTATTCTTCAACTAGTGTGCATTACTGTAAGTTCATTAGTATGGATAACTTTATACGGTATCCATTTCATTTATTTCCATTTCCATTACCTTTCCTTTGCGCTTTAGCAGCTAGCAACATGAACAAATCGATAAGCTCGATATTTGACGTTATCGGATCGATACATCAACACAAGAATAGTAGAGGTCGTTGAATATTCGGTGTCACCGGCAGATACCCGCTGATTGGCATTGACACTCGAGTCGCTATCTATACTCAAATCTGAAAATGTCGCTCAATCAATGACTGACGCTACAACAATTATTAGAAAACTATTACGTGCTTACATACGAGTACCAACATATATCTGTTATACAAATATTGTTCGACTGAAGGTCAATTATAAGAATTGATAATTTTTTTTTTAAATTTTAGATTTGATTAACCATTTGCAGCCAACACTGAATCTGTAGGACAATTCCAAGAATATTTAGCAAATGAAATAGACGAACCTGCTCATTATTAAGCGACCCTATACAATGAGCACATGCAACTACTTTTTAAACTAACTAGCGACCCGCCCCTGCTTCGCTCGGGTGCAATGTTGACAAAGAAATGTTTTTTTTATTTGACATAATATACCATCACGGACTTAATCAACAGAGAATACGCTGTATAGTACAGACAGAGTAGAATAGTACCAGGTATCGTAAGAGGCGACTTAGGTACCAGAACTGACAGACGGCGGTATAAAAATAGGCATAGGTATCCATCCAAATATAGGCAGCAGCATGCCAACTTTGCGATTGCCAACATGCTTGCCCAGCGCGGCAATTATGGGCAAAATTCCCCTATCTTGTGGAGGCCTATGTCCATCAGTGGACTTCCAATGCCTGATATGATGATACGCCAGGGCGCACCATTGTGTCCCGACTACCGTTTTAATGGCAAAATTAAACTAGACGTATATATAGATCTATAAAATAAACATCCTTAATAAATTTTCGATACGACAGTTATCAGCAATTAAAAGCAATCGATTACTCAATCAGCGATTATGATACCATCGATTACTTTTATCAAGCGATTGAATCTTTTACAATAATCTGTAATACTTTATGTTATGTAAATAATTGGATAGGTAATTCTCTTGTTTTTTTTTAAATTATATTTACATTGCCCATTTTTGCTACATTCCCATTCATGCTGCCATTATTATTTAATAATTAGAAATAATCAATGCATACATATAAGTAAAATTGAAGAAATTGAAAAATAAATGATTTTTACTAAATGCTATGCAGTTAGTAAAAATAATTTATTTTTAATATTTTAAATGTCTATATATACAGTACATAAAATTTTTTTTTTATTTATTTTGAGGTAATTTATAAAATGTGTTGTACTGATTTTCATAGGATTTTCACTGGCAGATAGCTTTTATAATACGAAGTATTTTTCGCTACGACTAATAGGAACAATAAAAATGTGGCAAAAATTATGTTTTGAGAGTTTTCGTTGCGTGTGCTGCGTAAATTGTTGAAGTTACACAAAAACAATGAAAGGGAGAATATTTCCCTTTTAAAAGCTATGCTGCCCGCAGAGGAAGTCGCTAACACAGCTAGTTAATAAATTAATTCACACATTCCATACATTGACCTGACTCCGTAACAAGTCACTTAAAGAACTTATGTTAAGTACATCAAACAACAAAGGAAATCAAATATTTTACTTAAATATATATTTACACTCAGTCTGACACCGAACTAACACAAATATTTTTCATACATGTTTGCAGAGATGTGGGTGAGGAGCGAACCTAGGACACTTATCGCACAAGATAGAATCACTCTCATCAATCTTTGAAACCAGATTGGTAACGCTTGACATTGTCACATTCAAATAAACAAAATGTAGACACAGTTCTTTCCTATCTTAAAACAGTTAATGAAGGATCATCACCTTTATAGTTAAATATTCCTTATCTATACATACAAATCTATTTATTTATATACATATTTAATATATTAAATCTTATATACACCTCTTGCTAACTTTTACGTTTTATTCGCTTTTTTCTATGTAATTCCCATTTCTAAATATTATCCTAGAACGAAATATAAATAGATCGGCATCCCATTTCACATACAAAAGACATTGCCAAATGCAAAGATCTACAGCTCAGATAAATAAAGTACTGATAAACACTATCACAGATGTCGACATGCGTACAATCAGACAATGGTCAATGGACAGTGGCTGACAATATTGTAACAGGCCGTTGTTGCAATGTCATAAGGTTCAAATTTTATCTCGCTCTGTCTCCGCTCACGTACGCCGATAATGGATAGACGGTGATAAGAAGAGAGGACAGTGCCACCACTCAAAGGTATAAAGGAAAGACGTTAGAGATTGTTATTTGTAACTTTCACTCATATGTACTAGAAGTATTTTTATATATTAGAGGTAGATATCAAACAAAGGGTACCTCACTCTCACCCATTTCTACCACCAAATTCGCATTGCTGTGTTCCAGTTTGAAGGGTAAGAGAGGAAATCACTGGGTAATGTGTTATTATCTTCAAGTCACAAGGTTGGCACCGCGCTAGTCCTTTTGATATTACGAGCGTCTACAGGCTGCGGTGACGCTTACTAATACGCGGACCGTATACTTGTTTGTCGACTTAGTGGTATATAAAAACAAATATCTGATCCATAAATATGATCCATACAATATCCAACAAAAGCCACTAAATATATATATATATATATATAGATATATATATTTATTTATTATTGGGAATATAATAGCATATGATACTATAACAAGCAGACAAAGGATGACTACTGAAGAAGTTAAAAAACTATGTTGCGGCAGTCATCACCGTTCTCAAAGATATTTGAAATTGTATGTTACTATAAATAATTGTTTGAATGAGTAAATACTAAAATACACAATTGAGTACATTATAGTAAAAATATGGCAATTTTTAAGTTTAACTACTTTAATACTAAACATGGTAATCGAGACAGGTATATTTCATAATTCATGAAGGTCTAAACAAAAAAGGTCCGTTGGCGCAGATGATAATAATATCTTGTTTGTCTAGGTCAGTAGTAGTAGGAGTCAGGACAACAGATACAATAAAAAAAATAAGATTGAAAGCAAATAATTGAAAGCTCCAACACACAATTTAATTATGTTATGTTGGATATGTTACTTTAGCTGGCGGGTACATCAGCACTCTAAACAAAAAAAACAGGCCAGAGGTTCCTACTGAATTTTTATAATGGACCTCCTGCCATCCTAGTATTCAAACACAGGATTTCGACAAAATAAACAGCAACATTTCTAGTCATCTTTTTAAACGATTTGCAAATGATCACTATATTCTTAATACAGTTTGGAAATTACTAGATATTGACCAATACTGGAAATGACAAAATCTGCCAAACAAAGGGGATGTGCGTGTTTGGCAGATTATTTAAGACTTTTTTGAGAAAAAAATCAAACATATATATACATACTCATTCTTCCTTAGTAAAGTGACCTTATTGCGACTACCTACTGAGAATGTTAATAGTTTCGGAAGAGACGCCATTCTATACGCATCTTGTACCTACTCAAGGTAAGCAAAATATGTTACTTCGTTAAACTATTAATATAAAATGTTTCCGTTCTATTTTCAATATGTAATTAACTCAATATAATTTATAGCAAACTTATGTATTTATCGAAATCTAGTACAAAAGCTATATATAATAAAACATTAGCGAAAATCTTGACATGATATCTTATGCGGTATATTGATCGTTTCTTAAAAGATAAGTCAAGTAGTTCTTAAAATGATGCTATTATCATTTTTATATCGGTCGAAAAAATTGAAATTGGTTTGACAGATGTTATTTTGAATTTATTCCTGATCTCTTTATAGTGTCATAGTTATATGCCGAAACTATTAGAAATATATTAGAGTCTAATCGAATTTATATACGAAAATTTGATAAAAACGCAGTGTTATCTTTTTCTTCGTTTTTTTCTAGTGCGTTTAATTGTATCATTTCTCATTCTGAGAGTATCTTGGGTTGTGTTGTTGTTGTTGAATAAAAATATAATTTTAATTGGAATATTTCCTTTCCCAGATATTTTCAAAAGTATTTTTATACCTATACTCCTTATCTTTTTATGCTCCATTTTTATATATTTTTTACAATAAGGCATTAACAACATAAGGTATGTAGACGCGTATATAATAATATAATGCGTACGTAAAATGCATTGGGTGTCCATTCCAGTTAGGAATAAACAACCATCAATAACAAATGCTTATCCAAACTTTAATTGAAAATCGAACAAACAAGTCGCAATTTAAAAACTACACAATGGAAACAAAAGACAGCATGTTTTCGATTGCTTATTATAAAAAAAAACTTTTATCTCAGTTCCTATGCGGTCAACGGAAGCGAAGTAGGCAAGTTTACATCATCTTTAATTGGAAGCATTCATGCAATACAATGGCCATCTGCTTAAATCGAGCGTTGGCTGCAATTAAATTTATCAACACTTATTTAGTTTGAGCCCCTTGCTAGAATGTTTGACGCTTTGTTTTCACTTTATAATAAAGATTCTTTTTTTCGGTGTGAATTGACTTCTCTCGTTTCTTTCTAGTATTTAACCGATAAAAATTAGTATTCACTTAACACAATATTATTACTCATGATTGTTACTACTGAGAGGTACCCCAAATCTGACACTACGTAAGTCTCAAGCCGACGGGACTTCGTGCTTCTGGCTTCACACTAAGGTCATCGCATTTTATATAAATCAGGAAGTTAGAAGCAAAGTCTAAACGTACCTAATACAATATAGTTCATTCTCCCTAAGCATTGTGAGTATACAAATGGAAAATGCAGCTGTGATATTGACATTAGGGTATCGGAACTGATAGATGGCGGTATATCCACTTAAACAGCGTAGCTCAAATGTAGCAGGACGGTGATAGGTAGCAGCATTTCCTTCGGGAAGCTACGCTACGCTCTGCGATTGCCACCATGCCTGCTCCGTGCGGCAATTATGGGCAAAATTTCCCCCTTTCTTAGGGAGGCATATGTCTAGCAGAGGATTTTCTGCGGCTGCTATGATGACGATGATGATAAGCAAAACACTATTTTTATAAATTGTTTCAAGTTGTGTTTAGAATGTTGGCTTTAGTTGTGCTTTGATGAACCATCTAATAAAATCAATATGTTGCAAAAATATTCTTATGAATGTCACAAATAGTGCTTAGTCTCCTTCCCACGAATATCGATATCACCGACCGCAGTTGCGTGTTCATTCATCAGAATAATTTAAGCTATCAACTCAGCTATAAAATTGGTTGGCTGACGTAAAACGGGGGTAGCAAGTGAGTGGGATCGTACAGTAAATGTTATATGGACCAAGACAACGTCGAGTAGGTCAAATGCCGTTATAGATAGGTCAGCATAGCCCATAAATATACTGATGCATTATAAATTGCATAAGTTTGATTTAGCTTTTGTGCGCCGTATAGCTATCTCCGATTCAATGATGTTCCAGAACACTTTCAAGTTAAAAAATGTAAAAGCTTGTAACTCTTTATTGATATTTTTAGATAATGAAGGAATATTATAAAATTTATATGTGAATGAATCTATACCAGGTGACCCGACAGACGTTGTTCTGCCTTAAATTATGATAAAAGCTATTATATTTTGCAAGTTGGATCAAACTGTATATAGTTAACAAAAAAAGAAATAAGAGGTTCAGTCGTTTAGAAGTTCATCTCGGACAAAGACCGTGTTACGTAATTTTTATATACAAATTTATTATAGTTTTTATCCTCATTGTCCTTTGATCCCCCTAGACTTGAGTCCCCTATGACTATGCGAAGCGCTGCTAGTCTTTTATGTTTTAACATCTTAAAAGTAACAATGGAATGTTGATTATTAGAAAGTAAGCAATATTTTTATTTATTTCGCGTAATATTAAAAATAGCGATTTACACTCGAAACCTTTCAGAGAATCGTCCCTAAGAAGACTTATGTATCGTTTGCAAGGTCAATCGTTACATATACATATATTACATTACATATACATATCATTTTAAAGGATATCATTATTCAAGTTACGTTATTTAGTATTGAATATTTTTGTGTATGGATTTATTTTTTAATTGGGATAAAGGGGCGTTTATGTCTTGTCTAGCCAACATAGTGACTTATAAATGCCAATTACTATTTTTGAAGCGTAATAAAAATAAGGACATCTTAAGATTGGGAGGAATTTCTTATCGCCCGTATTGATCGAAATTACAATCAGTTTCTTTTCCGAAAAAAAAGACAATATTTTTAGCCTTGACAAAAAGTACCTAACGAAGATTGTCCGATAAGCGAAAGTAGTGTTTTTCGAGAACAGTAAAATCAGTCAAGTGTGAGATTGTTGCCTAATCTCCGAAGTGTTTAGCAACCAAGGTTCCGCAAGAAAAATCTCCATTATGGCTTATTGAAAAAATAACCAAATTTAGTGTCCATAAAAGCAAAAAAGTTAAGTAGAAGCTCTTTTTTGTTAAACAATTATATGTAATATAAATAAATTGGATGAAGACATAACTAACGCATAAGATAAACTATATATTGTTAGTTAAAAGAGAAAAGTAAGCTGCAAACATATGATCAGATTATACTCAGTAGATTCCTATTGACAATTAAATGTGATTATGTTATTGTATTTATATTAAAATTAACATAAAACATTTGAAAATATATTTTTAGTATATTTTCAAATGTTTTATGCTTTTAAATCCATTAAAATCAACAGATTTGTTTTATTTTAAGCTAGTCTACTAGCTTACTTGAAGCTAGTAGTAACTTTTAAGACAAAAAAAGTGAAATTAAAAATATAAAAGAACTTATTAATTTTTAAGTAATAAATTGAAAGAATTAAATGCACTCCTGCAATATCATGAAGAACATTAAAAAGTTGAATATTCTAATTTAATGAAAAAATATTAAAAAGAGGTGATCATATTTTAGATCCACTCACTGTTTGTTACAATAATAGTAAACATTATGTTCAGACATAAACACTACAATTTATTTTCTATATCCACATATTCTTCTTTGTCTTGTAATCACAAAATGTTTTTGGGGCTATTATTACAAAATATGACTATTACTAATAAGTTTAAAATTTGTTTAAATGATTTTTTTATACATAAATTATTCTTAACTTATAATTGGGTTGTATAAAAAAAGTAAATGTTCAATCAATAATTTTAAAAGTAGGAACTTATGTAAGTTATTTTATTATATACAATTCGGAGACTAGATATCCTTTCCCATATGCAAGTCCTATGCATTCTGTCCATGCGCACAAAGTTAGTTGGCAAACAATACCAATATTACATGAACATAATGAATACTAAGTAGAGTCAATAACCTATCACAAAGAATGTTTTATTTGATACATACATAGCGGTCAATGTCATTTTTTTTTAAATAGTTTTTGGCATGTTCACAACTTTTAACCTGAGCAAATAATTTTGGTAAATTTTATAATATGTATATTTACTGACATGTCCTGCCCTCATATCCTTATTATCTTATTGCATGCATTATTTTTTAATAACAAGGTATAAGTTTTAATATACTAGCCATTGTTTATTAAAATTTTAATATAGGTTTAAAGAAAAACAGATTTCTAAATCTGAAATTCATTATTCAATTTCACATTAGCATCATTCAAAAAAATTAAGGATTAATAACATATGAAGTCAATTGCACTTTGTTTTCAATCACAAAGGATTTTGTTTCTTTTATTTATAACTACTGTGTATGGGTTATTAGAAGCCAAAAAGTTAATAAGAACTGTATGAAAACATTAAGTGGGTAATAAAATAATTACCTTTTATATTTCTTTTGAAATAATTACAACAAAGAATTGCTTCTACCGGCCGTTGGCATCGGGTGCATGACATGCGTCACTAAAAATAGTTTTAAAATTTGTATGACAAAAATAAATAAAAAAAGTCTCGCTTACCTCCGTCTTTAAATGAAGCAGATTCGTCTATTGGGATAATCAGAAGTGGTAGAATACCGCTTAGTCCCACAAGAATCGATGCAAGGGCAGAAAACAACCACGGATGTTCATCTAGTTCTTCAACAAAGGTCCAGAAATATTCAGGAAAATATCCCGCCAAAACTGCAGCTTCTGCGGTCATTGTTAATTTTTTTTCCAGTTCTTTTTTCAAATGTGATTCACAAACCAGCAACAAAAACGTTTTTATTATACGAAGTACAAACAACCCATAGCTCGTTTGGTCCGACCGTTACGTCCCATTCCGCGCGACGAACTAAATCCGTAATCACACTGTAGAGTAGATAGATGTTCGCATATTTCCGAGATAAAGTGTACAAAGTGATCAGATGCAATACAGGGAGATTGAATTTGTCCGTCCGCCGGCTATAACTACGCTTTTTTTCCGCACTTTCATACACAAATAAAAAAATTGCACGTGTATCTATTTGAAATTTTCTTTACAATACATTTGAAAATTATTGCGCATATTAAATTTACCTTAGTCAAGCTAGTTCAAGGTAATAACAAAAATAAAACTTTGCATCGCAAGAGGACAAGGAAGCAAAACAAGCGTGCAAGGCGAGATATGAGTAACGAACGAATGAATGGTAATTTGTAGTGACGTCACGACTGAAATAGGAACGAGTGGATTTTGACATTTGCCAAGCTAAACTGACAAATTCATGACAGTAAGCGTGGTGACATTGCCAGACAGAAAAAAAAATCTTGCATATCTTTTATTACTGGAACAAATTCTTTTTAGATATATTTTTATAATCTTATATTTAACTAAGAGCTGAACTAAAAGAGTGAATGATGACGAACGTTTAACGTTATGCAACACACATTAAAGCTTATTTATTCCCGCTCTAAGCAACACTGAAGATTTTTTTTATTGTCACGGCCTCGTTTTCCATTGCTTTATAAAATCTCAAGCTGTCAGATCATTAAAATGCAACTGAAGCAAATTATTGCAAGGTCTTCACAACAGAATATTAATAAATAAAATGTTTGTTACATAATATATTACAAATTAAAAAATATTTGAAACAATTCACAAATTTCAGCTATTACATATGTATATAGATTAAATAGTACTTTGTGAGGGGTGTAATATACAAAGTAGACCAAAAAGTTAATCAGAAGTGGTGTCTAGGTCAGGTCTCTCTCGAAATGTCTTATTCTTTGCAATTAATGCAATTTTATGGATCTCTTGGTTTGAGGAATGGACATCAAATAACCCAATATGGAAAAACCAACCAACTAGCAATTTCATTAGTCCAACTAGACATTTCTAGTTAACTGCAAAGCTTTTGTTAATATGAATACTATTAACGGTTAACAATCCAAGCCCTATAAGTTTGTGCCCCCGATTTTAGTAGTAGATAGATGTAAGATCTAATAATAAGATCAAAAATATAAAAAGATCTAACATTATTTGGTGGGGCCTCTGCGTCTTACGCAAATCAGAAGAAATATTCACCGTGTTGATAATATTGGGAAATTTGAAATGCAATATCGTCATATCAGCCATAGGATGTTTATTGCTGAACATATAAATTATCAAGAAATTGTTATTTTGAAGGATTTTGCGTAGCGTCAATGATTAAAGGTCTACCCTGTCGCATCCGTTGCAACCATGTTACACATTAACTCAGTTGTTTCTAATCGTTCTATATCATAGTTACCTCCTAGGTCAAAAAGTTGCTTAAAGGACTTGTGTTACGGACGCCAGACAACAAAGGAATTACAAATATACTACTTAAATACATATATTTAACACCCAGACACAGAACAAACACAAATTTCATCATATAAATATTTGCTCTAGGTGGGAATCGAATCATTTGGCGCACAAGATAGGATCACTACCATCTGTAATATTGAATGAAGTAGAGTGGGTTATAAGATATACATTTAGATATGATAATTTTCCTTTTAAGAGCAAATTTAACAAACAAGCAACTAAATTAGATACACGGCGGTTATTTTTTATTTTTATTGTAACAAACACGAGGGACGTTCTCCACCTATAATTAAAACTGGCCAGTTAATACGAGACAACTACACAGATCTATCTGTTAGATACTGACACGAATGCAACTCGAGTACTCTTGGCACCACCGCCGCCCGTAGCCCAGTTGAAGCGAAATGCCGGACTTATTTTGGCTTGCCAATTTAAATATCCGATTAGACGAACGCTGTTTCAGAACGCATTGAATCAAGCGGTCTTGCCGGGAATGCTGTAAAATATCGCTTACGTGACATTTTCGCGCCAATTTGGATTGAGTGAGTGATTAGTGATTGTGAAGTGCTAGTTTGGTGATTCAATTTTCAAAATGGATTCGTGGGGAATTTTGAACGTGGATTCAGCTGCGGCTGCCATTTCGAGGGATGATGGTCAGTCCAGTTTCCGCCGGAAACAAATTATGGTAATGAGAAAATGTGATGTGAAGAAATGTGGATTTCATTAAAAAAATATAACATCATGTACGTACTTTGGTCGTTTACATGCGAACAATTGCCAGATAAAAAACGCAAGCAAAAAGTATAAGTCTAAAATTCTAAATGTATGTAGGTTATCTAACTGTTGTCTGTGAAATAATAAAAAAACACGAATACAGAAATAAATATTTAATAATTATAAAAATACATTCTTTAGATATTTATAATACCAACACAAGGTATAAATGCAATAAAAAACCAGTTGTAATAAATTTCCTCTAGATGAAATTATAAAATTTTAATTACAATTGACCATACTACCTTTTTATAATAGTAGTATAAGTAGTCACTATCACTTAAAATGTATATTGAAAAATATATTGTTTGTTTAAAACGTTGGTAATCAACAAATTTTTACCACCTGAAAAACCTATACATACTTTTATCCTGCATATTATTGCTTACTAAAGTTAAATAAAGTTTTCTATTGTCTTCTAAACAGGTGAACTCACGGGCTAAAGCAAGTAATAATGATACGGGGACTGTAAGACCGTTAGTTACTGACTATTTTAGTAATTTGGCACTTCGAAAAAAGATGTTTAGTTGTCCTAATTCAGTATGTGGCGTCTTCATCAATATGAAGACTTCAATCGCTAGATACATTTATATTTATTACAAATGTCTATTTGAATAAAACCTGCGGTAATTTATAATATTTTGTTTTTATAGTATTGTTGTATAAACTTGCTTGTGTTAGTGAAACTCGCTTTTGACACTATATTTTTACAGGCGCGATGATATCTATCCTCCTTGACAATTTATTTCATTAAATTATAAAAAAATGTAAATCTAACATACAATTTGGACGTAGTTGTAAGATGTATGATTTGAAACGTGTTCTTTTGCCACTATTTTTGTCCAGGCACAACGTTACGTATAACATATAATTACTTGTCCGTGTTGTACTACATCAAAGTAAAACAACCGCAGCAAAAGCGTTAAAAACGTACATTAATTTCCTTTGTGTCTCGGATCATCTACTATCTAATAAACACGAGTATGAGCTCATGCTGCGCCGTAAAACCACAAAACTAGTAATAATCAGAAAGCTCGCACAAATTTTTGGTAAAGTGCCTCGCTTTATAAGATAATGTCTTATGAATTGAATAAGAATTTTGACAGATTTGTGTAGGTTGATGTGTTGCTGTGTGTACCGGGCCACTCGCAGCAGAATAAAAAAGGGCCAGGTATTTGAAAAATATTTAAAACTGTAAACTCGTGTAAAGGTGGGCATGAACGATCCTTCCTATCGTCCAATCGGCATGACGCTACTGATTAGATCGGTTAGAATTTACCGTGTGTGCGAGTGGATTAGCATGATAGTTACTGCGTTACTACGTAACTGTCATGCCAATCCACTCGCACAAACAGTAAATAGTATCTCAAGGATATCGCTAGCGTTTATTAACCTTGTGACTTGAAAATATTATGTGACCATTACCTACTAATTTCATTACCTCCCTCAAACAGAAGATAGTAATGCAAATACTCCCATTTGGCGATAGAAGTAGGTGTAAGTGAGGTACCAACACAGGCGACCATTGTATGAGGCCTGTCTCGTGTCAATTTATTAATATATGTCAATACATTTATAAATCTAAAAAGTATCAAACTACACTAGAAAAGAAAGAATAAACTACATTTTTATTATCATTATTATAATTCACACAATATTTCAAATATTGAACTGACTCCGTGGTAAGTTGCTTAAAGCACGGACGGTGTTACGGACATGAGTCAACGAAGGAATCCCATATATATGATATATAATCACAAATATATAATATATTATACTTTAAAACAAATATTCAACATTCAGACACAGAACAAACACAAATATCATCATATAAATATATGTTCTGATTGGGGATTGAACACACGACCTTTGATCCACAAGATAGGACCACTACCACCTGCGTCATCAGGCCTGTCAATTATTCCCGTTTTTCATGCCAATAAAATGTATCGCGTCGTCTGCGGCTACAATATTTGTGGTTAATTTGTGGCATACCAACGCAAATAGACAGATGTTGCCGTCAAATTCTAAAACGAAAATAATAATTGCGGCGATGGAGACTTGTTTACATAAAACACATGATGTTGTCGGAACGCACATTGATATGAGAAATTTTCGCATTACGATCCGAAGGATGATGCGGTACTTCTAAATATAGAGAACGGTTGTCGCCCTCGTCTGGGGTGCACCTGTTTGAATTAATGGACAGCGGGAAACATGCAGGAGAAGCAGCCAAGGCTAGATGCGAATGGATTCAGTTACGATCCTTTTAGGTATATAAAGACTGACATAGTAGAATACCTTCGTCTGTATCCGGTGACGGCCACATGTTTCATACTCTTTCTGACAAACTAACTGTTGTCTCCATCCAATCCAATCAAGTCATCAACTTATAATTAGCAGAATAATTATGGTGTCAGTACAAGATAAAATATGTCAAATTAAGTAATTATTACATGTCATTAAGAGCAATTAAATTGAAGTACCGGCATAGTGTGCCGTGAGGTACCGGCAAAATGGAATAGTACCTCCCTCTGTTCCAGGTGTCGTAGGAGGTGACTAAAGAATCCGACGTATGGCGGATATTCAAGATAGTGTATCTCAAATACATAGGGTTGGGATGGGAAGCAGCATGTACGTCGCGAAAGCTGCGCTCTGCGATTGCCAACATGCTTGCCCAGCGCGGCAATTATGGGAAAAATTTCCCCTTTCTTGGGGAGGCCTATGTACAGCAATAGGCTCCCAATGGCTGTAATGATGATGATGAAACAACAGAAAAGCAGTTACGTATACAAATACTATTAATAATGAATGTCAGCGGTGAGGCACCGGCAGAGTAGAATAGTACCTCCCCCTGTACTGGCGTCCTAAGAGGTGACTAAGGTACCAGAGCCGACAGATGGCGGTATATCCATCCGACACAGTGTAGCTCAATGCACAAGCCGGGATGGGTAGCAGCATCCCCGTCGCGAAATCTGCGATCTGCGATTATCAACACGCTTGCTCAGCGCTGCAAGTGTGGGCAAAATTTCCCTTTCTTGGGAAGGCCTATGTCCAGAAGTGTACTTCCAATGGTTGATATGATTATGATGATGAATGGATGTCAAAGAATAGGTAAGTAATTTAATTTCATTTAGAGGATGCATCGATAACTACATTCTTTAGTAATGTGCCAAGACGGTCGGCGGATAGGTCAATACTTCAGTCATGAACGAGCATATACCCTGTAAAAAGACGGACGGTGGGTCGTTGTAGGAGGTGCGGCAGCCGACGCGGTGCCACAGTCCCCTTCGCGTCTTAACCAAAATGTTTAGGTGTTAGTAATTTCACTTCGCTATGTATGCTTCGGCTATCTAATTTATTCCGTATAATCGCCAGGTAGTGCGATAAGAGCTGTAAGACTTTCCTTAATTTGAGGGTCGTAAATCGAGGTCCTGACATAAGGGCAGGTGTAGAAGTGACTAGTAGCCGTATTTTTTTGTATATAACTAGCGTGCATAATTCTTCTGAACCCTCTAAACTAACAGAGAATATTTAGTTTCACCAGCAATCTAAACAATCGCACCAAACTCAAGTTCACTACGGTCATAGGTATTATAAAGCGGTGATTATCAAACTGTGCTGAGATCCTCATTATAAAACCTAGTGTTTTATTGGAATTTTATTTATATATTTTTTTTGTTATTTTCTTTTTACATAATGTTCCTACATGGTTGTAGAAGTCCAACCGAGACTCCGTTATAAGACCTAAGCCGCACATGTCACTTACTTTTTCCATCGTGGAGCTTACATTTCGTGTTACACAGGTTTCGCTTCCGTGAATATGTGATTGTTTCACACTTCGTACTGTTAAAAGGAAGAAAATTTAGCCTACTCCACTCATTAACTGCGCAAATATAAGCTAACAGGGCTTCCGAGTCAGTCATGAAACCAACGCTTAAACTCAACTGAAGGTCATCGACAAACAAAAGACAATTAGAAGACCTAACAGAATTTGGCAGGAATTGTGGTTAAAAATGAGGAAAAGATTTGCCCCTACGGTACTTACTACCTTGGCTTACACCGGACCTTGTAAATTAAATGTCCCTTACAAACTGTCACCGATTTAGTAGGTAGAAGAACTCGAGATGGAAAAAACTCGAGCAATTCAGGCGCAAACCCATTCGTACAAAACATCATTCATTGTCAACGAGATCGAATGCTTTCCTAAAATCGAATTATGCTGGATCTACCCGCTGCCAGCACCCATTCCAGCATTGCCATAGTCTACATGAGCCACAAAATAGAACTAGTCGAACGAACCTTACGGAAACTGTGTTGAGATTCATGCAGACAGCGTGGTCGTATGTATATCTTTCCGTAATCCTCAAAGGTTTTCTTAGCGCGAAGTTGGGCAACAGCTTACCTGTCGTGATTTGCGACTATCATTACGCCTGCCCGGCATGCAATGTCAAGAACAATAAATAGAACAATTTTACTGATGATAAGAGTCATAAAACATATAAATTACTACCTAATACTAGTTTGCCGGCACCGGACGGGTCTTAAAACTAAGTTTAATGCAGGTTTTCACGAGCCACCAGAAAGGAACCAACCAGAAAAACTGGTGGTGAAAAAGGTTCCACCAATACTAAATAGTTAGTGTAAATGGAACTCCTACCAGCGTTGGCGCTAACAAACCTTTGTCTTAAAGTTAGTTAGCAATTCAATCCCAAAAGAACAAAACTAACTTATATCGTGGCAGTGTGGATTTCTTGTATTCTAGCCGTATCCGCAGATATATCCGCTATGTGGAGATAATATAAATTTGTTTGTTACATTGATTATTTGGAAATGTTATGTTTGACACGTTAATATATATATAATTTCGTTTCTTCTTTTGTTTAAGTTTGTTGTTACAGGAACTTTTGTATCTACATTAACAATTGATTTATATTTATTTCATTGAAATGGATCACATACGATTAAATCATTTATCAAAACATAATTAAGTTTAGAACTCAAAATTACGTATAAAGGAATACAACAGTCGTCAGCTAACGGATCAAAGAATTGTTAGTTCTGTTAGTTTAGGGTGTGCCCCAAGGAATAATTTTGTACAAGCCAATCCTTCTAAGAAGAGAAATAAGACTTAATTTTATTTCTACTATAAACTTGAAGCGTTTCAAGCAAATTATACCACACATTCTAATTGTCTATAAAGTTAATGTTTATAAAGTAAGATTTACCAACAACATTTAATTATACATTCTATAAATAATTATTCCGGAAAAAAGCATAAAGGAGAACGCTGAGATATGACGAGGCCGCGTATAATTATATCTTATTGTCTTTTGCAATGTAATAATAAGAAGAACTCATAAGTAGCCAATGTTGTCAAAGGAAACAAAGTCGCGGGCTTCAGCTAGTTTTTACTAATATTTTAAACAGGAAACATTTGATTGTTTGTTTGTTTAGTACAATTTAACTCAAAATCTACTCATTTAAATCATTCTTGCGCCATGAGAAAGTACCAAAGGCTATATTAAATATATTCCATTAAATTAAACCATAAACACCTAATGTGGAATATTTAGAGGGAATGTTTATATTGCTGTGCGTTTGTAACGAATAAACTCAAAAACTCCGGGACTGATTTCAAATAATATTTTGTTAATAAAAAGCTACATTATCATCAAATAATATAAGCTATATTTTGACCCTGGATTCCGATGTTAACAGAACTATGCGAATGAAACCGCGACAAACAGCTAAATAAAATAAATTATCAAATTAGATAAATTAAATAAGTTAACAAGTTTGTTGTGAACACGCAAACATTCTATGAGGGGTGAATCATCGGCTGCTCCAGGAAATACCTACCTCGACGTCTGCCAAATTATCTCGGCAGACGCGACATCTTGTTTTGAATGAACGTTCTCCGACGACGCCGGAAACTGTATATAGAAGTGCTGCTCTCATGTAAGCATATGCACATATATTTAAATAACACTACAGAGTGCTCGACCACACTCTTTGGAACCAAAATGCAATTGACCGTCTTTAAGGTCCTACCAGGCGGTCACTCAAGCCGAGGTCCGTGCTTTAAAGGCTTCCTTGAGTGATCGCTGTCGATCTCGTTCCGGTTCTGCAATGGGCCAATCATTAATGACCTGGTTCTTCCCCCAGTGACACGGAGACTGACGTCAGAGTCAACCATTATTAGGATGGTAAAAAATAAACATTGCATGGGTATGGCCATCTTAGGAGTAAAGTCGATCTAACTGTCTCAATTATATTTTTCAATAATTTCCTAAACATTTTTACGAATTTAATATTAAACTTATGCGTTCAATACACATCATAATTCAAATTTTGTTTCATTAAAATCAGATGTCAGTGAAAAACATATTGTTCAAGCATTATGCATATTTACAATATTTTTATTAATAAGATCAATTTCCTATAAATTAATGCTGTGCTTCTTTTTCATTTTATTTGAGTGTAATGAAGAAGATGTTTATCAAAGTTGAAATATGTAGTAAGTCTTTAGTAAATAATTATATTGACTTGTATTCATCCACACTCATGTGGTGTTACATTCATAATCCGAAATAAAATATTTATTACAAGGATCTCAATAGAAAGCGTAGCGTAAAGCAAAAGACTGATGGTGAAGATATTTAACATGCGATCTGCTTGTTGTCTGGATCTCTGGTTTGGGTTGGCTTGCACAATTAAATAAACCTGCTAAGTAAAAGCATACATCCATGTTTACTGACTATCTTAAAATATACAAAGTCTTTATTTCTATAAATAGGATCCGTATAATGGTTAGATAATGGATTGATAAAATAACACAACAAAAATAGAATGGTTTGATAAAATAACACAACAAAAGGTAACACTCATATGTTTACGTATGCATTTTCAAATTTTGCCGCCAAATTTGTATGATTTTAAAACGAAATATACCAAAATATTACTATTTCAATTTCGTAAATGTTTTTCTAACAAATATTAAGACGAGTACTGACAAAATCACAATTTATAAACAGCATATGACTATGTTGAAATTTAAAAGTAAATAATCGACGAATTCCCAAAATATTTCCTACAGCGAGCGTATACTTCGTGCACTCCCAGATGCTTCCAAAATTAACCTCAGCGTTCCTAATCACTCGGTCACCGTACACTATCTTCGCGTTTATATTAAAAACAACCATTACGAGAGTACCATTCCATACATTTTCCATGAACTTGTGATAAAACAGTGAAAATTGTTTAACTATGGATATACCGACTGATGTGTGGGGTCAGCTCGCGTTGGAAGCAAGTCAAGTATATTTGACTGAAGGCGGGCAAGTCAGAAGTCCTTTTGCTAATACGGTAATATTTACATTCTGTATATATACTAGATTGACGGTTTAGACAGGTTTAAGGGCTGAATTGAAGTGCCAAATAATAGCTTTGCCAAGAAATTACCGATATATTCAGTGTCATTATCATATCACAATTCTATCGATGCTAATTAAAACTTTAAGGCTGAGTACTAATTATCTTACAACATTCTTCGAGGCATACATTGTTTTTGTTTAGGTTATATGTATTCGGGTAATAATATTTGTGACTTTCCTTTTCAGACTATAGAAAAGCTTCCCGATAAAGTATTATTGAACATATTCTCATATCTCACACATAGAGAAATATGTCGGATGGCAACTGTTTGCAAGCGGTGGCGGATGGTTGCTTACGACACGCGTTTATGGACTCATGTCAGTTTGCGACCTGAAATATCCGGACTACATGTCGGTTAGTACCCACTGTGGAATAACATAACTACTAAAACGTAGGATTAAGAATTAACTGGTAACCCAAAGAAGTGTCTGATGATAAAACTAAACGATAGATGGCACTAAAAGCGGAATGTTTTGATTTCGTTTGAAACTTTTTAAATTTCGATTTTGTTTTAGGTTCACTGGAGTCACTTTTGGCGTTGATATCAATAAGGTTCGGACCTTCTTTGAGGTATATCGAATTACCTATCGAACTGATCACACACAACGTGCTACACGAACTTGCAGCGAAATGTCCCAATTTGACTCATATGCTGCTAGATTTTAGTACAGGTAAGTAATACTAAAATATAAAATTAGGCAATAAAAGACGATTTATAAGTAGTAGTATTTAGTAAGTATAATAGTTACATAAGATGAAATAAATTAGGGAGCCAAAATACAGCCGTATAACAATATACAATTAACATTATGTGTAGATAAATTTCGATCTGGCCTAATTTTTAAGCGAAGATATATAGAACTATATGCGAAAGAGCAAAATTGCGCTGTGCTTCGTTAATGCGTGCTTGAGTCTTGTAGGCGGGTATCATGTCAAGTATTTTCTTGTTTGGTTTCCTTACATACTAGGAAAAAATACCTCTATTTATTTACTGTTATAGTTGCGTATCTAATTGTTTCTAATAAACGGTCACACTTATGCGTCTATCAGCATGTCGAAATACAAAAATTTCTATGATTACGGAAAGTGAAAGCTGGAAATAGTGTCAATCAAATATCATAGTCTGAGTCAAAAAGTGTCAGAAAGGGCAGTTTTTGACTGCCCATAAAAGGTAAGGTAAGGTTCTGGAATGGAGACCACGTATCGGCAAGCTCAACCTAAGGCGTACACCTGCAATATGGACCTTCGTTCTGAATAAAACCGCAGGATCGCGCTGGACACAGGCCGCATACTACCGGTCCTATTGGAGATTACTTGGGGAGGCCTATATCCAGCAGTGGACGTCTTATGGCTGATATGATGATGATGATGATAGAAATATCTTGACAGATTTGTTTTGGTTGATCTGTTATGTATTTATTTTAATATTGTAATCAGCTATGCAGTTGCACGACTTCTCCGAGATGCAGGCATTCCCTACCAAGCTGCGCTACCTGTGTATTTGTCTCTCTGAAGTCATCTTCATGGAAGGTTTCATGAGGAAGATATACAACTTCATCAACGGACTCGAGATATTGCACCTTATCGGTGAGTGCGACACTCTTCAACTATCAAAAGTTTTCTCATTTAACCTGACCTGCATTCTAGTGAACGTAAAAATCGTAATGGTAAAGGAACGAAAAGGAATTAGTTATTATAGTACCTACTGAAATAATAATTAACCTTGCGCTTAATTTCTTTGTTTAATCACATACATATTGGAAATGCTTCGAAATATTGTCCAAGTTACAATAATTAAAATTAGCTTAATTAAAATCAGAATTTGTTGATATTTCTTAGTTTTTAAAAAAGACAATAGAGATGAGGAAACAAACAAAACTTGATTATTAGTTACCATTAGAGGGCGCCTCAGTGTTTCGTCAATATTCTAACTTAAAAAGTAAGTATGTCATATATGGACAGTCAGAAATTCAAATAAGCAAATAGTAATAATTTTAGTATTTATTTAATTTTAATTTTCGTTAATAATTTGAAGTAAAAGATAATTCAGTTCTAATGATATTTGTTAAAACAGCTTAAACAAAATAAAAAAAAGCTTTTTAAAATATAAAGTTACTACGAATTAATTGATTTTATTTTCGTTCCTTCTGAAAACCTACATATTGTACCTCACGACAATTAAATTTATGACCATCGATACATATTTATGTATTAATATTGCTCGTACTTTTGGATATAATTTTAAAATTGCACAATCCAATTAAATTTAAAACAAAGTGAAATAAAACAACACGAAATTTTAGACGCCATCAGCGCCAACTGTTCGTAGCGTCTAACTGTTTCTAATTGTGTATAATAGAATTTGCCTGTGATACTTGCAAAGGGTTTACAGGTACTTATGAGAAAGTGGAGGAAGAAGAGGAGGAGATATACGAGGTTATAAACGTCCATAAACTGAAGTCAGCGACGCCCAACCTGCGCGTTATTAACCTGTATGGTATCAACTTCGTGGATGACTCACATATCGACGCGTTTAGCTCTAATTGTATTCAGGTACATACATTATATGATCATATTTGTGTTGTCTTTATTGTCTGATGTCTGTAACACAAGTGCTTTTAGCGTCTTATCGTGGAGTCAGGTCAATGAGTAGTGTGAATTTATTACTCCAAAAGAACCGTTAGACTGCATTAATTGAGCATTTTTATTAGTTGGAGTGCCTGGCAGTGAATTACTGCAACAAGGTGACTGGCTCCACCATGAAGACGCTGTTCCAGAGGTCTAGGAGGCTGACCTGCTTGCTTATGAATGGGTGCAGTAAGTACGACTCAATTTAAGTGATTTCAAACAAATATAAAACGTGCGTAGGTATGTTTAATTATTTCTTGAAAAGGATATTAAAAAAAGGTTTGTTATCGTCGTACAATACAGTTTTTGTTAATGATGTTTAGAGTATTAAAGCAACAGGTCAACTCTTAAAAAATCCGCGATATTGAATTGCTATAAACTGAGTTAAAACTGTATTGTAAAGTTTTGATGGATTTGTGTAGGGTGATCTGTGCCTTGGTGGAATACAAAATAACCTAAACTCGGATTTATCTTTATTTTCATCACAAATATCAGTTATATCGTTAAAATTTAGACAAAATCATTAATAATAGCTAAAATTAGACGATGCTACTATACAATGATTGATGACCCTGACATCTACATTTTAAACTAGCCGCCGGCACCAGACGGGTCTTCTAAGGTTACAGCAGGTCATACACGATCCACCAGAAAAGGACCTGTAAGAACAACTGGTAATGATGAATGTTTCATTAACACCAGTCTGTCGGGGCCAGACGGGTCTTTAAATTTAGTTTACTATTTTCATTAACCACCAGAAAAGAACCTGCAAGAAAAACTGTACTTGATGGAACCATTTGTTAAGGTGCGCAACATTTAATTTGATCTACATAGTTAAGCGGACGTGTGTACAGTAGAAGCAGAAGTTCGTGAACTCTTGAAGTTACATTTATTAATGTACTTTTATTGCTTATTCAGGTCTGCAATCCGAGCACGTGATGCAAGTAGAGTGGGAGAAGTCCTCCATTCAAGAGCTAGACGTTACCGCGACCGACCTCTCCACCGAGTGCCTCATCGACATGCTGACTAGAATTCCCAATCTTAGGTTCTTAAGCGCTGGACAAATTAACGGGTTCAATGACTCCGTACTCAAAGCTTGGATGGAAGCAGGCACAGCTAGGTATGTGGCGTTATCTAATATATATATGGATGTAACCAGTATTCCAAGTACAGTTGCAGTGGTCGTAGAAGTGAGGATTGTGAAAAGTTATACGCTTGGGCCTTACTAAGTAGTGCCTTTCAAGACAGTAAAATAATAAAATATATATATATATATAGTAAGCAAAGCATTAAATAAAATATAAATTAAAGGTCGTCAAATGCTCTCTATACTAAACTCCAATCAGGCGATCTATCCTATCGTTGCAGGAACCTGGTGGCACTCGACGTCGACTCATCGGACAACTTAACGGACGAAGCCCTACACCGATTCCTCTCGAAGTACGGCAGCCAGTTGTGGGGCCTGGTGCTGAGCGGGATGCCGCACATCACCGACCAGCTCTGGCAGAGCGTCATGCAGCTGCTCACCAATACTAAGTGAGCTTTCTGAGACTGAACCAGGGCTGGACAATATATAATGCCAGTGGGTGCGGTATATCCATCCGATACAGCTTAAGTCAAATACAAAACAGGGCGTGGAGATTGGCAGCAGTGTTTAGTCTCACTCTCCCTGAGATTGCCCAATTGCGATTACTTTTCTAACGTGGCAATAATAAAAAAACAGCTGATCCGCTACCTTTTGTTGGAGAGGCTTATGTCCAGCTGTAGACATAGAATGATGATACAGTACATAAACAATTTTAAAACTTTAAACCAATATAAAATCAGTCTTGTCATTGCGAAAAGGCTATCGTAGAAAATCAATTTAATATTTCTACCTATACATGCTTCGTCCGATAACAGCTTACCTTCTTTGAAATGCTTGGAGTATCAAGTTGTTACTGCTACTAAAAACTTCGATATGCTTATTACTGACGAGGAACGACAGGAATCCATGATTGGACTCTGTTGTCGTCGTTTGCAGCGTCATCCGAGGAAAGGGGCCAACGCGCTCAATATCAGCGTAGAAGTCCGCTCTTAAGAGTACGCAGAGCAAGAGTAGACGGCAGAAACATTTATTTCTTTCTCAGCACGACAAAAAAACACGCTTGAGATGCCATTTAAATTTTTTCCTGCATGCTACTTTTGATCTATGTTTAACTGTAGGTACTCATTCTCAGTATGAATTGATCCTGATGAATATAATGATATCTTTTATTCCAGAATCCTGATTATGGGAACACAGGAAAGGCTCGGCGTCAACATTCACGTCGATCAGGTATTTATTTCAGACCTTTTTTTACAACATATCGTCTATAATCCGATGTATCCTTGATCCTAACATGCTCGTAAGAACGTGAATACATTGTACTCGTACAATGGTATGGTAGATAATGGTAGTTTAGTTCTGATATCTTTGTAGTAGCAAAACTGAAATTTAGAGTGCGATAGTATTCGTCATGAGCGTTCTTAATAATGCGTTCTATGCGTGTGCGGAGTTGTTTTTTAAGAACCTAGTGCACGAAATTCGTGAAAGAAGTTAGGTATTTTTTTGCCAAAATTATCGGTTGAGGGCGCGAAAGACATGCGTGGGAAGTGTATTTGATTGTGGAGTGCCAGTGAGAGTGAACATAGGGAAACTAGTCACATCAAAATTAATTTATTGCTAGTCACCATACATGAATATGGTGTACAAAATAAATGCAGTAGGTAAGAACTAACTACTAGTTAGCTTTACTAATAATATTTAATTTGTATAATGTAGTATACAATAGTAATGTTATCAGGCGTTTGTTTTTTTTATGGCTGGCTCTGACGTCAGTTCTAGCATCACCGTGGAAAGAGGCTAGGCCACCCATTTATGTCGCGACATCAGAACGAGGCCCACGGCGATCACTGAAGGGCGCCTCTAAGGCACGCACCTCGTCTTGAGTGGCCATCGATGAGATGACTTAGAGGGTGGATGCGCCCCCAGCCGTACTACAAGCGGTCGGAATGGGATATTACGCACTCCCCGGCGTGTGCGGTGTACTGCTCTAAGCATATGCTAGTATTTCTGTGCGAACTACGATAATGGCGTATGGGAATTATAAGGGGCAGTTTGTGTGATGAATTATTGTATTAGTAGAGCATTGACAAAACTTTGTAAGAGCGATGCAGGTTCTGTGATGTAACATGTTGCTTTCGAGTTACTTTGTGGCGCTGCAATATTTTACTTAAACTTGTTAAGTGACAGGGAATATACTCCATCGCCTCGTTTGTTGCAGCTCATGGACGGTATAGCGAATAGCTGTCCTAACTTGGAACGCCTGGAGCTGCGCTGGGACCCGGAGAACTTGCGCTTCAGTGACAAAAGCCAGAAAGCGATCGACATATTGCGCGTCAAGTGCTTGAAGCTGAAATGTCTTGTGCTCAGGTGAGTTTACGAGTACTGTATCCACTAGATATGATGAAATGGGCATTAGGCTTAGCTTTTAATAGGAAAACAAGTCAAATGAAGATGCTACACTAAGAAAACTCTTAGTACATACATACATCACGCCCGTGTCCCATCGGGATATACAGATACTATGGATCTCCGCTTGTTACGATCTTGGCATACCTCTTTTGCTTCCCTTACTCGAATTTTTCCTTTTTATACTCGTTCGTTATTATATAAAATAGTGCTTTAGTTAATTACGTGAGATAGTACTAAACAGTAGTTAAAAGTAATATATAAAAAAATTACTAGCTTTGCCTTAATAGTTCCAAACAAGTTATATGTTTATGAATCGTTTTATAGCATTAATCTTAGTTACATTACCAAACGAGTAAAGTTAACGAGGATTAAATAAACGAGTATAAGCGAATCAGTAGAGTAAGAAAAACCTAGCCTATGATACTTTCTACTTGATGCATTTCAATCTGCGAATGTAAGCTGTAAAACGGGGAGGGGAACATATCTAGGGAGGGGGAGGAGAGAGTAAAATATATATTTGTCATTATTGAACATCGGTGTCCGTCCGTGCAGCGACGGCCGATACTACGAGATCGTGAAGGCCAACTTCGAGCGCGCCGACCGCACGACCGTGGTCCGCACGTCCACCAACTACCGCGTTGCCAACTACTACCTGCTCTCCAACTACAAGGAGCTCATCTTCAACTAGGTTACAGCGGCTGGTCTATGTCCCAGGCGCCAGTTTAAGGATCCAGAGGGTAGGGAACTGGCGTCGACCATGTCGAAAAGATATCTTGCGTACTTGGGATCTTTGTTTTTAGTTTTGACATAGATTTTATTGTTAATAAGGTATTTAAAGATTAAGGTATTTTAAGGAATGTAAAGCAACTTTTAAATTAAAATTAAATTTATTTAAAACGCCTTTCATTGAACTTGCTATATTGAAAATTGTGACCAAAACGTTAGCAAAAAAAATACTAACTTAAATAAACCATGTTTGAACGTTATTTTATTAGGTACTGAAAGTCGAAGCATTAGTGAGCGGCTGGCTAAGATTTTATATTTGGTTGTTTGTTTACTCGCTAAGGACACCTTTGGTATGATCCAATAATAGATAAAAACATAGGTCACAGCTGTAAAGTTTAACGACCGTTAATTAGTGTTCGCGAGAAACTTACGATCGCGTTTAACAGTGAAGGTCAATGATTGAATTGCTGAAACAGCAGAATCAGGCTACCTGAATGCAAATTAGTTTTTTAGGCATTAGTTAACCTTCAATGTACGTATTGTATTGGGTTTTTATGGCGACAGGTTCAAAAATTTATATAGTTATTTTTCGACTACATGCTAGATGGGGTAGGTGGAAGAAATTATAGTGGGTGGTCGTGGTTGCACGAAATATAGCATAAAGTGCAATACTGCAGGTTTTTAACCTAGAAGTGATTCAACCACAAATCAATAAGTGTCACGTACTAATAGTTGAATAATTAATTAAAATTAGTAGTAAATCATTATATTATTTTATTATTTTCAATCACAATGCTATTTGTAGTCACAAGATCAACATAATGCTCTGATCGTATTTCAATTGAAATTCAAGAGGTGTTAGATTTCACCTATTATTAAATTAAGTAATCTTGAACTTGTAAATATAGTAAATTTAAAACTTAAACTTGTAAATTATGGTAATTGTTTGGCATGGAATAAATACAGCTTCATTATAATAGGTATTATCTTTCACATACATTCGAGCTACAACTTCCAACACTTACATTCAGCGAAGTAAATAAATAAGCAAAAGATAACCAGTAATTCTTATAATAATGTATTAATTGTATAATTAAAGAATAAACCCAGGGAATATATTTTTTCTGATAGGTTGATACTGATTCTCATTTACAGATTATCTAAAAACAAGACGAACCTTTAAATGTCTTTTTTATGTAAATAGATTATAAGAAGCAATATTTTTTTGTCGTCGTTATTCGTTCGTCGTCTTATAAGTTTGTCGTCCGCAAGCTATGACGACCGGATTAGGTGAACCCTCGTTTTGTTTTTAATTATGAAATGACATCAGAATATGAAAAACACTGTCGAAAGTGTCACCTGGCGCGCTTTTTAGAATGAACAGGTGAACCGGCTGACTATAATAAAACCTTTCTTCTTAATTTATCGAACTTTTAACTCGGGTAGCAGTTATATACGTCACACATTCTGTTACTCTTGAGAACGGCCTTATGGCATGGCCATCGGCAATTGTATGGCAATCGAATCGTTCACTTAATGCAAAAGAAATATACAGCGTCTTAATTTAGTTTTATTATGAATTGATAACTATAATCTAGTTGTTAAGACAAAGTTTGTGAAGTCAGATTTTAGGAAAGTAAGAAGTCAATTAAAATTGAGAGAACAGAGCAAAAATTACGAGGACCATTATATATTTAAATTGAAAAAGAACGCAGTCTTTTTTAAATTTGTGTTATTCTGTATATAACCAAAGATTTAGGAGAATATCCTGGATCTCATCCACTTCCTTTCACAAATAAAGCAAGACCATATATTGTTTTATTTAGAATAAAATTTCAACAATAAAAGTTCACAAAATGTTTAGCCAAGATATTAAAACTTATTTAGCAATGTAGTAAGCGCTATTCGACTATGTATAATATTTATGTAAGATAAATCAGAGTGGAAAGTTTTTCTAAATGGAGGTTTATGTCTAAATGGAAATATTATATGGCAAGTGTCTGAACATAATGCATGGAGAAATACAAAATTGTTTGTTAATATATAATTATTACAATTTATTCACATTGTTAAATGGAAATAGTTTATAAGTTATGGTCATAATAAAGTCTTCAAAATAGAATGATGTCGTTTTCCTTATATATCCAATGCAATAAACGACTAGGATACAAACAAAAAGTACCCATTACTACTAAAATAATAGTTTATTTACAGTTTATTACGAGGAAAATTACTATTTTTATAATTTTCTTTTAAATTACATTCAAATATTAAAGCTATTTCTAAACACCTTTTAATTATTTACAAATAGCTTCGTTCTTTTTTCCTAAACTTTTTAAACGCCTTACATTTCGTATATCAGTATTTCCGTTAGCTAAAAATAGATGCACTCGTAAATTTTTAATTTCCTAAGGTTACGTCAGTTGCCAACAACGCTCGTCCGCGGGCACACTAGTCATGACGTCACAGCCACCCGGGCGATGCACACACACAGTTCTACTCCCACTTGAATCACATGTATACGATATATATCAATATAAAAAAAAACAATAACTTACTATACAAAATAATGACCACTCAAATAACACGATTCCTAGACTTGACACTGATTTAATCTAAGTGGTAGATGTCTTCGTCCAGCAGTCACCTGACGCCCTCACCGAGCAAGAGATCTGGCTCCTCCTCCAACAACAAATTCTGATTATTACTGTTTTCCTCGTTGCCCGCCTCTGAATTATTATCCTTATTCACGTCACTGTCTATTTTGTACAGTATGTCGTGACAGAGCGGGCACCTGTCCTGCACGTACAACCATTTTCTCAAACATACACCGTGGAAGTAGTGATTGCATCTTGTGATTTTCGCCGAGTGCATCTCTTGGTAGCATATCGCGCACACATCATCCAATGTATCCAACTGATCGGCCGAGGCCTCGCGGAGTGAGTTGATCTTGTTGACGGCGGTCCGCCGCTTCATGAATACGGACCAGCCCGCCCGCGCCTCGCACCAGATGTTAAAGTACGCGTGGATACACATCATGACCGCGCGAATTGCGCCGCCCGACTCGAACAGCAGGATCCACGCTCCGTTGAAGAACAGGAAAATTCCGAAACAGAATTCTATCGTGTTCCCGAATGCTCGTATGTAGTATACATAATCGTCCAGCTGTTCCCAGAATGTGCTCCTGTACGCGTCAATCAGGAACAGCGAGTATATCATCAGGCTGACTACGACTTTGACTATCACTTCGATGCTGAAGGCGCTCACTGCCAACAACCAAGTGGATATCGTATGCTGCGACCAAAGGTAGACTAGCAAGGATATTGGGAATATTATTAGGAATCCGCAGACACCGAGCGCCCGCACGTGCCGGTGCGTGCTCGGGTTGTGGGACGCACTGAGTGACATCAGCATCGGATTGACAATGTTGTGTAAAAAGTGTAGCAACGCTGTGAACAGCAGGCAGAAGTTTCTGCACAGTCGAACGAATCTTTTCTCGGGGTTCAACGAAGTTAAACCGGTCTGCAGGGCGAGTATGTAGAATAGGATGGCGGATACTGCGCCTATACTTTTGTCCTCTTCTTCGTCTGTAAGGAGGATCCATTGGAAGAAGTTCCCTATGTAGTGGCAAAAGAATGAGATCACGGAGGTCATACCTAAGACGGCTGTTATGGTTTCACAACCGGTCACTAGAAGAGATTTGGCCATAGACGCGAGGGACTGAACTGCGAGTAGAGTAGACACCTTCAGTCCCTCTTCGGCGTCATCGTCGTAGTTATCCATGAGTAGTAATATTGCGTGTTCGGCCACTCGCATCACCCAGAACACTCTCAGCACGCATGGTATATTTAGTCGCATCCATTCAGTCTCGACTAAAGCCGATAGACCGTAGTTGCTCACGAATAGGCGGCCATGTTGGTAGCCAGCATATATAACTTGTATAACATTATAAGCGGAAGACCATAGAACATATTTGACGAGGCACAGCGGGAGAAGAGTGGAAAACACTGGAGAATGGTGCAAAAGTTTTGGGGGGACAGGGAGCATCGCTAAGAATGAAGGCGCCATGAAGCTGATCGGCAAGAATTTCTGTATAGTCGGATGTCGTGGTCCTAAATGTACGTTGCTGAACAGGACGGCAAGGAAGAACTGTATTCCGAAGTTTTGCAGGACCAGAACGCCGGGGCCGTCGAGGTCAAGCAGGTTCTTCGTGTTGAAGTTGAGGATGTCTTCGAGGATGCTCGCCGTGGGTTCGGCGGTAACGGCTGCGGTGGTGAGGTGAATTTGTTTCACAGCAGATACGTTGGTCCAGTAGGAAAGGAAGACTATGCCCACCGACATTAAGTAGAGATACACTATGATGAGATGCTTTGTGTATAGGACGAATATGCATAATGCTGATAGGCAACCTGGAAAGAAAGAAATATGTTGTTATTAATAAGGTCACATATCTTAGGACATTTATAGTAATAGTCGCTTGATTATAGTCGTAAATGCAGAGTTTACAAGGTCTTTCCCGCCCGATAAAATTACCGCGAAAATCGCAGCCCTTTATCATTGGCACTGTACATGCATTCATATATTAGAGCATTACACCGCGTTAGCCGGCGAACGCGTGCAGTCCCTGCCCCAACGAGCGACAACCGGCAGCTTTAGAGCTGCCGGGCTCACACCGCCCTGCTTTTTTGCTGAATTTCAAAATTTAATTTCACTCCTAACGACGGCCGCCTGAGCCTAGGTCGAGCCTTTAGAGGCGCTAAACATCCAGGACAAAAACGGGCATCGGACCTCTCATCTATGAGAGGGCCCCGCCCTCTTTTTTCGGTGGCGCTGGAATTGACGTCTAGGTAGTCCAGCAATCGGTTCGTCCGAAAAAACAAAACCAATTGCTTCACAGCTGGATACAGGCCCGCCCGAGGGTTTTGGATAATGCCGAGTATATGCGGTTTAGTGCGATCTATACCTTATTAGTGGACATCCCCTGCTGCGTATGTTATAAAAAAAGAAGCGTACAAATATTTAATCTGACCAAACTATCAGTCGTTTTGTTCGGCAGTCTGCGTTGTCTGTTAAGTATAATACATTTCAAAAGAAAAACGGTTAAGGTCAGGATTGTCCGTTTAATTCCTATGTATTCCGATACAATAATTACTGAATTTTTCGTTTAAGAATTCCCAGCTTGTTATATGTGCAAATTGATCAAAATAGGTTCTTTGCTTACAAGCTTCTAAGCGGTAAGTAAACAAACAGACAGTCAGATTAGTAACTAATCGCATTTATACAATTAGTAAGAATTTGAGTTAGTCTTTATTATATCAATATTTTAATTTCCGGGAAACTAGGTAAATCCTTAGCATTAAATTTTGTTTCATTTATATTATTTATAGAGATCATTATAGTGAATAGTAAGTTAAATGTATGTACAAACAAACGTACACATTGCACGTTTGGTAGACTGAAAAATATTCGATAATTAAACAATAATAAATTAAATCCATTCAGCACCTCATACATTGATCTGACTTCATGATAAGCTTTGTTACGGATATCAGACAACAGAGGTATTACAATTGTAATAACTAAAAACATATATTTTGACGGGCCCGATGGCGCAGATCCTATCTTGTGCGCCAATGGTCGTGGGTTCGATTCCCGCCTGGAGCAAATATTTATATGATGATATTTGTATTTGCTCTGGGTCTGGGTGTTAAAGATATATATTTAAGTAGAATATTTGTGATTCCTCTGTTGTATGACGTCCATAACAAAAATGCTTTAAGCAACTTACCACGGAGTCAGGTCAATATATGAGATGGGGAAGAAGTATCATCTTGCAAGAACTTTCTTACAATACGGCAGGTGTTAAGAAGTGCCGCTTTCTGCATAGTGATGTAAAAGCTTTCAGCTAAGTCAAGGGTTCGTAAGGCATCAAGTAGGCAATGACACCAGTGCTAGAAAGCACTAACGGTACAATTTATACTTTATTGATACTCTATATATCTAATAACTTGAACTGAATTGCTTTTTTCTTAAATGTACACGTGAAAGAATCTCAAATATTAAAAGAAAACGAAAGATTCCCTTTAAATTCTTTCAACTAGAAGTGCGATATGTAATTTAGTTCCTGGTCAAAATTGCTATAAACATATTGCAAGCCGTTAGGTACCGGCAGAGTAGACTCAGTACTTCCCCCTGTACCAGTTGTCGTAAGAGGCGACTAGTTCGCAGAATTCTTTCTTGAAATTTCTTGAAATTCTTCAAGAAAGAAGGTAAAATCTGACTCTTTGATTGCCAACACCCTTGCACAGCGTGGCAATTATGGGCAAAATTCCCCCTTTCTTGGGGAAGCCTATATTCAGCAGTGGACTTTCCATGTCTGATATGATGATATTGCATCCTTAAATGTAGAATTAATTAATTTAAAATTATATAAAATATATAGTACACACAATTCTAGATGCATTGCGATTTATATGCAAATTTAAGACATCAAATTCCTATCGATATAATCGTTGACTGGGATGGAATGCCATCTGGCATTAAGTCCGCCATTTGTACATTTTGTAACATTTTGTGCAAGTTAAATAAATAAAAAAAAAAATCCTTCAGGAAGATTTCAACAGATAAAAAGTTCAGGAAATTTTTCTTACCGAATACATACAATTACAGGTTTGAGTTGTTGCTGTCTTTATTAAGAGGTGCGATATGTAAATAATATTTCAACAGTTGGTTGCTTGCCCTTGAAAATTGATAATTGGCGTTCGTTCTTCCCTAGGTAGAGGTTGTTTTTGTTCTACCTTGCGGTAGTACAGTCACTTTTGTTGTGTTTTGTAGTAATATTATTCGTATTGTACGACTTGTCGTGCCTTTTAGTTACATTCTAGAGACATAGGAACATAACGAGTTATTTTATAGTTTCTACTAGCTGTCCCGGCCAACGTTGTTCTGCTAAACGTTGTTCTGTTGTTCTTTTATATTCAATTACTAAAATTACTATGAAAAAATAGGGGTTTGTGACAGAAGAGTGAAAATGTTGGGTTGTATGTATTTGTGTATGCTGAATCATAAAAATAAAAAATCAATAAATTTTGTTTGAAAGGGAAAAAAATATAAAATTATATGTGGTCTACCACCCTTAACATTTAGGGGGACCGAAAATAGATGTTGTCCGATTCTCCACCCAAGCTGATATGCACGCTAAGGTTCACGAAGATCGGTCAAGCCGTTTTTCAGAAGAGTTCAATAACGTACACACGAGAATTTTATACATTAGATTTTTGGAATTAAGCATTAATAATAATTATTGTCTAATATATCACAGCTGTAGGGCCTGCACTAGGTGCCGTAAGAGGCTAATCGTCAAATGAAGCAGGGCGGGGATAGGCAGCATTCATGTCGCGATGCTACAAGTAGGTTCATAGAGATAATCTACAAGTGATGTCAGCACAGTCCACGGTACAAATTAGCCAAAAGACTCTCCTGTCTTAATAATTTTTAGTTTGCTTTATTTGTGCTATTTGTGTTGATTAGCTAATTATATTTTTTCTTAATCTATTAAAGGTACACCAACAATTGTTACATTATTAGTAAATAACTTTCAATCCTATATCTTATTTGTATAATTTGTATAGGCAAACACCGAATGCAAAATATTAAATCAAGGGTTAGGTACTAAAAAGAAAACATGCAAACATTTTATGACTATACTAAAAAGAAATTGAACTAAAGTTGAAATGGCTTTATATATTTTTATATGTAAAAGTAGTATGTACTTGTCCTTCAGTATCATACTTCATCATCATCATCATATCAGCCGTAAGACGTCCACTGCTAGATATAGGCCTCTCCAAGAAGTGTCGAATAGGACCGATTGTAGCTTATACTGCCTGCGTCTAGCGCGATCCTGCGGTTTGAGTTGCATAGTCTGCCCTTGCCGGTACGTGGTCTTCATTCCAGAAAGAATCTTACGAATCCATGGTTCATCGATTCTACGTGCTAAGTGCCACTGCCACTTCAACTTGCTAATCCGCCGCGCTATGGCGGTAACATTGCTTCTAATATAATAATAATATAGTATTTCCAACCAATAGCGGTTTTATTTCATATGGTTTATGTTAGCCAATGCGCAACAGATATCGCGGATACAACGGAACTCTCACGCATACGAAAACAAATCATTGTCTCTAAGATGTCATCGTTGTTATCGTAGTTGGTCGCGCAATATCTCGCAACCAAATGAAACGTGCGATTGTGGACACTTAATTTTACAAAAAGGGACAGACACAATCTACAAAAAAAAATTAAGAGTTTAAATTAATAATAATTAAATATTGGGAGTAATCGTTTGCACGTTTCGCTATCGCGAGGTGTAATTATCATAATTATCAGTTTATATTCAATTAGAGGTGATTAAATAGGTATTATCTGACCTTTTTTTCAATTGTTTAACAAATATTTTTTCTAATAATTATACATAAAGATGATTCTACTTTATTAAATACGCCAAAAATACTAGCGACGAAATACTTTAAATTTAATTAAGCCCTAGAACTTAAGAATAAAGCATTTATGACTCACTTAGCCGTAAGCTACCGGCAGAGTAGAATTGTATTTCGCTTAGGTGTCGTAACGGGCGACTAAGGTGCCACAACCCGCACATGGCAGTATATCCATCCAAAACAGTGCAGCTTAAATGCACAGGGTGGGATGGGCAGAAACATCCCCGTCGCGAAAGCTGCGCTCTGCGATTGCCAACAGGCTTGCCCAGCGCGGTAATTATAGGCAAAATTCCCCCTTTCTTGGGGAGGCCTATGTCTAGCAGTGGACTTCTAATGTCTGGTATGATGATGATGATGACGGTCCTAAGTCCGTGAAAGTATGAAGGAAAATTTGGAAACATTGAATTTGTTTTCCTAAACATTTGATCGGAGCAATGACCGAAGTTGGTACGGCAGCGGGCGCGTACGCACGATCGTAATTTCGGCACCATCTTAGGACGGTGCTACTACACATTTTTTACGAACTTTATAAATTATATATTATATTTAGCGATTTTAATAGATATTTTAGTCTAGCCTTCATTAACCGATAGTTTGTCATGTACAGTGTCATTCCTCTAAGGGGTTAAAACTGTAATTTTTTCCAATTATACTAGGTCGACAAACAACCATTCAGTCCGGGTGATAGTAAGCATCAAAGCAGCCTATTGACGCTCGTAATATCAAAAGGATTTCACTACTGTGACTTGAAGATATTATGTCACAATACCCAGTAATTTCACTGCCTCTTTCGCACTTCAAACCGGAACACAGCAATGCGAACACTGCTATTTGGCGGTAGAAATAGGTGAGATACATGAGGGAAATATTTTTATCAGGCTATCAGGTCTTATTTTATATTTTTTGCAATTTTGGCTAAACAAATTTATTGAGCCTCCTGTGATTCAACTTTAAAAATTAACTCAGCATCCGTTGATGCACGTCTCTACAAAATAAACATTTATATAATGAATATTTAAATTTTTTAAGTGTCTGGTCGTTGATTATATATTTAAGTATTATTTTCGTGATAACAGAAGTGCTTTATCACTTATCTCGGAGTCAGGTCAATGAGTATGGGATGTGTGTGAAATATTTATTAGAATTACTTACATATTCCAAAGCCTCAATTAATTTTTCAGTTGAAATTGAACTATTTCTGTTAAACACTGACTTGGCCGTGAGGTACCGGTAGACCTCACACTGCACCAGGTGTCGTAAGAGGCGACTAAAGCACCAGAACCGACAAACGGATAAGGTGGGGATTGGCAGTACCATCCCCGTCGCGTAAGCTGCGCTCTGCGATTGCCAACACGCTTGCGTAGCGGGAATTATGGGTAAAATGCCCCCTTTCTTGGGGAGGCCTAAGTCCAGCAGTGGACTTCTAATGGCTGTAATGGCGATGATGATTATGACTGTCTTCACAATTGTTTTAACTAATTTTGACTAATTTGGGCACATAAGTATAATATGAATAGTTCGGTGAACCTATTTTCATTTAAATAAATAATAATGACTAACCTTTTTGCTCGAATCCTGTCTTGGTTCGCGTTTTGACGTAAATAAAATGAAAGTAGACAATCCAGTTCCCTAGGTCGGCCCTAGACGCGGAAGGCCTTGATTTTAATATAGGACAGCACAAGAAATAATTACGAGAAAAAGTACTTTATAACTCTCTAAAATTCTTCTGCGTCAGTTCCTTGTCGACGTCAATAGAAAAAAATGCTTATTAATATAACATTTTAGTTGTAAAATTGCAGAATTTGTGACGTCACAAGGACACAAGTGTGCGACAAGGCCGGGTCGGGAGGGTCGAGACTAAAATGTTTTTGCGACATACCTTATACCCAGACAAATTTGGTATTTAGACCATTGTACGGACATAATGTCTGTCTAAAATATGAGAACCAGTTTTTGCCGGGTCCTCTCAAAAGCAAGATTAAGTATGAGGTCTACTAGAGGCCGACCTCATACAAAGGTCGTCTGAATTAGTATTTCACACTCACTTATTTCTACTGACAAACAGCAGTGTTCAGATTGATGTGTTCCGGTTTCAAGAGTAGGAGAGGCAGTGAAGTTACAGGATGATGTGACATAATATCCTGAAGTCACATAGTTGGCAACGCGCTAGTGATATCTTTGTGGGAATACGAGCGTCTATAGGCTGCGGTATCGTTTACTAACACACGGTTGGTATGCTTCTTTGTAGGTAATAAAAGGGATCTTTCTTTTGTGAGTAATTGATTCAAAAGTTTTGATTTCTGTTAACAATTAAATTGAATGGGAATTTTAAAACAATCTTATGTCTGAAATAAAAAATTGTGCTATGTCAATGCTGTTTTCATTAGGTTCTGCGCATGAAGTATATTTCTTTTTGTGTCAGGTACTTTACAAGTAATGTCATACTTTATTGATGGGTACGAAGTTGTAGTACATAGTGATTATTAATAAATAACAACATACTAACAAAAAACAGTTTAGTAATAAATACAATTACGTACTAATAGCTTTATCAAATGCATTGTATTAAAGAATTAACAATAAACTAGTGTTAAATTTTCTAGGCATTGTGGCTTCATCATAGGCGAGGGGAGGGGCATGCCCAGGATGTTGGGCAACCAACTCCAAAAGGTGTATCATCATCATAGCTTTAGAACGTCAGACTGCTGTATATACCAAGAAAGGGGAAATTTTGACCATAATTGCCTTACTGCAGAGGGGTGTTGGATCGCAGAGCATAGCCATGCGTAGAGAATGCTACTGTCCACTCCCGTCTTCTTGCATTTGAGATATACCGTTCAGGGTGGATTTACCGCCTTCTGTCAGTTCCGGCACCACAATCGCCTATTACGGTAAGTTGCAGTGGCAGTTATGGCCCAAAATCCTTTTAATTTTGTAAGACTGGGTATTAAATGGTTGATACGATAAAATTCTCTAGTAGAGATAGGATACATTAGGACTCTTGTTATAAATTATGGTATGAATGGTGATTAAAATAATATTAATATCCCAATATGAGTATCATCACCATCATCATATCAGCCCAAGAAAGGGAGAATATTGCCCATAATTGCCGCACTGGGCAGGCGTGTTGGCAATCGCAGATAGCAGTTTGTGCGACGGGTATGCTGCTGCCTATTCCCGCCCCGTGCATTTAAGTTACACTGTATGGATGGATGTATTGGTTGGATATATTGCCATCTGTCCCTTTTGGTACCTAAGCCGGCTCTTACGACACCTGGTAAAGGTGGAGGTACTATTCTACTCTGCCGGTACTTCACGGCTGTATACGAATGCCTTGTACGAATAATGACGATACTATGACGAAATCAATTCTAAGTTCAGCATTTAGTGATGTAATTAGAAATAATATATCACAAATTAACAAACAGTAGAAAAAAGGGAACATTTTAATTAAAATCACTCGACAGTTTAAAGTTCAGCGGTTCATTAAACCAGTCAATGACGATGTAGAGTTGTTATTTTTTTCAGTTCCGCATAGCTGTTAGCTGATCACTGTTATTAACACGTTGAAACTAAAAATATATAAATTATCTTGTTATTCGTCCTCATGAATATGATAATCGAATGATTGTTTTATTTTCATTTTATAATGACCTCCAAATATTGGTCGTGACTAGGTTAGTTTGATTTGGACTTGGTTTAGTAGTTGTATACGAAAGGATATTGAATCGATTATTTAATAATTTATATAAAATTAGTTTAATAACAATAATAATTTCACAGAACATCTCATATATTAACCTGAATCAGTGATGAGTTAAGCTTAAAGCACTTGTGTTACGAGCGTCAGACAACAGAGGAAGCACTGAACAAACACAAATGTCATCATATACACTCATTTGCAAAAAACGGGCACCTAAGCAATGAACTATTTCAAATGTTGTTTCAAATGGTTTGTTTGATAATTATAGATAGTTTTACTTTCACAATTTTGTGTATTAATAAGCAAATAATCGTTTTCGTCAGTATTATGATAAAATATTGATAAAATTTATGGGTTTTAATGCTAAAGTTCACTAGTAGTGTATGCTCGCTAGTAGTGCATATACTCGAAAAGTAAAAGTTAACAAAGATTTTTGTTTGTTTTGTCTTAATAAATGCGCGACTCACAAGAAAACGATCACCCCATGGTTGGATACATGGTTTTCTTCCAGAATCAGGCCTTCTCTCGACGGAATCGGTGTCTTGATACCGCTGCCAGGTCCTTTAAACCGTGGAGCGACTCACACTTAGCCTCTGAGCCACGAAGCATTGGCTGCAACCCTCTTCGAGCAGTGCAATAATTTTGGTAGCTTTTACCAGTTTAACATTATTAAGTTAAATTCATAAAAATTGACTAAAAGTTATGAAAACCGATATTATTTTTTGGAACTTCGCATCAAAAATGTAGGATAAAAAGTGGTTTTCTGTAAAAACGAGCATCAAACGAAAATTTGAATTTAGAACGTACTGTTTTAAACACCACGGCATTTTTTAAACCGGCCAGTAACATGTACAAATGATTAAAATCATTTTGGTACCGTATTTTTTTTAAAAAGAATTAAAATCAAAACCGCCCGTTTTTTTGTGTATGTATGTCCTGGGTGAGGTTCGAAATCGCAAACTTCTTGCGCATTAGATAGGACCACTATCATCTAGTCTAGTCATTTAATGGTAAAGATTAAGAATACACTTATTTAATGACATGATGAAGCCAAGGTCCCGATTTTAGAAATTTATTGCTAATGATGCATATGATAATAACACTATGACATACGCCTAGCCATTACACGCGTATCTAGCGCGGCAATTATGGGAAAATTCCCTTTCTTAGGGAGGGCTTTGTCCAGCAGTGGCCGATCTACAGTTGCTATGATTGTACACTAGGAATCTGTGGGTCAATCACTCCAAAAGTGAACTCTTTTGGAGTGGTTGACCCACAGATTCCCTTTTTTCCTCAGACACCCTAGAGACCAAGTATATTTATTAACTTATTTAAAGTTGTTCTACGGCCTATGGAGATTTCAATACTATAGAGTGTCTTAGCGTGATCAAATCAGGAGTAAGGAGATCCGTACTAATCCGGAGACCACCTAAGTTACCGACATAGCTTGCGGATTAGCAAGTTGAAAAGGCAATGGAATGAGTGATGTACAAAAAGTGGAAGATGTAGCATTTTATATCTATTAATTATTATCAGCGAGTCTTAGAATAGGACCGGTTGTATGCCTGCATTCAGCGCGATCCTGCAGTTCTAGTCAGCTTCGTCTGTTTTGTAGAAAACGTCAACGTTGACGTTGCGCTTGCAGGTGTGGTTTCAATTCTAAAATTAAAAAAATCTTATCGGCCGAGAATTAGAATTGGACCTGCATCCAGCGCCATCTTGCGGTCCTAGTCAGATCGTTTGTCTTGTTGAAGTCATCTCATCCTGTGCTTTCCGGTGTGTGGTCTTGATTTGATAAACTCTACTATCTTATCAGTTAGATCAGTTAGTTCTCTGTGCTATGTAACCCGCCCACTGCCACTTCTATTTGCTAACCCGCAGGGTTAAGTTAGTAAGTTTCAATATTTTAGGGATCTTTTCATCCCTAATTCGATCAAGAAGAGGGTCTACCTCTTATACTTTGTTAATGGACAAATTATTAAAAAACATTGTAATGTCTAAAATATCTATTTCTAAAATTAATGATTGTTATTAAAAACTGGTTCCTAATCTCACTAATTTACATTTGATATTAACACATATAGAATAATTATTACATTTGGAATTAAGTCTATGACATTTGTGATGTAATAACTTAATTGGGACAGAATTATTGATGATTAATTCAATTAAATATAGACATCTAAAAATATCAAATTGCAACATTAAAGTTGATTGGCGATCGTAATCCTGGCTTGTGCTTCAAACGCGAACGTCAACGAGGACAAAGTAATTTTAGTTATATTACTCAAAGGATCGAATAACATAGGATGTAACTTATAAAGATATAATAATAATATTTTTAATGGCTCTAAAATGCGGTTAATTTTACTTTTTTTCACCTTGAAAACGGAACCGCATGGTAACCGAAACATGGCAGAAAAATGCATCAAGTTGAATCGACTGCTTTTTAATCAACCGCGCTATTTGGCCAGAAAAGGGAATAAAATTAACATCTGAGATTTATTAAAAACAAAAACAATTTTTTTATATGCGAACTCCAGTGCGAAAGCACGAAATTAAAAAATACATTGCAATTCAAACTTTGAACGACTCTTTATCTATTCTCCCTATAAGCTTTTAATTTATTATTTTAATCTAATGAAATATTTCGGACAATGAATCGGGTCAAATTTATTTCGGCAATTTAAATAAATAAATAAAACCTAAAATAATATATCCTAATACACAAAACATATGCCATTTAAAAGCCTTAAAGTGTAAACACTAGTGAAAGTTTGTTTAGAAGTAAGCAAATGGGTCACAAAGCAACGAAGCGACTAGTCTGAGCTTATTTTCCAACATTTTAAAAGCAACACAAGTTCAACATCGAGGTTATAAGAAAGCGAAGGTTGTGTATTGGCGATACCGTTATGTCCCGATCGAGGCTCGACACACAAATTTATATATAATACAGATGACCCGCATTACATACAACGAAAAGTGTACGTAAAATCAAGACCATTATATTTTAGTTCCGCATAAAGCTATGTAAATATTATCACTGCTAGTTAGTTCTAACCAGTGAAGAGACGTCGGAACATTGTTTAGTTTTTGAAAGAATTATTTGTCTAGTAAATAGCACTTAGTCTGATAAAGACGTTATTTCGCAAAAAAAATCAACATTCTAACCGTATCGTATTATAGACAGTACATTGATTGGGCCATCTGTACTTAATTAATTTATGTTAATATATTTTAGGCCAAGATAATGTACAGTTGTAAGGATTCTTAATATAGGCACGGGTTATTCCACTTTTGTTATAAATAATATGGAAAAAATATTGAATTCAGGTTTAGTGTTTTAAAATTTGTCAAGATACGTATCTAATAAGATTATCCTTGCAAATATATTATAGGTACAGAATTTGTAAGTATGGATGTGTGGATGTATATTTCTTTCTCTTTCACACCGGAAATTTTATGAGTCTGGAGTAACGCATAGGCTACTTTTTATCCTGAAATCCCGTGGGATAGATTTCTCTTTTAATTTTTCTCTATGGAATCAGCACGCCATATTGCACAGTTTCACTGTCAGGGAGCGACTTAGTTCATCCCGGAATAATATAAGATCCTCAGGGATATTATATAAGATAAAGAACTAGCGGACTAAGTCGCGGGCAGAAAGCTAGTCTTGAAATAGTTATTATTTTAATAAAACTACCCTACGATTTTTACTAATTATAGTATTTACAAGGATCCTCATTTTTATACGGTGTGTCGTGTAAGTTGGCTGAAATATGAATAAATGAATAAATTCACACAAATTGACTGCGATATAAGATGTCAAACGCAATTAATTGACAGCCCCAAAGCGAAATAGAAATAAAAAACATGTGTCTAACCAAAAATTCAGAATCCGAAATTGTTTTATTTGCATTGTTATATTAACTTGGGACGCCTTTTTAAGCCGTCGGTCGCCATCAACCGTTCAAGTCTACATCGCGAAATCCACGCAAAGTCGTGAGCGACTGCTAGTTAGTTTTTATAGACAACTATTTGGTACGACTTATCCTTATTTATTCATTCGATAGCATTTTTATATATTTAATTCTATACATTTTTTAACGCCACACTCTCGTATTAAGTTTAGCCTGTTAGCACAGCTAGAAGTATGATATACATAAGTAGAATAAATAATTAAACAATCAAATATTTTTTAACACACAAGGACGACATAGCATCACATAATTGCAGAAGTTCCTAATGTAAGCTACTTGTAGTATTTATTTTGTACACCATATAATTATCCAGCCCTAGCTTGTCTATGACTAACCTGACCTGTTGACCCGACAACGTTGTCCTGTCTTAACTACATACTTGTTTATCTTTAAAAAAATATTGCAACATACATTGAGATAAAAACTATGCTATCTCTCAAGTAGTACCAAACTGTACACAGTAAGTAAAATAATTTAAAAAATGGATTCCGCAGTTCTGAAGTTGATCCCAAACAAACACTGTGGCACGTAATTTTTATATGTAAAGATGGACGGGTGAACGATTATTTTAAACATATATAGATTGGCTAAAACCGATCAGTCTTGAAAATCTTGTACCCTCGAAAAACCTCCCTAACCCAGAATCTTAGCAGTATAGCCCGCACGCACATACCCCACGACGACGCGAGCGACATATTTTGTTTAAATTGACATTTTTAAACTCGTAATATCTTTTAAATTCACTGGCCGATTTTAATCATTAAAAAATTTATCTACAGGTAAGTCTACAGGTACGAGGTTTTTTTACAGATATTAATATTGTGGAACTTATTTATGTTCTATCATTAATAGTTTTCGCAGCGCATGCGATGAAAGTAATTATATGACATATTTTTTCATACCTTGGATTACATTATTGAAGGGATTTTTTTCTATAAAAAAAATAAAGCCTATGTTACTCAAGAATAATGTATATTTTAATGGTGAAAGAATTATCGAAATCTGTCAAGTAGTTTTTAAGTTTATTCGTACCAAAAATACAAAAGTACATTTCCTCTTTACACTAGTAAGTGTGTTAGATGTACTTCGCATTTTTACGTCCATCAGCATTTTGCATAGTTGCTAAAAACTGGGTTCTAACGTATCAGATGCAAGAACCGTGTCACCTCTAAACCAAACAGCGACCAGTTTCGGCGATGTTTGAATGATTCGACCGCGGCATAACGAGATACACTATTTGCTCTCGGTGCGTTTGTCTTAGTTTAAATAACTTCAACCCGTTGAGAGAATTTACTTGTATCTGAACTTTATAGAAAAAAAATAGATAATACTGTATTTATAGTACGCCGTGAGGTACCGGCAGAGTAGTATTCTACTCAGTACGGTACCTCAGTGCCTGGACCAGAGATTTTAGAGGCGACTAAAGTACCAGAACCAAGAAATGTCGGTATATCCATCGAAACAGTGCAACTCAAATACACAGGGCGGGGATGGGCAGCAGCATCCCCGTCGCGAATGCTGGGCTCTGCGATTGCCAACAAGCCCGCCCAGCGCTGCAATTATGAGCACAAAAACCTCCGTTTTGAAGAGCCTATGTCCAGCAGTGGGCTTCCAATGGCTGGTATGATGATGGTTGTATTTATGTAGTGTACTCGTCTCTGGAGATGTCCTAAATAATGTAAGAGATTAATAAATGTAGTGGAAGCCAATAGTCAACTAGTGTCAGCAAATGAAATCAAAAATGTTTCCTGAATCGGAAGGGAAACAGCCGTAGATCTTGTATGCAATACTTTTTTGTTTGTTCTCTTTTATATCGAATAGCGTGTGTGTCAGCACATAATACCGCCAATGTCACGTCTTAAGATTTAATACGCTGAGGCATGCACGATCTTACTTTAGTTCGATAAACGTAAACCCAAAGTAAATGTAGGTAATTACCAAAGACAAACAATTTCATAATCTGAACATAACAAACACGTATTATTGCGTTTACATCGACATTAAGAAAATCATAATAAATATTTTTTTTGCATACCATTTTTGCATTTCCTATATAGTGTTGACCGATTTGAATATTTTTTGTGTGTGGTCCACCCACCCTGGATGAAATTCACAAATCAGCCGACATCAGCACATCTAGGTTATATATCTATACTGCAACTAAACAGCTGGATCAGTCATACAGGATAACGTCACGTCCGCTAGCTAGCTAGCTATATAAAATTACATACATAATTTTGTATTTAAGTTTTCATAAGTAATTTTTTTTTAACAGCACACCCTAAATATGAGGTCAGTATCATTACAGCTGTTGGAAGTCCACTGCTAGACATAGGTTTCCCCAAGAAAGTAGGAATTTTGTTCATAATAGCCGCGATGGGCAAGCTCGTTGGCAATCGCAGAGTGCAGCTTTCGCGACGGGGATGCTGCAGCTCATCCCCGCCCTGTGTATTTGAGTTGCACTGTTTCGATGGATATACCGCCATCTATAGGTTCTGGTACCTTAGTCGCCTCTAACCACCTGGTACGGAGAGAGGTAGGTACTACTTAATAATATGGATTATTACTTAATTAAAAAATCTATCAAACAAGCTTACAATCCACTTGATAGTAAGCTTCAATGCAGCCAATAGACGCTTGTATTTATCACAAGGATATGATAATGCATTGTCAACCTTGTGATTTCAAGATATTATGTTAGTAATTTCATTGCTATTCTCACCCTTTAAACCGGAACACATCAATGCGAGATTTTGACGGTAGAAATTGGTGGGAGTGTGAAACCTTGTGTGAAAAAATACTTATATTTGTAAAACTTTATTACTGTCACAGATTGAAACATGAATAGATGTATGTATGTACACACATCACCAGTAAAATAACTGAGTCAGCGCTAAATTTTAGATTTCTAGGTCAGTCGTCTTAGCTGTGTGATAGAGACGCAAGTTTCTCTTTTGGATACAAAAGATATTTAATTAATGTAAGTGCAAAATCTTCTTGCACTTTACATATAATAATAACTAAATTAACAGTTTTAACAGGTTGTCAATTTTAGATATTGTCCCGCAATCAATGTAATGATGATAAGGTAAAAGAAATATGGCCGACACATTAGTTTGATATGAAAGTGTGCACTTTCGAATCGTATTTATACATACGATATTTAGATTATGTTGATAATATTATATCATACGTAGGATGTAGGCCTTCCTATGAGATTTCTAATAGGGCAAGTTACGCGATCCTGTGGTTCTAGTCAGATCGCCTGGGCACATTGTAGGTTGATGTCCACTACGATTTACTGTGCGCTGTCTCTATTCCGATTGATCGACGGGTATGAATTATTCTAATATTTAAACAATATAATTAAAAAATAGTGAATTTAAATTTAAAAGTGTTTCTATTTGTAGTATATACTATTTCAAAACTAGACGTCAACGTTAAATAGGAAAATAGACGTGATTTTATAAATTAATCTTATGTATCTTATGTAAAAAAAATGTGAGACGTTGTTTGTGCGGGATGAACTCCTAAACGACTGGACCGATATCAATATTTTTTTGCTTACTGTGTTTAGTTTGATACAACTAGAGAGATATGATAGTTTAATAGTACCCAATGAATGTCGCAATATTTTTTTAATCATTTGTTTTTTATTTAATTATATGACAAAAAGTTATAATGATCTGTGAGTGCCATAAGATTCTAACAGATGGCGGTGTAAGGAAATTGAATAAGCATGCTATAATATTAACATAACAAATTCACGATATCGGAATCAAAGGGATACAATTTTACTATCTATCCAGATGAAGTCGGGGCGGGCGACAATCAAAATCAACTAATAAAAATCTGAGGCTCGCAGCCTTTCTCGAACTTACAGATATTCGTACGATCTTCGCTATTTACCCGGAGTGATTAGTGAGAAACGCTTGCATGTATAATTAATTACCTGCATGTATAATTGCTGAATAAATATAAACCCGAAAGTTACATAAATAAACACATATATACATATTAAATAAACCCATCGACATTCCGGGGCTACAGTCAGTCCGTCACCGAAAAAAGAATTGTAATTTATTTACATTCAACGATTTTTTTTATTTACATAGATATTAGCTTTCGAATGCGATTTGTGAAAATTCTAGGGATTTGCTCAAAAATAGGCACTAGGCAGGTGTAGTGGTGGCCCATCCCCGCCTCATTGCATTTGAACTATGCCAGTAAAGATAGGTATATCCATTTGTAGGTATTTTCATATAAGAGCATGCCGGCAAAGAAGCGTACAGACTGCTTGTTAGTAAGCGTCGACGCTCGTATTTTCACAAGGATATCACTAACGTGATGCTTACCTTATGACTTGAAGATATTGTGTCATATTACCGAGTAATTTCACTGCTCTTTAAACCGTTTAACAGCAACGCGAATAATGATAATTAGTAGAAATAGGTGAGAGTGAGGTACCAACGCAAACAACGTTTTGTATAAGGTCTAGTTCCGGTACCTCAGTCGCCTCTTACGATAGCTAGTACAGAGTTACGTACCGTTCAACTCTGCCGGTACCCCACGGCAAGATTATCCCTGTTATTGCATCAGCTAAACTGTGCAAAAATCATGCCGATTCCGTTGAGTATAAAGCTATCTATCAGAACTATCCCACGGGTATATCTTAGGGATAAAATTAACCGTGTTATTCCAGGATATGAAAAATCTCTATGTAAATTTTCATCCAGTTCTATACCGTTGTTCTGACGTAAAAGAGAAGCTAACATACATCCATACATTCGGACACCTTCAGTGTACTTTCGCGTTGAAAATATTAGTAAAGACAAATCATGCTGACTCGGTGTGCAACTATCCTAGACACCTGCATAGATTGTCACACAGTCTAGACCAGTTCGACCAATTTGGCAACCGCATAGGCGCCTGACGCAAGTTTGTAGCCGGCGCATGAAACCTTTAATAAGTAGTCGACTTATCTTCCAGACAATTTGTAATTACATTGCTTGGTTTATTCATATAATAAAATAAAAACAAAATACATCAATAACGAAATTTTTCATTTAACGGCTTTAAAACGCGGTTTATTTTTCGTTTCGGCAACCGTCCTCAAGATCGAGCACAATCTTGAATGCCGTTAAAAGGGTATTTTTATTATAGTTAGCAAATGCGCAAATATTTACAACTAATATTACAAATGTGAAAGTGTAATTGTGTTTGATACGCGTTCACGTTTATAGTTCAGAAATCCATCCAGTGACAAACACCGTGACACAAAATTTACATTGAACATGAAGTGACACATTACATATTTTCCATAAGAATTACATTAATTCACTTATTGAGAAACGTAAACAATAATTTCATAATATACATACAAAGAGAAAAAATCACCATCATCATCATCATACCAGCCATTGGAAGTCCACTGCTGGACATAAGCCTTTCCAAGAAAAGAGGTTTTTTTGCCTGTTGTTGCCGCGCTGGGCAAGGTAATCGCAGAGCGCAGCTATCGCGACGGGGATGCTGCTGCCCATCCCTGTCCTATCCATTTTAGCTGCACTGTCTCGGATGGATATACCGCCATCTGTCGGTTCTGGTACCTTAGTCGCCTCTTACGACACCTGGTGTAGTCGGAGGTACTATTCTATTCTGCCGGTACCTCACGGCCTGAGGCCTGAGAGAAGACATGAATACACTAAAATGTTAAAACAATAGGGAAAACATTACCTTCATATTAGTCAAAGACAAATGGGGTATCTATTTGACTACACATATATACACATAAATAAAATTCAATTGTCTGTTTATTATTCCAAATCAGCTTTTCACTAAATGCATATAAGTTATACGGTACTTATGAAAAAAAAACTGTTTTAAAGAATTTCCGTCTGTCTGTCTGTTTGCTCTGACTAATCTCAAAAAAGGCTGGACAGATTGTAACTGGTCTTTATTAAATAAATAGTCATATCATCATCATCATAGCAGCTGTAGAACGTTCACTAATGGACATAGGCCTTTAGAATTTGAAGTAGATTAAGAAAATACTCTCTATTTTAGGTTTCGGACTAATTGATGTACCCAATGGCGCAGATGATAGATTGTATCTTGTGCGCCGAGGGTCGTGATCTCCTTACCCAGGGCACAGTTTACAATATTTGTGTTTGTTTCGTGTCTGTTGTTTAATATGTATTGAAGTATTATATTTGTGATTGCTCTGCTATCTGATCTCAGTAACACAAGTCCTTCAAGCTTCTTATCTAGAGACAGGTTGATATATGAAACAAGTGTTTTTTTTTATAATTACGATTTCGAAGAACACTTAAAAATTTATCTAGTCTACAATTATAATTTGTTAAAAACAAAGTCATATTTCAAATCGTCACAATATCGAGTCAGCATTCACCACACCTATCGATAGATTTCGGTTAGCCATGAAATAATTATGCGTGATGGTATCATAATAGTTGCTTCTGGGTAGTTAGAACCAACACATCAATCCCTCTTCTTCACTCGCGTGCGACAAAAAAGGACAATACGTTATGTAATGATGGTACGAACAAATGACATCTAAATATAAATCTTTAAGACAAGTCTACGTTTCTCGGCCACGATTGAGTCATAAATCTTTTGATACTTTAACATAAACTGCAAGAAATATGTCTATGTTTCTATAAATAGTAAAATTCGGCACGAAGATAGGTCAAACTCTAGGGAGGGATATGGGCTAATTTCCGCTTGGGGAAACCCGTGGGATACGATTTGTAGTGAAATCGTCTCGTACAAGGTCGCAAAGTCATACATACAGATGTGGGTACTAAATGTATATAATGTATTACTGCGATATATGTCTATACTAATACATAGCGTTGTAAGCGCCATACTTGGTTTGTAGCGTTGCCAAATATTGAAGCAGCGGATATTATTTCCCCCTATGTAAGCTGTCTTCGCTTTTAATTATAATTATAAATAGACGCTACATCTCACACGTTGACCTGACTCCGAGATAAGTAGCTTAAAGTAGTTATGTTGCGGATAACAGAGAACCGAGAAATTATAAATATTAAACTTAAATATATATTAAACACACAAACGCAGAACAAACGCAAGTGTTACTCATATATTTGTCAAGATAGGCACACTACCGAAAGTGTCATGCAGCCCTTCGAAATGGACTACTAAGTCTTCAATGCTTGCAATTGTCACCAATAATCTAAATCAATCTGAATACGAGACGTCTTACACTTATCTCTCAACTTGGTAATTTGTTACATTTAGACGCATTCACTCAAACTCAAAATATAATTAATTTTTTTTCAACTATTTAACGGTGTTAGCCGTGAGGTACCAGTAGAATTGTATAGCACATCCCTCTTTACCAGGTGTCGCAAGTACCAGAACCGACAGCTAGCGGTACATCCATACAAAACAGTGGAACTCAAATGTACAGGGCGGGGATAAGCTGCGCTCTACAATTGCCAACACGCTTGCCCAGCGCGGCCATTATGGGCAAAATTCGCCTTTTCTTAAAGAGGCCTATGCCCAGCAGTGGACTTCCAATGGCTGATATGATGAACAAGGTTCGCATGTTTTTGAGCTATTAATCTTTAAGTGTCGGAGACACGTGTGTGGCCTATGTGGCCAGTAAAGTTTTAAAGCATTTTCTTTCCTACACCCTGAACAGTCTTAGTCATATAACAGTAGAACGCACGCACCGCGGTTTAACCTGTTCCCGTTCCGTAAAGACTATGGAGATAAAATAGACCATATAATACTTGCTGATAATGTAACCTTACTATTTATGAAAGGACGTTTAATATTGGTATGGTAGATTTTAAGTTTATGCGTTACTTGTGTTGGTTGAAAATGAATTGAAAAAGAGTTTGTAAGAGTTGTATTTTTTTAAACTGAAAGCCCAACTTCAAATCAAGAGCGCCTTCTTGAAGTTCGAGTATAATTATGACATTTCTAATTTCACCTCAACGTCTTAAACTCACTCTGTGCTAGCTGTCGTAAGAGGCGACTGAGGTACCAGAACTAGACCTTATGCAAAGGTCTTTTGCATTGGTACCTCACATTCACCTATTTCTACCACCAAATAGTAGTGTTCGCTTGGCTGTGTCCGGTTTAATGAATGAAAGAGGCAGTGAAATTACTGGGCAATGACGAAAGATCTTCAAGTCTCAAGTATGGCAACGCGCCAGTGTTATCCTTGTGAGTGAGCGTCTATAGGCTGCGGTGACACAAACAATCACGCGGACTGAGTGCGTGTTTGGCGACCTGGTCTAATAAATATAAAAACAGGTCCGATTAATTTTTTGTATTATACGTAAGAACCTCGACAGTGTATTATGTATTGTGGATCTTTTTATATATTCTTTATCATTATTTATGTCTTGTTGGATTTAAAATAAATAAATAAATAAAACATGTCGAGTACACATAACCTTGGTTACCGTCTAGTTAACATTATATTTAATTATGAATATTAGTATCATCATCATCATAATAGGCATAAGACGTCTACTGCTGGACACAGGCCTCCCTAAGTTATCTCCAATAGGACCGGTTGTATGCGGTCTGTGTCCAGCGCGATCTTGCGGTTCAGATCGTCTCAGATCGGTCAGATCGTCTGTCCATCTAGCGGGTGGACGCCCTACGCTGCGCTTGCCGGTATGTGTTCTCCATTCCAGAACCTTACAACTCTGTCGGCCATCGGTTCTGCGTACGAAATGCCCCTCCCATTGCCACTTCAACTTACTAATCCAGATTAGTATGTTGTATGCTGTATTAATATTAGTATGTATGACATTAATCTGTAAGTGTACCTAACTAAATATTCTGAAGTACATACCTATATTCGAGTGTCAACAGAGGAAATACGCCAGGACACTAATTACATGAACCTTACACGTAATTCCCTGAAAGTTCGTTACATGTGGCTGTTTGCCATCAAGGGCCCTTGAAAGGCGCAGTTCTCGTCTATGCCGTCATTTAGGAAGGGTGTGAAGATAAGGAAGCATTACGTGTTGTGTTCGTGATTGAGCAGTAAGAGCAGCGTTGCTGGAGATATGTATAAAGTAATGTTGTGGGTCTATTTGTATTTAAGTTTAAAGAACATATATTGTTATTTTTAAATAAGCATTTGTTTGGCTCGCACTTTTGTATCTTTGTTTATTTACTACGTTAGGCTATACCAGAAATTGTGTACAAGATTTAAAAGTTAAAAATTGGAACATCAATTAGCTAACATTATTTTAAAATACAGTAAACTTAACTTGGTCGTGGTAAGACTTTACAAATAAAACATCTGGACCACGTTCTTGTTTTTACTGAAGATCTACTTGTATAGCATTACTATTTAATAATTAATATATTATTTCACTTTTATTATCATTTACGATCACATAAGTAGTTCTTAGACAGTATTATCAAACGGTGAAAGTCCGAGGTTTCGGCAAGTAATAGCCGCTCGTCTTTTTTATCACGGCGATAAATAGTTTGTTATTACATGACATCATTTCGTTTAACGAAATACGTATCAGATTGTCTTTGTTTTTTCAGAGATTAGGTTCTCTGGACTGGGCGGAGGATGGGGCGATGCCGCTCATTAAAGAGCGACCCTATCCCCGATTATACGTAGAGCGGTCGCCCCCGCAGAGATCGCGGGATGGACCTAGGCTCGGGTCGCCATCGTAAGGGGCAGTTAAGTTTGCAAAAAGAGGAGAATGAATGAACCCGGCCCCAATAAATCTGGACAGAATCCTATCATATCCATAATTACCTAGTGGTAAGAAATATATATCCTAGGCGACCTAGGAACATATCAACTATAAACATAAAAATACTCATAAGAATCTATCGAGACGGTTCGGAGGACGGCGAACCTAAACACCGTGACACGAAATTTTCATATACATATACACAATATATATAAGTATAGATGTGTGGAACGGAATCCCAAGTGGTCAAGCCGTTAATCTTAAGAAAACGAAGCAATCAATTAGTTTCACACAAAATTATGGTAACTTGCACTATTTAACCAAATGTCAAAGCGCCTGCGACTTATAAAATTTTAAGACTATACGAACCTTGTGTTTTTGTCTGGCGAATTACCAAGCCTTGTAGCTCATTTAACTATATTAAACACACTTACTTTTACTCACTTACTACTGCTTACACCTACTTTTAACAAACGCCAATGTCAAAGTCAAGTTTGTTGGATTTTTGGCTTGTTGTTTACTATTTTAATACATATACCGGTTTTATAGCGGCGCTCGCGCCAAGGGCAACATATCTAAATAGACTTGGTAACTGTTAATTTATATATGTTTATAACAAAATAATTAAATAATATGTTCAATGGACTGGGACAGATGTCTCATAATGAAACACATTATGAGACATCTGTCCATGCTTGTATGTCGATGACCAGTCAAGATAAAAAGTAAAAATACTTTATACTACAATACTCAGATACCAGCGTTGATTCAGCACTTCACTCTGGCTCTACCAGACTACAGGTGGTATATATACTGGCTATTGGGCAATGTACCTTAGCTAGATACTTAGCACTTTTGTAGCCACAGCAATATGTGAAGGAAAACATATTTATAGTAGCCATCAATTAATAATAATTTGTAAAAAGTTATGTTTTATTTTTGAAAATTTAAAAAATATAATTAGGGGTTATTTTGGGCTAATTTAAATGAATCACATATCATGCTTAATATGGGCTTATAGTATCTAAAGTTTAAAATTTTTTGACAAATTTAATATCATCCAATTTTGTTATACTTAATATCATCCATTTTTGTTGTCTTTGACAATATATGCAATATTGTCAAAGCCATTCAACACACACAATAAATCGGACCAAGAGTTAAAAAGATCAATTTCAAAAAAGATCTGGTTCAAACCTTGAATAACTTGTAATGAAAGACCAGACTGGCCATTAAACAAGTCAAATAATTAAAATCAGTGTCACCTGAAGAGGAAATTATACAGAATTAAATAGTTAATTCTATTGCGATTAGTAGACAATTTCTGTTGCATAACTACAACAGAAATTGAGCAAAGGAATGTAATTCATTCACAATTGATTTACTCACAGGGTTAGTATGCTGCCAAAAAAACTGCTTGTCTTATCGTTCCATAAAGTGATTTGCTTATAAACTTTGTTACCATAAATTAATAAAATTTTCTGTCTCCTAAACTTGTTATACACAAAATTATAGAAACACATACCTTGTTTCATAGACTCCCCCATATTTCAATACCAGGACAAGCAGAAACAATTGATTTCTATTCCCTATTACCAGAACATACTTCCCTTGCCTGCAATATACTATATCTCTTAAAGCACAATTGTTTAATTTTAGTATTTCAACAAATTTAACTTTTGTTCTAGAATAAGAAATCAATAGTTTTCACTTCAGTTTTTAATAGAAGTTGTGCTGAAGATTTATTGTTTTAGTTCAGTGATTTGGCTATGTAGAAATAGGCTTAAATTCTTCGGCTCACTTCATGCAAGTGACCTTAAGTTTTAACGTTTGCATAACAACGAAACTAGCAACAAGCAACGAATCAATGTAATAGGAAACAAACAAAGCAAGGTTACAACATAATCAACAAAATATTTACAAAAATCACAGTGATGATTTGAGGTGAGCTGACTTGAGTACAAACAAGTGCCCTTCCTTGGTAAACAATCAATGTTATGTATTAATTTAAATGTAATTCTGGCCTTTTAAGCCTATTTCGATTTAGCTGCAATTTAAAATAATTTGAATATATACTTGACAGTGCAATAGTGCATGCCTATCTTGTATGGAAAGAGTCCTTGTATGAGAGAGAGAGATCTTGTACGATCCCTAGCCAGGAAACACATTTTATAATGAATATTCTTATTCCTTTTTGGTCTGATATCCATAAAACAAATGCTTTTTTACATTACTGGGTGAACTTATACTGTATTCCAATTTTACCCTATTAAGGCAATTGCCATCAGTATTATATGGTCAGAGGGTAACTTGTATGTAAAAAATATATTTACAAGGGATAGGCATAGTACCTATATGTAAAAGTCAATAACATTAAGGATAATTATGACATATTCTATTTCTGGAAGACATTGTCCACTCATTATGTTAATTCAAATTGATGATTATATTTTTAATTTAAAGCAAGTTAAAAGTAAAGAAAGGGATTGACAAATATTTGTATATAAATTACACTTTCTAATCCACAAAATTACTAGACCAGGAACCTCAAAATGCACATTACAGCTAATATAATGAAGTATCAAAAGTAACACAAACATGAATATGATATCAAGTATTGTAATTTACAATGTAATTTTTAAACCAAAACATCATTATTGTTTCACTTCTGATAAGGCTTTATTGAATAATACAATCATTAATGTTTATACTTTTCTTTAAATGGTAGTACCTATTATATCTTTTATTAAAAACTAAACCAGATTATAACAATTATAGTCTGTTAATATATTAGAAGAGAGAGAAATACCTAAAAAATATCTATAAATTTCAACTTAATTTTGATCAATCAATATAATTATTGCAATACTATATAAAGTATTTGCAGGTGGTTTTGATAAGAGGAAAACCCACTATATATTTTATATGCAATTTTATAATTATAATCAACAAATTATAGTTATACTATTTAACTATAATTATTGTAAGTGGTGTTAGACTAAGGCTTCAAATATACAATCTAAAACCATATTAAATTTATAATTTATTTGAAAAAATAAGCTACACTAAACAGTTTTATTTATCATAATAAGCATATTGAGTACTGTAGAAATTATTCGCGATTGTTTTTTAAGCTCTCTGAAAACAATTGAACAAGATTTTCATGAGAATTTCGTCAAGGCAAGTTGCAATTACAATGTTTCCTAATTTTAGGACAATACAAAAATTAGGAAACATTGTAATTGCAATAGATAGCACCATGATAAAACTGAAATACGAAAATACAAATCAACGTTAGTGACATTGTAAAGAGATGGTGAGTGTTTCGAAACATTGAGTAACTAAAATGTCAGTTGGCGTGTTGCAACGGCATGTTTAGACCAGGATACGTACCTAGGCAACAAACCAGGAACTTGAGGAATGTGAAGAAGAAAGCGTTGTAGAAATTTGCATCATAGTACGTAGCATCAGCATCACCAATGTCGATGTGGTCAATCATGATGTTGCTGAGTACGGACACTTCCTCGCTGCCCGACACTGGCAGTCCCAAACTGATCTTCAAGAACTCATCCACCACAAATAGAGGAGGCACTCGTAACAGCACCTCCACCAAAGCCAGGGCTTTCGATCTCAAAGACATTATTCATTTAGGCTGTCCTTTGCTTTGCACACGTTAGCACTCACAATTTTGCACCACAGCCGAAACGCGCTCGGCGTTCACTTCTTTGACGTGTTTTAGATCAATTTTGATTTTTTTACAGGCTATTTGTAATCACGTAATAATAATACGAAAATAATGACTGAAATTTTTGCGACAATAAAAACTTGACGTTATAAATTTTGTAGTTGCCAGACTGAATTTTTTTTTTATGTTGCCAGTATCAGATACATTATTCTACCGGAAAGACAGATGCGTTCAGTACTTGCCAAGTTTTTTTGGCATTAGTAAATGTTATTTTCAGTACAAACTACCCATGCACACATCAACACAAATTACTTTGTGATAGTAGTAAATGCATAAACATTTGATTGATTGACTATATTAAATCTTTCCATTAATATATCCATTTGTGAAATGTTAAGATTTCACGAGTAATGCCATATATAACATGAGTCAAAAGAAAATCTACCGCAAGTAAGGCTACCAAAGTTATTATGTTATATCCTAGTTTGTAATGTAACGTGCAGCGATGGCAGCTGGTAAAATTAATCATTTTTATTTTTATTTTAAAACTTAATTTACATGATCATACATACATGTCTGATAGTGAAATTTTTCATTCTGTAAATAGCGATAGTAACAGTTTTATGTGTATACCTTCGCCTTCAGAAACTTTGACTTCACCTTTCTCTGGCATTTATATAAATGCCTGAAATACTGGCATCATTCGACTGTAAGAGCATCCATTCTATCCTTATTTCTGAGTCTTGGCTAAACCTTTGCCTGCCTTCGTCCCTCTACCTACTCCTACCTCTTGCTGGTTTTAAACTAACAAGAAACGATCGCACTAGCTGCGGAGGTGGTGGTGAAGCTATTTACTTACGTACACGTAGACCGTTTTCTATCGTGAAAGTATCGGCTTTACCAACTTCGTGCGATAGTGATAAGTGTCTTTTTATTGAAGTTGAACTCAAACATACTAAAATCTTCCTCGGAGTATATTACTGCCCTATTCTTCCTTCAACTCAATTTTAGAAAAACTTGTCCTATCATATAATCATACAATACTAACGGGCGATTATAATACCTGTCTTCTAAAAAACCACTGTCGTTGTTTTTCCCTACTATCTATCATTGATGCAAATAACCTGATTCCCCTATCGCTTGATAGAACCCATCATTTTCTAAACTCTCAGTGTAACTAGAATAGACTACTAAAACTAGAAATATCTGTAATAAGATGTGTCGAACTGCTCAACGCCACCACATTCACAGTTCAGTACTAAAGAGAGTAACGTCCGGAAATTTTTTAGGTCCATTGGAGTTGGAAAAAACAAAACATGGTAATGTTCCCATTACCTTTGATACTAATGTATTAAACAGCCATTTCATTGCTTCGACCAACTTTGATGGAACAACTAAACACATTATCACATCTTTTTTCTTTTCCGAATCCTGATTTTTCAGCGTACGTATGTAATCAGTTTACCGCGTGTGATGTTAAAAAGTTCTTAGTGTCAATAGCTTCTAACGTAGTTGGGAGTGAATGTATCAACCGTAAGATAATTCTTCTTATCCTTGATTAAATCCTTCCAACTATCTATCACATCCTATTTTTTCCAATTCCTGCGGTATCCATCAGCATGAAAAATGGCGCAAATAATTCCTCTACCCAAAAAACAAGGCAAGGCAAGCCTGTTGGCAATGGAAGAGTGCAGCTTCATCTGTCGCAACCGGTTCTGGTACCTTAGTCTCTTCTCACTACACTATGTACAGGAGGTGGTACTATTCTACTCTGTCGGTATCTCATGTTGTTCGTTTCTACCTACCTTTATACGTTCACTTTTCATAATAAAACATTTTTGAGGGATTTTTGAATACCACATTACAAGATACTGCCAGCACCTACTGCGAAGCAGAACGCTAGCGATGCAAATACCCGATTTGTAGGGCCCGTTCTAGCTATTTTGCCGCTCCGGGCAAAGATAATTTTTGCCGACTTTTACATATACAAAACCCTATAAGTCATAAGCTAGTTTTGTTGGGGGATGTTAAGTATACATACCTACATAAAATACGTGATATTGTCGGCATTATACCTACCTCCTTTATACCTATTATTTCTCATTTATATCTATTATACCTACCGCCTTTTAAAGAAGTACCTGTACTTACAACCAAGCATTAAGTTTATTGTGGTCAATCGATCGGTTCATAATATATTTAACTATAACTTTATACGATTTAAAGACATAACAAAAGATTTGTTTTAAAATTTAATAGGCATTAAAAAATAATTATCTTACTACAAAAGAAAGCAGTAACTTTTTTAAATAATGAAATTTATAAATTAAACAATTTTTCGGAGTAGTAATAATTTTCTTTGCACCTTTTGTTCTGCAAAATCTTCAACAATATTGTAAACGTATACTGACGCATAATTTGTGTTCTATTGAAATCATAGCTAAGGCTTTGACATCTTCAAGAACTTGAGAAAAATACTCATCAGAACGCTAGATCAGAAGTTTTCAAAGAAATCTTTTTTATTTTTATGTAATTTATTAACGGGTACTTTAGTTCTTAAGTCAAAATCTTTATTTTGCATTAATTTACTAACAGGGTTTATGCGATTCAAAGTTTTGCACTTTTTACGATTTTATTATTTTTTACTTAATTGATAAAAAAATAAACAAGCTATTGTCTATAGAACCACAGTAGATAGTAGAGAAAACAGATGAATGTCTCCATACACACGGCCGGGATGTTCAAACGAGATACAAACGCGTGAAAGGGCTGCTGCCTACTGTCACTCTTCAAAGGAGCTTTCGAAAATTATGAAATATGGAAAAACTGTCAGTGTCAAAAAATACACTCTAAATCAACACTAAATAGAACTGGGTGACTTCTTGACGTGGAAGAGTTGGCAAAGCTTTAGTGATATCCTTGTGATATAACGAGCGTCTATAGGTTGCAGTGACGCTTACTATCACGCGGACTGTATGCTTGTTTGTCGACCAGGTCTGATAAAAAAAAACTATTTTACTATTCCAATATTTCATCATCATCATCATAGCAGCCATTCAAAATCTACTGTTAGACATAGACCTCCCCAAGAAAGGGGGTATGTTGCCCATAATTGCCGCGCTGGGCAAGCGTATTGGCAATCGCAGAGTGCAGATTTCGCGATAGGGATGCTGCTCCCTTCCCTGTACATTTGAGCTGACTTTTTGCATGGATATATCTGTCGGTTCTGGTACTTTAGTCGCCTCTTACGACACTTGGTACAAAGGGAGCTACTATTCTACTCTGCCGGTACCTCACGGCTAATATTTGATTTGTTGTAAAAACTTGTCAAGTTTTAATTCCATTGAGATTCCCAAATAACCAGATAAAATAAAAAACGCGTGCAATTTAATTGACAGTAGGTAGTCTATAATTAATAAGAACATAACAATGATGTATCTATAAAAACGCGTTAATATAGATGAGCTGTATTATATTGTTTAGTTAGTCTTATAATCTGACCAAGTTAACTCTTTGGAACAAATTCCATAATATAAAATCATTTATTACTCGTAATTCTCGTATATTAAATTTTAATTTATGGTTTGATGTTTTTCCGTTCACAAGTGAGGGAGCTTCCAAAAAGCTGGTACCGTTGGATCGATGGAATTTTTGCGGCTTCCTACGGCTTCAGCATTCTGTGGCAAATTAAAAACCTACCCCAGCCGTAGGGTTGTCACTTTAATTATATTGTATACAAAGCTCTAAGTTATTGAAAAGGTTTTTTATTCAGTTATTACTCACTACTTTTTTAGTAATTATCTCGGATAAAGAAGTAGGAGTTTAAAGTTTATCTAAAATACGTTGAAGCTAAATTAATGGCTAACGAAGGATTCATAGATTTTATTTAGAAAACGTCGTTTATTGTAAAGCCGGCGAATTGTTCCTACTGGAACTTTGGCGTGTTTGAGAAACATAAAACATTTACATAACTAAATTAAATCGAGTTCAGTATATATTTAGTCTAGGTTCCTTTAGGGTAGTAAGAGTGGGACTGACGTCAGCATCTACAACTATTAGGTTCTTAAAAAAAACAATGCAATAAGAACTCTGTTATTTCTGTATCGTTTGACAAACGTTTACGTATCAAAGCAAGTAATCGTCTAATTGTATTGCTGCTAATTATATTTTTAAATACTAGTATTGACTTGAAAAAGACAGGCACCATGGCGCTTACGCTAATATTCCTACCATGTCCGCCAAAAGTCGTGGGTTCGATCGCTACAATAGGACAAATATTAATATGAAGCATGTCTGTGTTTGTTCTGTATCTGGTTATTAAATATACAGTATACATATATAAGTATTATATTTGTGATTCCTCTGTAGTCTGATGTCCGTAACATAAGCGCTTTAAGTGACTTACCTTGGAGTCAGGTCAATGTATGAGATTTTGTTTGCATTTATTATTATTAAATGGCTTATATTTAAATGTATTACATTGTCTTTAAAGAACATAAAAATAACATATTTTATTATTCATTCTAGACACCAACCGGGCGAGGAACTATTCTACTCTGCAACGGCTCTTTAAACCGTATAGGTCAATGACCTTTATCCATTTATATATTTCATTTACATGTACATTTCAGCCCGCAGAACCGACAGACGGTGGAGCGCAAGACGTCCACCCACAAGAAAAACAGACGATATGACTAAAACTGCAGGATCGCGCTGAATGCAAACCGGATACAACCGATCTTATTAAAAACTAGCTTTGTGTATATCTATTGATATATACAAATCAATAGCCTAAATAATAAGTTTAAAGCTTCTAGCTCTAGCAATAGCGATACTTCCATACAACTTTTCACCGTCCCCTTTCGACCCCTTACAACTCTTATGTCGGGTGAAAATGTCCTTTCTAAAGGTTTAGACTATCTATGTACAACATTTCATTTAAATCGGATTAGTAAGTTAGGCTTGATTATGTAACAGACAGACAGAGTTAGTTTCGGATTTATAATATTAGTAAGGATCAGAATAAAGGATGGAAAAAGCGTTTCAGGATAAATTAACTTATTCTCGACTTATGATTTATAAATTTATATCTTGTGTCTAGGTTTTATAGATATTTAAGTATAATATTTGTAATTCCTCTGTTTCGGTATCCGTAAGTTTATTTTTATTGGACTTGTTCGACAAACAAGCATACAGTCCGTGTAATAGTAAGCGTCATTGCAGCCTATAATGCCAAAAGCGCGTTGCCAACCTTGTGAATTGAAGATATAATATTACATTACCCAGTAATCACTGCTTCTCTCATCTTTCAAAACGGAACACAGGAATGCGAACTCTGCTTTTTGGCGTTAGAAATAGCCGAGAGCAATCCAGACGACCTTTTATGAGGTAAATGTAAAGCTACTTATTTCGGAGTCAGGCTAACGTATGAGATGTTGTCGTAACTTATAAAGTGTTAATATTTTTTAGACTGTTGGTATAATTTTATGAAAAATAAATATCTACATTGTATCTTATATACTATATTACCTATAAGAAGAACGTTCAGAACCTATTAAAATCAGAAAAAATATATATAGAAGACATCCTTAGAGTCACTGCGTCGTACGAAGTAGTACATCTAACATTCAGCAGAGAGCTTTCAAAACTTTGTGCGCTCTATGTACTAAACGGTTTCGATCTTATTAACTGAAAAATACGATCCATTATTGTCCGACACTTTGCAAGTTTAGACCAGAGGCTTACGAAGCATCACGACCAGTTCTAGACTTTAAGTACTGTTCACTAAGGTTGAATATTGAAATATAAATTATATTTACATTGTATTTAATATGGAGAACAGTGTTTTTGACGTTGATGCTTTATACTCAGCTTGGTTATAATTAATACAATCAATTTACGCAACATATCATACATTTGCGGGACTCGAAATAAGTCGCTTAAAGCACTTGTGTCATCGACGTCAGGCAACAGAGGAATCATAAATACAATTGTTAGATACACATTTAACATCAGACAGAATAAACAGACATATTTATCATATAAATACTTGCCTTGAGGAATTGGAACCCACGACCCTCTGCGCATATGATAAGTTCACTACGATCTGCGCTATCGGGCCTGTCTTGTTAATTATATGTATTTCATGTAAGTAGGTAGGTACATAGTTAGTAGTACCATTTGTAACAGTGTAGCTCAAATGCAGGGTGGGGGTGGGCAGCAGCATTCCCGTCGCAAAGTTACGCTCTGCGATCGCCAACACGCTTGCCCAGCGTTTATGCCCATTACCCTATCAAAGTAAATACAAATCAAATCATCATCATAATATCAGCTATGGGATTTTATGTTTAAGACGATAATTATATATATATCATCCTAAATATAATTTAGCATTTTCTATGCATGCAAAACCTCTCAAAATATGAGATAAGTATTTCTTCTCTATCGATTGCTTTAAACTTTCAAAAAATTTTACATTTGAGGCTTTGTAAATAGTTTTTAGGCTCTTTATGCTTGATTTCTTTATAAGTTTTGTTATTTGTATTGAATGCGACAGAAAAGGCACAAAATACTTGTTGCTGTTATTAATTTCTCGTCATGTTTCACTGAGCTTGTTAAATAGTTCCCCAATTGCATGCATATAAGAGACATCTGATTATCGTTCGTTTAAAAAACCACTCTCGATAAATAAATTTATTATGAAGCCTCGCATGCGTATAAATATACGTGAGAATAGGCGCTAAATATATTTGTTACCGTCATTAATTTCTCTTCATCATAAAAGCCTGTAATTTTCCATAAATAATAATCTGTAACCATCACTGCAGTTCAAAAATGACAATAATTATGCGCGCTTAAACTGGCACTCAGGCCAGATAATCCACAAAAAAGTAAAAATTAAAATGGCCGCTATCTCCGCGGCACGCGTTCGCCACGTGCGCGCATTCACCCCATAACCGTGCAACCGCAAAATACATTTGCCGGTGGCCAAAAAACGAACTACATTTTAATGAATACTGTACTCACCATATTGCATAGACCGTAGCGCCACATTGTTCGGCAAATATAAGTTAGTTTATTGAAACGATTAAATCTAGAACGTTTGTAAGAATTCTAACAGATAAATTGTGAATCCGCAATAAAGTATTGAATTACAAATTATTATCTCTTATTTACGTTTCCGATTGAGACGTATCGTTTTACAGTGGCTAATCGGATAGTTCATATGTTTTTGTTTTCATGGGAATCGTTACCCCATTGTTATTTTTGCTAATGGAACCAGAAGCTGATTTTGAATTGATTTGGAGAAATGGTTTATTAATTAAACGGAACTAATTATATTGTAAAACACATTTGTGTTTTACAATGTAGGTAATTATGTTCACTTTGATACAATTCGATTCTCGGTTATTATCGTGTTGCTGACACTCAAAGTTTAAAACTTAACTTTAAATGTCTGTCAAAATTTGAGTAATATGTAAGGAAGAAATTGAGTTATAAGATTTAGCGTGAATTTTCTTCTTGCCTTAAGGCTAGTTAACATTTTTTTGTCATGAACCAAGTGATATATTCTTCATACCTGTACATTTTTTTGTTGCGTTTATAATTTTCTGGGCCAAGTTGTACTGTATCAACGGAATCTAAAGGTTGTATGTTGTATAAAATATTACGTTATGTATGCAGATCAACACCCAAGAAAGGAAATATCGAGACAATTTTTTGTTATCCATTGAATGATTTCTTTTAAACGTAAGAATACTGAAAATACATCAAATCAAAAATAATTAAATAGGTACATAAATTATATACAAGTCGAAAAAGAAACGGTAGTCAAAATTCAAACAAGATAATCACCCTCAAAATAAACAATTTACCTGTTAAAACATCAAACAATGATTACAAAAGCACTTGTTCCTAACAATACAGCATGCTTTTTATTACGTATTCGGTCAAATATACCGGCAAATTACAGCCTAAGGGCAAACACAGGTGTTAAGGGGGCAAATCTCGTGCCCTCAAATATTGGCCTGCTTGCAGAGTGTAGAATAAGGCGGGGTTGGGCGCGAACTGTCTAGAATTCAAATGTTCTCTTGGGCATGTCTAGCAATGAATGTTTCACAACTGCTATGATGATAATGATAGTGTGAGTATTTTTTATACAATCGTCATTTTTTTATTATATTATATTCATGATAAATATAGTATAGTTAAGATAGGATGACATCAGTCGGGTTAGTTAGTTTAATATAAAAATTGAGTATTTTTCTCATATAAAAAGATCTTGTATTGACGTATAATTGGACAATACGCGTTTACACGCCCGCTTTCGCGTCTGCCCCTCGCTCGCGCACTCGCCTTCTCTCACAATGCACAAGCCCTTATTGAATCCTGACATGGTATAGTACAAAACGAACAATACCATGTTTATTTAAGAATTAAAACTGTGTTAATATGTTTGTTTGATTTGATCCAAAGTTGGTCTGGTTGTAGAGTGAAGATGTTATCTTGATGAAACTGAATGTATGGTTGATAAGGGAAATTTTCTCGTGTGAATCTGTCATTTATATAGGTGTAATTATAAGGTGGGAAACCAGCAGACTATAATAGTAGCTTCCTCCTTACTAGGTGTCGTACAAGGCGATTGAGGTATCGTTAACGTCACTTCGCAAGTGTAGTGATTGCGACCACATGTGTGAGGTTCATAACCTCAACAACTTCTACCTTGACTGAATGGCCGAAATACCTTAGTCCTGTCAAAGGTCACTTATTGACCTCATTTAATCCATTGGGGTGGCCGTGTCCGGCAGTGTATATCCTACGACTGATATGATAAAAGAGGTACATAATCAATTGTTGATACCCTTGTGCTGTCATTTGTCTACTTCAAAATGTTTTCTTTTAGTACTTTTGTTTATCTTTATGCAAAATTCTCCGGAATTAACCTTGGTCAAATGTGACACTAAAGTATAAAGTGGTTAGTAATAAACTACTTTTTATTACTAACCACTTTATAGATTTTGCCACTTTTCCGTTACAAAGTCAAAGTTAAATTACTTTATTTAAGTAGTACTAACCGGCAATCGATTTTTAAATTGCGTAATCATTCATATATAATCAAGATGGTGATATCATACATTGACCTGATTCTAATTCCGAGCACTTGTACTACGGACAACAGACAACAAAGGAATCACAAATATAATATTTAATTACATTTCATTAACACCCACATGCAGGATAAATATAAAAATCATCATACAAATATTTGTCCTGGGTGGGGATGGAAGCCACGTTCTTTAGCGCACAAGATAGGATCACTACCGTCTGCGCCATTAGGCCGTCTATAGAAATTGACATCAATTATGTCAAAATTATATAGACCTTGTTTTACAGCCCTTAAAATGTTAGTAGTTTTATGAAAATTGAAAAAAAAGGAATTAATATCTCTGGTAACTCTAACCTTTTTAGAAGAATTATTTCAATATACTATTAACATGAATGATATTATTTTTCTGCTGGTACTCCGGGTCAGTATTGATTGAGCATTGCAATAATACTATTTCTGGAATCTCGGCTGATCTCCTCGGATGAGCAATGAGATTAGAGTAATCTTATGCTTTTGAGAGGTTAAAATTAATGCGGATACTCATTCTTGATTCGATCGCCTTATATACAGCTTTTGAGGATTATATACATATATTTACAAATTAATATTTTAAAATTAGTCGTATTATTAACATTTATCACAAAAAATAGCAATTTAATATCTGGCAACCCCGCTGATTACGACATTGAGGTACATACATTGCCGTCAGTCAATAATTATTAAAATTAATTTAACAATAAAAGAATACTAGCATTTCATTCGCGACTTTGTTTACCTGGATCTTATTTAAATCGAAACGGGATCTTACTGGATTAGATTATTCTATGTACCTACTTCTTTTGAGTTCTAGCTAATTTTATTAAGGTTCGGTCAGCCGTTTAGTCTTAAAGTAACACACCTACTATATATAATCATAAGCGTTATTGGTATAAAAATAAAAATAGTGTCCGTTTCTAAATAAAATATTAATTAAATTTATCAGCTAGTTAGTAATAATGGTACAAATTTATATGTAAACAGGTAAATTCTACTAAGGAGGTAGACTTCGTACAATGGTCGTCTGGATTGGTACCTCACTCCCACCTATTAACGCTAAATTGCAGTGTCCGCTAAATAGTTGGGTTTTGGTTTGAAGGTTGAGTGATGAAGTGACATTAGTCGATAATGTGATATAGATATTATCTCCAAATCACAAGGTTGGCAACGCGCTAGTGATATCCTCGGCATACCATACGAGCGTCTATGGGCAGTGACGCTTACTCGGGAATCGCAAGCTTGTTTGTCGAACTAGTCTAAAAAAAATATGTTTTGGATAGATACAATATAACAGTAATAATAAAAATATGCGTTATAATATATACGACTAGCTGACCCAACAAACGTTGTCCTGTCTTAACTATAATAATCATTAATACAGCCAATGAGACTCCATTGCTGGATATAGGTCTCCACAAGAAAGGGTGAGTTTTGCCCATAATTGCCGCGCTGGGCAAGCGTGTTGGCAATCGCAAAGCGCAGCTTTCGCGGCGTGAATGCTGCTGCCCATCCCCACATGCATTGTGCATTTGAGCTACACTGTTTCGGATGAATATACCGCCATCTCTCGGATCCGGTACCTTAGTCACCTCACGACACCCAGTAGAGAGGGAGGTTCATGAAAATTGTCGTTTAAGTTGGATCAAACTGTACACAGTAAGCAATTTAAAAGTAGCTTAGAAGTTAGTCCCCGACAAATGTCGTAACACATTATATTTATATGTATTATATATAGTTCATTGTAAATTTTTTATTGATACCGTGTGTATCCTTTTTAAGCAGGCGTCCGGCAGTCACAGTGCCTGTGTGCCACGTGACGTCAGCTCATCCGGAGTGTCCCGACACCCGACACTTCCGTTTCCGAACGATCAATTTTCAGCAGGTGGGGGACACGCCGGCTGCGGAAGGATTACCTTTAATCAATAATATGGACTTATTAACTTGTTAAGTACGGACACATTTTGTACAGCAACTTTGTGGACTTCTGTTACTGCATTGTATGTCACGTTACGCCTAAATTTTCCGGCAATATAAGTAGCAAATGTCCTTCCCTAGCTTTTAAGTTATCCGCTTGCTAAATTTTATCTAAATAAGTTCATCTATTCAGTTGTGAAAGCGTTACAAATGAACACTAGTACTACTTGTAATGTTTCTAACGTTTACGCGTTCATTCCTCTTATTAAACTTTTTTTTATTTAAACGAGATTCAAGACAGTCACTACAGTACTTACCGCAAGCCCCTTCTTGTACTGTATTTAAAATGAAATCGAAATTTAAGTATTAACAATGCATTAATCAAAATAATAATACTTTCATATCTGCCGATTTTTATTATATTTTTTTTATGTCTGCTACTTATTTTATTGTTTTTGCATGTTGTGCTTACAACTAGTGGGTTATAAGTTTCTATGCACCTTGCTGTAAGATCTCTAAAAAAAAACTATTCTTATAATTATTAGTAATTTGTAACTTTAGAAAACGGTTGATCATTTTCACCTTCATATCAACCGTTGGAATTCCAACAGTGGAGGTCCAACGTTTACCAAAGTGAATAATAATAGAACCAGTCGCATGTGGCCTGTATCCTGCGGTGCTTGGATTCTAGGACCTTAAAGCTCCATCGGGCGTCGGCCCTACGTGCCCTCATTAATCCTGCGTGCTCATTAGCCACTTTACCATATTAATCCGCTATGTATATACATTTCTCTGCCATAACACATCGCTGGAAACACATATTTATCAAAGACTTTCGACTTGAGACCCTGACGTATGTAGAAAATGGTTACCATAAGGTACTTGAAACGTCAAGCATTAATTTTTTTTTCAATTATGTTTTTCGAGATTATTGGTTGATAAATAAAATTTGCTTACATTAATGTGCTCATGGCGCAGATGTTAGTGACCCTATCTTGCGCGCGAAAGGTAGTGGGTTCGATCCCCGCCCCCCCAGGACAAATGTTTATATGATGCTGTTTGTGATGGTACCGTGGCTGGATGTTGAATATATGTATTTAAGTATTATGTTTGTGATTCTTTTGTTATGTCTACAATAACTCAAGTGCTTCAATTCATTTCTCACAGAGTCAGTTCAATGTATGAGAAGTAGCCTACCTACCTATATTTTTAAAAATATTATAATGATTTATAAAATAAATTAAAATCGGTCTGGAAGTATTTTATTTAAATTGTAACAAACAAACAAAGAAAGCAAACCTATTCTTTTTGTACTTTATATAAATACAATTAAGATGGATGGTCGTTAAATGTAAAGAGAATCATACTAGTATTTTTTTAAAGATTTGATTAGTTTTAACTCTTACTACAACTATAATGTATTCATTTAGTAAATCTACAGTGTCTTCATTACCTATATGCTGTGTTAATAAGCACAAATAATAAGTAAATACATAAAAAAAATCTTACATTGACCTGACTCCGAGGTGAAATACTTAAAGCCCATTAATTACGAATATAACATCGAATATATAAAAATATAAATAATATACAAACGACACACAACAGACAAAAAATGTTTATCACATGATTTTTTGTTCTTGGCGCATAAAATATGAATGCGCTCAAAATAAAACATACACATAAAAGATAGTATAGTATTTTAATAAAATTCTAAACAGCATTGCCAACAGGATGTGTTTAAAGCCTGGACGGTCTGCGTGGGGGGCGTATGAGAGACCACCAACGATCCGCACAGTTCACTGAAGCGCGTGGTCACCGGCATCCAGGCATCCCGTCCCGTGTGAAAACATCAAAAAATCCCGCTCACGAGTCCAAGTTTTTGGACTGAGTTAACAGGCTTCCCTGTGAAAACTTTGCCTATAGAAAAAAAAACAAAGTGAAACGCCCTTGGATGTAATGCAAAAAATACTTTTTTGTTGAATGTTTGAAATAGTTATTGTCTCGGAAAATGTTCACCCTGTTTGGAGTTTGTTGTGTTTTCTTAAAAGTTGTGGAGGGCTGGGCAGCTTTTGTTTTTACGTGCCGTAAATAAACAATTTCACAGCCGCAAAATTTTGCTTTAACATTTTTAGCGAATTCGCGGGAAACAATCTTCATATATATATATATATATATATATATGTCTTTAGTAACCACACTGGTTATATGCACTTAAAATTAATTAATTGTACCCTAGCATGTAAAGGTTTCAACGCTATTTTAAAAAGTTAGTGTTGAAAATATAACGTTAATGATGGAAAGTAAAATCCATACTCCAGTTAAAATAAATAATAAAGGACCTAATAAATATTTCTACGATGGCTACCCACAAGCCCCCACCCACAAGCTTAAGCCACCCACATGATAAACTCCATAAAGAAAAGGTAATATAAAGATAATACACCCTCGCATTTATATTATAATACCTATTAGGATACCGTTGTAAAGGCAACTTTTGTTTCCGGGAAACTTCTCATGAGACAGTCCCGTTATCGGTTTTAACCCAATAGAATTAAGTTAAAATAACTAGTTTTCTAAAGGTGAAAGAGAAAATAAGAAGATGAACTTTTTCAATAATTAAAAAAGTGATTAATGAGGGTGGGGCCGAACGCGAAATAGTAGATAGAAAGTTACTGGAAGACAAAGGTCATGACAACAAAAAGTTGGATTGAGTTAAATCCATGAAAAGTAGTTTTTTGACGTATGCTGTGTACGTGTCAGAGAAAATATGTACTACGAAACATAAACATTCAATAATCAGTAAATTAACTCTACCAGCCGACAGTGTCAGGTGAAGGACGCTCGCTACCTGGGTGGGCTGCGATGTATGAACCGACACCGATATTATAGTGAATGAATATATTCGCTCAGAACCTGTCACAACTCAGTAGCCACGAGAACGATGAAGGGTGAATGGAATCGTGCCAGAAGGACCGTTTGAACAAGTGTCGAATTGATCGGGAATCGGACACCGTAGTCAATGAAAACTTTTGGTTTGTTGACAACGAAAACGTGTCGTACCAGTATGGCTGACTTGTAACGTGTGTCAATATTTTTTGACGTAAATAAAGTTAATAATTATAATATTTCGTAAATATAAACTTGTTTTTGTTCGTTTTTGATATATTGTTATATATTTGACTAGTGTGCACATTTGTTATGTTTTCTATACATAAACAAGTAGTTATTTTAGAAAGATAGAAATCAATATATATATATATGTATATATAAATATAATACCGTTTATAGATTGGGTTTATTTGAACTATTTTTTTTATAAGGCCGGTCGCCAAACAGGCAAATACAGTCCTCGTTTAAGTAAATGTGACTGCAGCCTATAAACGCTCGTAATATCACAAGAATATCACTAGTGCGTTGCCAACCCTGTAACTTGAAGGTATTGTCACATTAACCTGTAAAAACTACTCACACCCTTCAAACCGGAACAAAGCAATGCGAACACTGCTTTTTAGCGATAGTAAGGTCTACGTCATGTAAGATCAAAGGGTACAAACTATTCACAGTCCAAATTTTTATTCAGTTCATCAGTTGAGCTGTGAAGGACTAACAAATACATATACATTTCTTAGGACAAAAAGAACCCTAGGAAAAAATCCTAGTGTCTACTAAGGTCTCGGTAACGGTAATGGGACTCTGGACCCGACAAGCAAATGATCCAGGTCGAATCTCGCTCAGAGCGCGCCAGAGAAGCCGATACCTAGATCGACCTTAGGCGAAGACTAGGTTCTGGGTGACAAAGAGCAGCCCACCTGCGCAATATACTCCTTAGAGGAGTCCGGTTTGAAGGTTGACCAAAGCCGGCACAGATGCATGAATACCCTCCAAGGAGGAACAGAGCTGTAAGGCCGCGAAAGTGGCCCCTGCAGAATGGGTACTGTGATGACATGCTATATAGCTCCAGATGCCAAGTCAATTCGCAGAGTGATTGTTAAGCGGGGTTTTGGAGGTAGGCGCTGGTTGTACTCGCGGACAACCGGTGAGTCTGTCGCAGCCCTGTATTTCCCTTCTCCTCTCCATGTGAGATTGGAATTACAAGATGCTGAATGAGTATTTAATTGCTCAAAAGAAAAAAGACGAGTCCCGTTTGAAGCCTAAGACAAGTATTTTTTCTAGTAATTATTATTTGTAATATTAATTTCAACATTTATCAATGCATTATACTTCTAGAGCAGTGGTTCTGAAACTCTTTTCTTACATAGGCCACTTTAAAAACTTTTCTAAATCTGGCGGACCTCCTGCAGCTAAATCACTATTAATTTTCGTAATCTCGAAAAAAAGGGAAGATAGACGAAAGACGAATTAACAGTTTTTTAAAAATAAGGTATTGACATTTGATAATAAAGTCGACTAAACAAATTTTAATTGATTGTGCTGTTAGTGTATGTCACAAAATTAGAGTTGGTCAATCGAAAAAGTGCATCTCTTCATCCTTTAGCTTTACTTTACTTTTTTGAAATCTACACTATAGTAATTCATAGCACAAGTACCAAACATATCTCACAAATTTTAATTTAAAAATGATATGCAATCTGTTCCTTTTCTTGTTAATAAGTTTGTAACGGCATTAAAACTTTTTTCGACGAGATATGATGGGGGAAACGCTATAAGAAGCTTTTGCTCGATTGCCCACAGTTCAAGACTTTTTTAGGTATTTCTGCCAGCAGCCAAAATTTCTGATACAATTTTTTTAAAAGTCACTCTCAGCACCTCATTAGTGCTAAGCTCGAGTAGCTCCTCTTGTAATATCATTCTCCACTTATGTTTCATCAAATGGATTTATGAACCATGGTGGTATTTCCATCGACAAATATCTTTAATTCTGGTTTTAAAATTAAACGCAATCAAATGTTGAATGTATGTTCGAATATCTTCATCAAGGCATTCTACTTGCGATAAGTTTGAAAACTGTAAATATTCCCGATTTTTTCCTTGATAAATTTCAATTTACCAATAAAAGCTGAAAATACACTCTAAAAATTAAGGTTGTCCTCTTGTGATTGTAAGTTGAAGTCATTAACTATTTATTTAAATTAAGAACTTTACAGAAATTCTAAAACTGAGTTAAAAAGTGAATAAAATCTTGATAAACATGCACATTTTGACAACCAGCATAATTCAGTATGTAACAACAATCGTTGGAAATCTTCATTATTTTCATCGCACAATTGTGAAAACAATAAAAATTAAAGCAGTGCATTATATAATGTATTTAATGCACTGTTTTAATCACAAATTGTGGTGATTGGTGCAATCTATCAATTTAATTTTTTTGCTACTAGATGTGGTCGAACACAATGAATTGCAGTTACCTCTGGTGTAATTCTTTTAAGATGGCTTATAAACCCACGATATCGCCCGGCCATGGCAGGAACATATGCCAATAATAATTTTTCAATGTCTGGTAAAGTCAACTCGTCCAATTGAATTAAAAAATGTGTTGTTTGTCATCAACATCAGAGCTCGTTTCATCAAAACGTCTTCATACAGTGTTGTTACTCAACGGATTTTTTTGAGTATGTCAGATGAAGATTTGTGCACCATTTTAGTTCTTCTCTATTGAAACCAAATTAATTTTTATGCACCCCCGCTTACAACGCTTACTCGTCAAGTCTCCGGAGGACCCCAAATGTTCCACCTGGACCACTTCGGGAATTACTACGTCTAAAGTAATTAGATAGACATAGATACTTTTGAAATTATAAGTAGTGACAATATCTTTATACTGCTAACTGGAACGTATATTTTAAGTTTTACTTTTTTTGAAGATATTTACTAGAATAAAATCAACTTGTCGCAGACGAGACTCGAACTCTATTAAACGGTGCTGACATCCCAGCACATAAAGAACATTAGGAAAAATTCAAAGTGATCACTAAAGTTACGGTAGCATTGTAACACTGTAGTGCAGTGAAAGATGTACGTTCGAGTCCCGCCATACACCTTAAAAAGTTTTATTTTCTAGTAAATATCATCTTAAATATATTTCAGCATTATCTATGCATAAACCTTTTAAGGTAATCGACCTTTTACTTTAAAACATTCTTTTTTATATCCTAGTTTGTACGCGATGTGTCTAACATACAGATATGAGATTGACGTCTACGTACATTAAATAGTATATGTAATAAATATAATTTTTATAATTTTTTTTAATCATACACAAAGTTATTTATAAAAATTAATTGAAGCTACAGTTTAAGAGCCTTTGAAATTTTCAGGTCTTTGGGCAGTTTTTGATGCTCAATATAAAATCAACTAGTAGACACGTACTTTTGCATTTACAATAATAAAGAAGTAAGGTTATCATGTAGGTATACTATCCCCTAGATTTTAATTAACGTCTGCACAAATTGTCACTTGGCCCGTGCTTGTTTAGTAACATTACGTTACAACACAACGTCTCCTTAAATATAAGTATGTTTCATCCATCTATCTGTGATCTATCTCCCCTCATCTCATATGATACATCTTTATCCTCTTCATTTGCTACCAATTAATTACCACATCGCTTATCAAAATAGTATCGGATGCCACTAAGCGATTCCCACCGCAAAAACAAAAGCTGCCCGGCCGCCATGTCAACCCGATACGCAGTGACAGCTACTTTCCCGCGCACAATATGTCATGGTTTTTTTTCAGGCGAGGGGATGATACAAACAGCCAATTACGAGGGGGCGGCAGCCGAGTGCACTTAGCACTTTAGTGGATAGTTTAGTTACAATCAACAACCTGTAGGGGCTTGTCCTCTGGATAAGTTATAGTTCTTTTTTTTATTTATGAGGCCATGGCGCATGCCTCGCGCGACGCGCCTAATTTAATTAGTGGAAGGTGCTCGTGAATCTGTGATTTTGTGATGTGTTTTATTGTTTCTGATTAATTTGGATTGGGATGCAAATTTATTGGACGTCGAGTTGGAAATAGGTATGTTCTTGAAACTTCTTATGTCCTTATGCGAAGCAAATTTGTATTAATACAAAATTTGTAAATAATTAAATTATTCTGTGACTGATAAAAAAAAAATACACGCAACGATTTGTTCAGTTTGTACAGTGGACACAAAAAAATACTTATTCAATAAACCTGTACCTCATTGTTTAAAGTAGAGTACTTATCGCAAAACAATTATGTATACAAGACTGTGGTTCAATATGTTATTTCTTGTATTTATTTTTATGATTTAACATATTTTTATATTACCTCTTTTTTGGTTAAACAAATTAGACCCACTATTTTACAAATTGTATCGTTTAAGTTAGAGGAATCTAATTATTTTTACTTTCTTATCAACATCGATTTGCATGCTAATGACAATTTCCAATGTCACATTTCAAGCCTTGAGGTGATGATAGTCAATTTAAGTCGTGTTCCATTCTATCAAAAATACAAGAAGTAACTGAGTAGTTAATCAATACCTAATCAGTACGGTCATTTGAAGAATGTTATACCGTATCCAGAATTTAATTAAATCTTTTTTTTCATATTATAGGGCGAGAAAATGTCCCATACCAATTAAGTAAAGAAATCTAAATTCACCACCACATTGTAAATGCTAATTGCAAATTCAGCGCAACCGATGCAATCTATATAGATAATTATTATTGTAGTGTCGTTTCTTTGTGATGTAATAATATCAGTTGTTTTCTTAATGCATATGAAAGTCTATACAATAATTTTAACAATAATCTTTAAAATGCTTGTCTGTCAATTGTTTCCGGGAAATCTTTGAAACATTTAGATCAGTCCTAACTATAATTGTTCATTTTCTGCCATTTTATGGACCCTTATCAATATGCTTGTATCTATAGCATCGAGTACTTAAAAAATCATCATCTATCCGGTATACTGATATGTTTGTGTCACATAGGAATTTATTTAATTCGAAATGATTTTGTTTTTATCGCACTTAATTGAATATGCTTAGGTTGCGAATGAAGAATTCGGTGATGATTATGATTATCACCCGAAGAACCTTTTTTGCTTTGCGTATATAACGCGCAATGTCGGAAAGTACAAAAAAATCTTTCAGCAGATAAAATATGTTTTTAAAAATGGAGCGTGGCTGTATATTGGGCACTGTCATGTCTTATGTGGATGCGTGCGTCTACGCAACTGGTTGTATATGTGATAAATAATTCTTTCATCATTTAGTAGTTGAGTTGTGTGATTCAATTTATGTAGATTTAACAAAACTAGTTAAAACTAAGCAACGTATTTGTAAGCATTAGTTTTTGAATTGGTTCCTTCTATAAAACTTCTTTACGAAATCTTAACGGAAAAAAAGTCTACATTTTACTGAGAGCTGTCTACTTTTTACTCTTTCCCTAATATATAAAAAGAATAGAGAATTCACGATTGCCACGACGTCTTCTCAACGTGGCAATTAAGTGCAAATATACCCCATAATATCTTGGAGAGACCTAGGAACAACAATGGACGTCTTATAGTTTATATGATGTATTTTAAATTTCTTATTAAGTATCTCAAAGTTTTGTTTATATCGCGACACAGCTGTCTGTAAAGTTTTAAAACTGGTGGAAATTAGAGAAAAATAATATACTTCATATTATTATTCTTTACATTTTGTGTCTGGGTATATTTGGGTGCAACTTCCATTCTGTTCTGTTGCATACCCCGTTCTGTTGTATTTAAACTGCATTGTTTAGGGTGCATATGCCGTCATCTCTCGGTTCTGGGACTTCAGACACCTCTTACGACAACTATTACAGGGGAATGTACTATTCTACTCTGCCGGTTATAAGTAGTAATCTTAATATTATATTATATTGGTATTATTATTATATTTGAACTTTACTCCTTTTTCTGTGAAATTTTTATGCAACATAGTTTTTCACTAGGTCTGTATCTTCATAAGGTTTATGTATCTAACTCTAGCCGATTAAATAAATTAAAGAATTTAGGTAATTCATACTTTAAACCAAACAAGTATTTTTTTAGTTATTCTTTTGTTATTATCACGCAATTGGAGTATTAGTGCTATAATAATGGTATTATATACTTGTAAATATATTTTATATTATAAATGATCATAATAATTAGTCTATTATTCAATAACGACTTTCCCTTAAAAAGATGCCAACGACCTTCTATTTTTAGTGAGTTCGTTGACTTGATTTTTTAATAAGTTTGATATATGCAGATCTTAAATAGATCTAGCAACAAATATAACCAGATTTAAGAAATTTGAAAACAATATAATTGATTAAGTCGGATTATACAAATACAGAAGTCGTTTAGTCTTGCAAATCAGTGAGAACCACCGGGGATCAGTTATACTGCACATTTGGACAAGTCTTGGGTTCCTTTAGAGAATAAAATATAAGACACTGCTATAAAATTCAAGAGTATGTACGTAGATACTATTGAAAAGAGATAAAAAATATTATAATCTGCCTGCGTCTATATTGGACTATATAGACGCAGGCAGAGTAGAATAGTACCTTTCCCTGTACCAGATATCGTAAGAGGCAATTAGGGTACCGAAGCCTGAAAGAAAGAAGGTGAAATAATCTATTTTAAATGCACAGGGTGGAACATGGTCAGCGCAGTACCTAAATGAAGCTGCGATCGTGTTGCCACAACGCGGCAATTGTGGGCAAAATACCCCCTTTATGCAGATATGATAATGATTGTTTACAAAATCAAAAGCGGCCTATTCACTAGCCATATATCACGATAATCGGTTCACCGATTAAAACGTGAAAGCGTAACAGACTGGTATTGGAATAATAAATGTAATAATGCATCTTTTTGAATGTTATATTGTGTAGACGTCTTAAAATGTGCATTTGCTTTCTTTGTGGGTACCAATTCAAAAACCGATATTAGCAAACTGTTAGCGTTGCAGCTGCTTCACTATTATCTACATACGAAACTTAATTAGACCAGAGTGGTCTAATTAAGTTTCATAGACAAAGTATCAAAGAGTCCAAGACAACCAATAATTTTTTTTATAGCCACCGGACTTAAAAATTCCTTCAAAATCTTCCTCAGTACTTACGATAATTTCTAGTATTAATAAATACGAAAGTTGACTATGGTTGTTTGGATGTATGGATGTTTGTTTGTTACATTTTACGAGTACACCGGATTGAAACGGACTTTTGGCACAAGGATTATTGATAATCTAGTGAAACACAAAGGCTTATCTTCTATCCAGAAAACATGTCACAATGGGATAGATCTGTTTTTGTTTCTTTCTACGGAATTGGCACAATTTTTGCATAGCTTCGCTATCAGGGAGCGACATAGACTTCTTCCCGTTTTAACAAGAGATCCTCAGGGATGAGATATTACGTAAGGCGAACAAAGTCGCGGGTGGAAAGTTAGTTGTTGAAAACTATGAAATAAAACTAATAACCATAAACAATAACTCTGTACATGTAGCTCTATTATGCACTCAACTCATAGATAAACTATTTTATTGCAACCTGTTTATATCACGACTAGCAGTGCCCGCGACTCCGCGTGAAATAAGAGTTACTGGGAGTATAGTAGACTTCCTTGATAAATAGACTATCTAACACTGAAAGAATTTTTCATATTGGACCAGCGGTTCCTTATATTAACGCGTTTAAATAAACAAACAAACTCTTCAGCTTTATAATATTAGTATAGATAATCATGAACGACATATTATTCTACATACTTAATCTTGTTCACAAATTTAAAAATATTAACAAGGTAATTAATTAAAAATATTCTTTGAAAAATATGTTAGGCTATTTGGTAACATAACTTCCGACAGATTAAAAAGAACAAATATTATTTTCATGAGTTAACCTTGGTATCTTATTTATTATATAATAGGTTCTAGCGTGCTTTTCAATCTAATACAATATGAATAATAAATAATAATAAATCTTTCTCTATCGACAATAAGACTATACATAAAAAGAACAACTGAATGACTGACTGGCTGACATAATAACGCAGGGCCTAAAGTTTTTTTTAATAATGTAGCGGAGCACTAAAAAAAGATTTTTCGAAAATTCACCCCCTAAATTCTTCATTAAAAGTTATGAAACACGTACAATATTTTTTCGATAGGGGTATAGGGGGGATGCAAAATTAGTATGATAGTTTAACAACTTCACGCGAGTGAAACCACCGCTGCTAGTTATACTATAAGAAAGAACTGAAGTATGAATTCATGTCCGAAAGTTTTATACGAAGTCATACCTTATCAAGCGAGTAAGGCATTTTCATTTCTTCCCTTCAAGCTATATAGCAGGAAACCTTGCTTTTCTTTTATTAGGTACTCTCATAAGTCTAATGTAAGCAAAGTTACATAAAAACACTAACGTCAAGTATTAAGTAACACGTGCTATTTAAGAATATTGGTTTAATTAGAGTAAGGTTGTTCTTGTAAAACAGCAATATTACTGTTGTAACAGTCGCAAAGCAAAGACGTGTGCTGTGAGATACCGGCAGAATAGAGTAATACCTCCCTCTGTACCAAGTGTCGTAAGAGATGACTAAGGTACAATAAATCGGTCAACCGATAAATACAATGCTGTCTTAATAAAATTTAAATAGAAATAGTGTACTGACCACACATTTAAATCGAAATAGCATGGTCCTTTACAATGAATGTAATTCCGTTATTCGTACACAATTCCGTAATTCGTATCTGACAGTGTTTAAAATAGAATGTATTATATGCCCATGAGATAAAACAGAGCGAAACTATAGATTACTCGCTGACTGGACATTGTCCTGTCTTAATTATGTTCCTATGTCATCATAAAAAGAAATCGAGTGAAAATTGTGATATGAACCATCCTCTTTTAAATTGGATCAAACTGAACACTGTATGCAAAAAATATTAAAGATCTGTTTAGTAGTTAGTAGCAACTCGGAAAAAACCGTGACACTTTATTTTTAGTATAAAGATTTTTCATAAAATTTTGTATGCAATAAGTATACATTAAAATTATGACGGTGTTTTTTTTTTAAATTTTTATACTAGACATACTTATATTTTCTGCATTCTTGTCTGTGAGGTCTTTACTTATTTTCTCATTCCTGAGAAATTCCTAGCAAAAAAACGTACTACCTTCTTAGGGAAAAATAAATAGAGATATATCCACGAAAGCATATTTTTGGAATGAATGTAGCCTAAGTGTTTTTTAAGACTATTAATAAATATTTGTGGCAAATGATTCATTAAGCAAACCTCAATGCCAATATTAAGAAATAAATTGAATAATTAAGTGCTTTCGTTTATTTAGGATTAGTATAGTAAAATCATAAGCCGATTAATTACATTTTAAATTGTCTACATACCGACGCAACATCCAAACAAATTGTTATAACGCAAAATTCTTTGCAAAATTCAAAATTTATTATCAATACTACGAAAAAATAAACAGCTATCAACAGACTGTCTAAACTGGACTGCCATTAAAATTTACGAAATCACTTATTAAGTCACGTTGATGGAAGTTGAACTAGAATCGAGAAACAAGCACCCATCTCACTCGGTACTTATGAATTCCAGCCATGCCAACGAGAGATTACAAGCGTCGAAAATCTCTATAGCAAACTCACCACGGGACATGCGCGGAGGAAAGAGGCGGGGCCATGGAATGCTATATGCCCAACAACCCTCAGTTCGGGCTGGCCGATCTCTGCCAGGGTCACGGCTGCTGCGACCCGCTCCAGTGCAATTGTCTGCAGATCAGGGACTTCCAGGAGGACTGCTGTCAGGTCAGTTCACATTTGGCTTCCTACTTATAATACAATTTTGTGACAACAATTTTTTGTTTAGAATTCAAAAGTATGGGAAAATTTTAATACTGAATAGAAAGCAGCTTATAATGTTATCCGGGATAGATCGATATAGGATTTTAACAGTTATAAAACGTTACCAACATTTCACTTACCGATTTTGAGATTAACGAAATTCGAAAAGAGTTTTTTTTGTTAAATTATTTTGAGGAACCGTAATATATACAGCTCATTAATATATTTAGTTTTGTCTGTTATTGAATATTAATTATAAAGAAACTACTTGCATTTTGTTTTTAAATACATAGAAGCGACCTGTTTTATTACTACATCATTTTTAATATACTTACAATATTTATCATTGTTTCATACAGACTGTACACTAAAATGCATGGTTATAGAATTATTGCTTATCTGTATATAAATATATTGATATATATTTATATAAATATACATTAATATATTTACTTTTAATATTATTTTTTTAACAATTACGAATTATTGCTGCAATCTTATTATTCTGCCATTTTTTCTAATTTATAATTTAACCGCTCCAAGTAATTTAAAAATATGTTGTAATATATTATGTGTTTTATGAAACAGATACCATTATTATGTGATGTTACCATTATTTTTTACATATTTACCATAGATTTTCGGTTCGGTTGGATTCGGTTTCCAGCAGTGAACAGAGTGGTTTTGAAAATTTTTTAAGTGCATGTAATTAATGTTTTTTGTAAATTGCATGAAATATAAAACTGATTGTTATGCATAGCGCAAACAGTATTAAATAAATGATTCATGCCTGTTCGATCGAGTGAGTCTTCACATAACGTAAAGGTAAACTCTTGAAAATGTATAAGACATTTTTTGTCTACTTTGATGAAAGAACATGACTTCTAAATACAATAGGCTGTAAAAAGTTATTCTTATTAAGTCAAGTCGATAGCCATTAAATATTATACGTATTTAATTAAAATTTACCACATATTTCTAAAATATCAACATTTATAAATAGACGTAAATTGAATAAAAATCTTTGTTTTTTTGCAAACAAGCAGTAGAATTGATATTCGCTTAAAGCACTTGTGTTACGGACGCCAGACAACAGAGGAATCTTAAATATACTACTTACACATATATTTAACACCCAGACACAGAACAAACACAAATATAATCAATTATACAGTTGACGAAGTCACGACTTTTGGCGCATATATATATAGGATCACTACCATCTCCGCCATCTGGCCTGACAAAAGATTCTTAATACTTTTGGTGAATAATAATTAATGTGATTCTAAAAATAGTAATTCATACAACATATTTTGTAATTCTGCATACATAAAACATGTAATAGTTTAGAAATTAATTATTACTTACTTATCCATCAAATATTTTATTATCTCATCATAAATTAGTAAACTTGATCAGCTTTAATTAATCAGTTGGGATGCTGAAGCCATATAATTCGCAAGGGGCATATTAATCTCGCCTCTCATTATTCCCACCAGTCTTGTTGAGTGACCATTACTGCTCACTTAGCGTATTTTTGCAGATAGAAATATTTTTATTTTGTCAACCTGCATTGGACTTGGCTCTTTTTACTGCAGAATATTTTTTTTTTAAATAATGACTGGTCAGTTGTTTGGTGACGCCAATCTCGTCAAGCTTGTTAATAAAGACACTAATTGATTTTTTTTCCAAAAAAACTTGACAAATTAGACAAATAACAATCAAAACTCAGCGTTTAATTTTACGAATATTATTTGAGTTATGTAATTTTACAAATGTTAAGGAGATATTGCAATAATTTAACTTAATTCAATCATTTAACTTGATTCCTTCATTCAACAGCAAGAAAACGAAAACTGCTGCCCAGAAAATGGCGAAGAGCTAAACGCGCTCAGCGATTCGATCGCTCCCTGCGACGTCAACCTAGAGGCCGAGGTGGGGCCCGAAGCCGGGTGGGGGGAAGACATGGGCTCCTTCTCTCTGCCGCCGCTCGAACTGGACCCGCTACCTTCGCTATTTCCCTTCTCACCATGCTCTGGGTACAAGTGAGTGTTAAGTTCAATCATGATAAGTTTATTATATTTGACTGCATATGCATACACCCAGGCTTCTTCTCACTTCGATGGATGCAATTAGACTAAATGCATTAATAGCATTAATAAATTGTCTTACATGAGGTGACCTCTTACAAAGGTCTTCTGCATTGGTAATTCACTCTCCCCACTAGCCTACAGACGCTAGTGTCATCACAAGGATATCGCTAGCGTGTCGCCAACCCTGTGAACTGAAGATACTGTCACACTTAACCAGTAATTTCACTGCCTCTCTCACCCTTCAAACCGGAATACAGCAATGCGAACACTGATATTTGGCGGTAGAAATAGGTGAGAGTGAGGTACCAATGTAGACGATCTTTATAAGAGGTCTTTATCACCATGTTCTGGGTAAAATTAGGTCTTTGTAGTCCTAAGAAACAGTATTTTTATGTGCGAGGTCTGAGACTGGGGGTACTAGTAGTGTAAAAGCCCCGCACCAACATTTTTTTTTCTTGAGTTTATAGAATTTACCGGTACAGCTTAGGATTTACAAACACGTGTTGGTAAATGTATGTATAATAAAAGAAATATATTCATTTCGGTCTTTTTCCATTAGAATTTTATTTCTAATTTAATCCAAGTATAAATGATAAAATTCCCTTTAGTCGCGAGTGCTGGGGAAACTGTTAAAAATAAACATTATAATGTACTTCGGTTAAGTCGAACACTGATTGTTACTGAAATAATGATGTTTCACTATTTATATATCATTGCGACATTTTTTAATTATACTCTAGTTTTTAATACCGCCAAATAGCAGTGTTTGCATTGCTGTGTTCCGGTCTGAAGGGTGAGAGAGGCCGTGAATTTACTGGGTAATGTGGCACAATATCGTCAAATCGCAAGGTTGGCAACGCGTTAGTGATATTACTAGTGTTTATAGGTTGAAGTGACGCTTACTATTACGCGGACTGTATGCTTGTTTTTCGACCTGATCTAAAATAACTAGGAAATGATAAAACACACCTTGTGCCTTGGGACTAATAATCCTGGGTCTATCAAAATATACTCGCATCAAAATTTCACTTATCAAAGTACACATCATAATAAGGAAAGCATTCAGCATCTACATGTAACTTTTAAATTACTAGATTCGGACACTCGATTAAGCTATGAGCCAAATGTACCATTTTTGATATAATGTCCATTGTAAACGTGTAATAATAATTCACACTACATCTCATACATTGACCTGAGACCGAGATAGGTCGCTTGAAGCACTTGTGTTACGGACATCAAACAACCGAAGATTCACAAAGATACTTAAATACATACATATAAATACCAGGCACATAACAAATACAAATATTCATCATATAAATATCTGACCAGGATGGGTATTAAACCAACCCGTTGGCGCATAAGATGGGGTCACTACCATCAGCCCGTCAATAAATATCATTATTATTATTCCAATCGAAAGACATCACGTGTTGTAACATCGGATTCGGTTGCTTTAAGGTATCTGAAACATCGTACAAATGTAAAATTGATTTAGGAATAATTTAGTTTTTATGCCATTTAAACATAGAGGCACTTAGTACGCAGAAACGATAGCCGATCTGGCTAAAATTGGACAGACGGACTGACAGAAATTGCTGGATTTCGCCGGACTTCCTACGAGCAGTAAACGTGAAAAATCGCCATTTTGCACTCACCACCGCAACACACTGTATTAGGAGCTGACTCACTCGTAATTTGAACTTATCAATCTCCTAAATTATGTTCTTTAAATAAGCAAGCTACGCAGTCTTTCACTGTTAAATGCCTCGTTGACATAAGGCATAAGCATACATTATTTTTCTGCATTGCTGTGACATATATAATCCAATCATTAGCCGTGAGGTACTGGCAGAGTAGAATAGTACCTCCCCCTGTAACAGGTATCGTAAGAGGCGACTAAGGTACCAGAACCGACAGATGGCGGTATCACCATGCAAAAAAGTCAGCTCAAATGTACAGGGCGGGGATGGGCAGTAGCTTCCCCGACGCGAAAGCTGCGCTCGGTGATTGCCCACTCGCTTGCCCGGCGCGGCAATTATGGGCAACATACCCCCTTTCTTAGGGAGGCCTATGTCCGACAGTGGACTTTTAATGGCTGGTATGTTGATGATATGATCCTATCTAGTTAATCCCGTACAAAGAAGGTCCTTATTATCTACTAATACTACTACTATTTCCTAGAGTTAGACCTCACATAAAGATCGTATGCTTTGGTACCTCGCTCTCACTCTTTTCTACCGCCAAGCACTATTTTAGCGCGCTTGTTTCTCGACATAGTCGCATAAAAAATATATATCGAATATCATGCAAAATTTTCAGTTAATTTTTATTTATACAGGTTTCTTTAAGTTCCATAAATTGTTATCTTGTGTAAGTTTGTCTCATAAATGATTTCGGTTGTTTTGATTTTCAAAGTTCTCTAAGTGTAATTCAAACGCAAGAAAAATAAAGCCGAATTGTAATTATCATCATCATCATCATACCAACCGTTAGAAGTACACTGCTGGACATAGGAGGAGATGTTTTATCCATAATTGCCGCGCTGGGAAAGCATGTTGGCAGCTTTCGCAAGGGGTATGCTGCACCATCCCCGCCCTGTGCATTTTAGCTGCACCGTTTCGGATGGATATACCGCCATCTGTTGGTTCTGGTACCTTAGTCGCCTGTTACAACACCTGGTGCAGTGGGAGGTAATATTCTATTTTCTATTCTATAGTAATAATAATGATAAATATTCTTTATTTGCGATAAACAATGGTACTTATAGAAAGTTATTAAGTTCTAGTTAGTTGCCTACAATTTGCATGCAAACCACAATACGAAACAAAACAAGTCAAGATATTCAATCATCAAGAGAATATTGTTTTAGATATTAGCCCATTATATAGTTTCTCCAAAGTAAATGGGTATGTAATTCTTAAATTCAAGGGGTATTTTATTATATACTCTAATACACCTAGTCACGCAGCTCTTTCTGTAGACTGCAGATTTTGGAATTGTTTTTACGGACACGTTGTATTAAAAGTTGACTTTGAAATGTCACGTTTATCTGTTAAAGTCTGCTCATACGATTTGCCACTCTTGTCAATTGTAATAATTAGTACGAGAGAGTCAGGTCCCAACAGGAGAATGAAATGTTATGATATTCACTCGCATGTAACGAAAAAACGAAATAAATAATTTGTATTTGAGTCCAAGGACCAATCATACTGTAAATTACTTTGCTGGCGCATTCAGTATAGTCCACCTATCTTATTTGCCAGTGGTCGTGGGTTCGATCCTCTCGCAGGACAAACATTTATGTAATGCACGTATGTCTGATTTATATCTGTGTGTTTAAATAAATTCAATACATCAGAGGATTCATAAATATATATTTAAGTATTATATTTATGGATCCACTGTTGTTCGATATCCATAACACTAGTTCTTCTGGTTACTTATTACGATCTAAGTATGAGATGTTGTGTTAATTTATTTTATGCTGTTTTGTCTGTAACGGTTGGTTATAGAAGTATCTTTCACGGTTAATTATGAGTAATAATAACTTTCTATACATTTTTCAATGAATATATTTTAAAGGTATTTCAACTAATGAGTTATTTATTAGTTGAAATGCGTTCAAAATAATCTGTTTAAATTTAACCTCAAATTATACCTAATCTAGGTAGTATTTTTAGAATATTATATTTTTTATACTTTATTTTTTAATTATGGTCGTAGGTTCGACTCCCACCCAGAGCTAATATTTATATGATGATATTTGTGTTTGCTCTGTGTCTGGGTGTTAAATATATGTATTTAATTAGTATATTTGTGATCCCTCTGTTCTCTGGCGTCTGTAACGCAAGGAAGTAAGTATGAGATGTTGTGGGAATTTTTTATTAAATTAACCAGACTAATTATGGTAGGCATCAAGCATATTTGAATCGTCAAAAGAAATTAATAACTACAGCTGATAATATTTTCAAAATATGCAGAACTAGACTATATATTTCTTTATCATGTGTTATTGTGTATACATGCTTGTACAAAATTATGTTTATTGGTACTAACTTCATCTATTAACAAACAAATACAGCAGAATTCTTTTGTCTATTACTCCCACAGCCTTACCATTATGTTTACGAAATACTTTTTCCGCATCTCAGCAGGAACAGCGGGAGTGATTGTCGGGAGAGGGGAGGTGGCGAGGCAGCTGACGTCCTACTCTCGCTCAAGCATGCCGTCGTCCACGGGGACTGCGCTTCGGAGGCGGTCCATCCTCAGGTACACCCCTCTGCCTCCCTCCCGTAAAAACGCCGCGCGCGTGACAGAGATAAACACATTTCAAAGATTTCACTCGGCTCAGGGGTACTGTAAGTCACGGTTTTCTCCTTGACATTTGAATATGAACTTTACATGCTACCGTTTAAGGGGGGATTTTAATCGTTACAAGTGAAAGGGTATTTTGTGAGGGTTGGTGAAAAAATAGAGTCGGGGTGTAGTCGCGAAATTATTGTAATTAATACGGTATCGGTGAAAGGCTTCGCCTTTGTATGGAATATTGTTTAAACGATTTCAGGGGGATTTTACGAAATTAGTCTTCTTTGTTATCAAGACGAATGAGATGAGAGTCATAACGAATTTATTAGATTTATTATTTATATGTTAAGGTATTTTAAAGCATAATAACAGAAACTGCTTCAACTGTCTCAGAAATAATATTGTAATTGCCTGTTATTTAAAGTAAAAGTCAGTTTAAAAATAAATATAAAAATAATAAAGCAAAAAGTAACCCGAGTAATTGTGTTAAGGGGACATTTTTTGTTACGAAAAAATAAATGTAATGAGAAATAAATGGGTTTATATATCTGTATGTTTGAAACTAATATAATTATATATAATATAATCATATAATATAATATAAAACTATAAAACAAAATTTTCATTTACAAAAATCTACATTATCAGCAAGTACGTTATATTTGATTTATATGTTCTCATGAAAAAGAGAACTGTAGATAAAACCGCTTAGCGCGCCAGTAACTAACAAACAGAAAATAAAAACATAAGAATTATTTCTATCTTGATTTGATACTTAAGCGCCTTGCTTTTACTAAATTTAGTACATACAAATCCATAGAGTGATCTACTTATTGCCTCTAAAACGTGGCTTGTTAGATATGTATTTTATATTTTTAATTGTTATGTAAATCAGTTGAGCATTTTCAAACACCTGTTTCAAAAATAACAAAGTATGCTGAACCGCTGTTTCAATCCTTTGGAAAATTATTATTTAGTCTATAAATATGACAATATTCGATGTATATAAAAATAAAATGTATATTTTGTAATATATGTATGTTTTATTAAATGTATTTATAATAAAGTACCTATATATAAAACCAAAGACCAAGAAGCTTATTTTAAAAGTATTACTTTTTATGGCTTCTCTGGTTTTATGGGACTCAGGACAGTTGATATAAAAAGGAGTTATTTTGGCTATATTCTAAGCATGAATTTGGGTGCGTATAAAAGACATATCGATGATATTTTGTATTGCATTATTAAGGAAATCGTCTATTTAGTGTCGTACGTATCGGAGGGTTAGGCGGTGCCTCAAGCTCAGGGGACGCAGAGCACCCAAAAGATATGAAGCCATGAAAATCTCTTCTATAAATGTTCTATAAAATGGAAATTCTTAATCCGGATCCTTTCATTTGAGTAAATTTTTAATTTCGCCAACTAGGTATATCCGGCGTCAGATCGAACATGAGCGACCTCTTAAAGCTTAAACTAGATAATTTATACATGTACTGTACTGTAGTGTACATTAAAGTAGGTTATTTTAAAACCATAATTATAAGACAAAATAAAGCACATCTTTAAATGTATAGTAGCCAGAGAGTAGGGTTCCTTTTTACAAACCGAAGCCTTAGGCTATTTAGCTACACCGCTGCGTCTATCATTCTAATAAAATCAATGTAAATGTTTGAAAAGTAAGTTAAGTTGTAAATTTCTCCTTGACTAGATGATGGTGAACGGAGGGGGTGGCTACCCCTATTACGAGCACTATGGCGGCGCCCCACTCTTCCCTACCATGTCCGTCAACGTGTCTATGAACATGACCATGCATGGCTGCCCACCAGATCAGCTCTGCTCACAGGTATTTACTCTCCCTAGCTTTCTAAGGTACCGGCAGAATGGAACACTACCTCGCCCTGTACCAGGAATCTTACGAGCAGACAAATGAGGGGATCCGAAGCAGCATGTTTGTCGCAAAGCGACGCTCTGCTATTGCTACCGCATTTGCCTAGTAGGTTAATTAAGTGCAAAATGTCCCCTTTCATGAGAGATGTCTATGTTAGCACATCTTTCCTAGCACATGTCTTTTTGTAACGGTTGCCTACCATCTACCGTCTGTCCACCGTCAAACGCACAACGTCAATTAGAAATTCTGACTGTCATAGCTAATTTGACAGCAGTGTCATTTCATGACATCATCATTGTCTTAGCGCTTGTCTCGAAGAATAATGAAGCTGGTTAGTTTCGGTCCAACATTAACATGACATTCAAATATTGGCTGAAAACATTACATAGAAAACTGTTAATATAAATATAGATTTACAAATAAAAAAATTATGAATAACAATATAGTTAATTTATGAATATAATTATTAAATTTGTGAATAAATATATACACACACACATCCACGGATGTATCACGATAAACACACTTGCTTAATGAAAAAAAAATTGAAACATGCTACGAAATAAGAGTTCTGTGCCACGAAATAATTGGCCCTCATCGCCGTATTTTGCCTTACGAGCATAATATTACTTGCGATCGATATTGTCACTGTAATTAAAGGCATACATATGAATCAACTGTTATTTACTATTAGTAAGAATCTAATTTGGATTTAATGATTTTGGTTGGCCTTTGATGTATTAATGTTGAGTTTAATTGAAATTGTATATAATTACAATTGGTGAGTTAATGAAAATTAGTTTAATTATATGGTAGTTATTTAGCATTATTATCATAAATTTCTATTGAAACTTGAATTATTATTAATAAGTTTATATATGAGTGGGGTAATCATCGTTAAGCAAATTTTATCATATCAACGGACTTTTAAATTCACCTGGCTGATTTAATATAGGCCTAAATGTATGTTATTTGTTATACATGACATTTTAAATAGCCTTAAAACTTTGAAAAGTTTTATTTAATAAAATAATTATTTTAACAGTATATATTTCTTCACTGAACCATACTGGCAAGTTCCTCATACCATAATATTTCCTGCTTTGCTCCATAAATTATGTTGCAGGTAACTAAGTGTAGCACATGAGGTAGACCTCATACAAAGTACCTCTCTCTCACCTATTTCTACCGCCAAATAGCACTGTGTTCCGGTTATTATTGTGTTCCGGTTAAAAGGGTGAGGAGGCAGTGAAATTACTATGTAATGTGTCGAATACTAGCGTCTTAAGGCTGCTGGGACGCTTATTTGTCGACCTGGTCTAATAGTAAAAAAAGTTTCTAGTGTGTTTCATACCACTAAGTTGTCTACAATCTAAATATTCAAAAATAAATGTATATAAGCCAACACTAATGTTTACACTGAAATATTCAATAAGTATTGTTTTCAGGTCCAATGGAATCAGAACTCTCCTGCGCCATCGGTGAACGTTGTCTACCCTCAAACCCAGAACGTGATCAGCCCTACTTCCTACCCGTCTGCCACCTACTCCTTCACAGCAGACTTCCGAACGCCCAATCAATCAGACCCTCTAATAACCGCCACGTCAACGTTCAAGCCAATCATACAAAACACTCAAAAACCCAATCCAAATTACTCGATCTTCCAACAAAAACCGAACTACACTAGTCAAAAGAACATGGGGCAGACTTTGAAGAGGCCTCCTTCGAAACTGTATATGCAAGAGAGTCCAAAGGAGCAGAACTTGGGTGGGAGCTACACGATCCTGAATCAGGGACAGATGCATCCGCAAGAGTACGGATACACCACCTGCGTCAACGCATCTGGGAAGGTTCAGGTACGTGCATTAGCATAGAATACTAATGAAAAGATGATGATAATAGAGAGATTTGAGAATAATATGCAAGAATCACTGCAGTCACATCTCTCAGGCTCGTAATCGTGGTAATTATGGTGCTCTCATTCATGCTCTCATGTTATTAACGAAGAGATACACACATATATATAATTCACCTAAGCGAAAACCATGCATTTAAAAGAGATACATAATATTACATTTTAAATAATATAGCACAGGACATGTTCGGAGAAATAATTTCGATTTTTAATCTGTATTATTTACCAATACTAATCCATTTATTATATAATTTACTTAAACTATAAAATTTACTTTCTAATATAATATTTCTAATATAGATTAAGATTGCGGAAATGTCAAAAAGCATATCTCGTCCTTCGAACTGAAATATAATTTATATCACGGTTTGGTACCTATGCAAACAACTACCGTAAGGGGTCTTCCTCTGGTAAACACGGTTTTAACGTATCATCATCATCATCATCATATCAGTCATAAGACGTCTACTGTTGGACATAGGCCTCCCTAAGTAGTCTCCAATAGGACAGGTTGTATGCGACCTGTGTCTAACGCGATCCTGCGATTTAGTCAGATCGTCTGTCAATCTTGCGAGTGGACGCCCTATTTTGCGCTTGCCGGCACGTGATCTCCATTTCAGAACCTTACGAATCCATCGGTTCTACGTACCAAATGCAGAACACATATGTCAATATTAAACATATTTCAAAAAATCAGGTTGGCGCCCTGAGCGGATGTTCCGAAGACGACGAGCAGAAGCCGAATCTTTGTCGAATCTGCGGCAAGACGTACGCCCGCCCGAGCACACTCAAAACTCACCTGCGCACGCACTCGGGCGAGCGGCCGTACCGCTGCGGCGACTGCAACAAGAGTTTCTCGCAGGCCGCCAACCTCACTGCCCACGTGCGGACACATACTGGGCAGAAGCCATTTAGGTGAGCATACACGACTTTCTTTTGTTGATACAACATCCATATAAAGAAAACTATATGATTACTTAATTGTGTTCCCTCATACAAAAACGGAGCCGCTTTACCACTAAAGAAACTATAGGCCGTAAGATAACTAGCTCTTTCAGGGATGTCGTTACATCAGCCATAGGATGTTCACTGTTGTACATAAACCTCCCCAGGAGAGATAGAATTTTGGCCAAAATTTCCGCGCTGGGCGGGCATACGGCACATGAACTAGACTACTAAGAAAAGTCTTCTGCCTTAGTACCTCACGCTCACCTATTTCTACCGCCAAATAGCAGTGTTCCCATTGTTGTGTTCCGGTTTGAAAACTGAGAGAGGCAGTGGAATTACTGGGTAATGTGACGTAATATTTTCATATCACAAGGTTGGCAACACGCTAGTGATATGCTTGTGATATTGCAAGCGTTAATGTATGCTTGTTTGCCAACCTGGTGTAATAAAAAAATATGGCAAATGCAGAGCGTAGCTTTGCAACGTGAAACCTGTTGCACATACCATTTTGTATTTAAGCTGCGCTATTTTAAATGTACATACTGCAGTCTTTTATTATTTCATTCAGAGCGAATACCGGGTCTGACCGACAAGCCAAAACCCTTTATCCAGTCCAAATAGTTACCGGAGCTATATAGGAGATTAAAAGTTTACTATTTCGGGATCTAGTGAACCTGAATCATGCGTTTATATATGTTGAAGAGTATCAGTTTGAATTGTCCAGAAGATAGCGAAATTTAATAATACGCTATCCTGATTAATGTCACATTCTACGAAGTTTCCACCAAAAAAGAGGTAGTTAACCCATACGTCAACCTGATCAATTGGTGAGGTCTTAGGTTTTAGGCAGACCATAGCTTTAACAGCATTAAGATCAAAAAGTCTATTTACTCAACTCTTATATAAATATTTGAACAAATATAATATTTATATTTTTTATTGATCCTATCTATTCAGAAGAATGAAAAGTGATTCATTGATTTTTGCTTTATTTGCAGGTGTCCAATTTGTGACCGAAGGTTTAGCCAAAGTTCAAGCGTGACGACGCATATGAGAACGCATTCCGGGGAAAGACCATACCAGTAAGCTTCTGCTTCATTACTTTGAAAATTAAAAATATACATCAAAATCGTAGGTGAGGCTTTTATTTAACCAGCGGGGTACCGGGTAATTCTACCCACCTATATATACCCACCCCAATAACTACCCTCTGAGGCCGCCACAGCTGATAGATAAGATTATTGTTTCAATGACTTGATATAATATTTATTTTAACCAGGTGCCGGTCGTGCAAAAAGGCGTTTTCCGATAGTTCCACATTGACGAAACATCTCAGGATACACTCTGGAGAGAAACCATATCAATGCAAGCTATGTTTATTAAGGTTAGTGGCACTATCTTCGTATATCTAATCATAGGAATCGTCAAAGCAAATGGGGAGTTTTGTCCATAATGGCCGTGGATAAGCGTAGTAGCTTCATAGAGCGTATCTCTATGAAATACTTGATTAGATGTGTGGTAGGATCCCAGGCAATAACGGAACAAAACTTACAGAAAATGTATTATCAACAGGTTCTCCCAGTCTGGCAATCTGAACCGGCACATGCGGGTGCACGGCAACATGGCGGGCGGCGTGCTCGGCTGACACGCGCCCCGCGGCATGCCCGCGCTCTACATGTAGCCGCGTGGACTCCGCCTATAGCTGACTCCTTGTATCCGACGGACTTTGCGAGTAGTGACACCGACTCTACTTGAAGACATTACACGTACTCTACAATTAGTCACCTGATGGAGATCGACTGCTTTATTACACGGATTCTACCTGTGACTATCTAGTGGGTTTTAAGAGTAGCCTTACATAAACTATATATTACTAATTCATGGACGTGTTGCCATAGTTTGATCTCTACTTATAGTTACTACATATATCTGCAGCCATATGATAGTTTAATAATAATAACAAACAATATTAAAAAAAACAAACACGTGATGCTAATTATCCATGGTAGCCACACTAGGACAAGCCTGTATCGTGGTAGAAGACTGCATTTACATATAGAAACCGTGAGATAGACCTGTATCTATCATACGGATTTTACCAGTTATGTAGAACATAACGAGTGAGGGCACGCTTTAGGAGGAGGCAGCTCAAGCTTGATGATATACTGACATTACATATAGCTACAAGGACTCTATTTACATCCATCACATGCAGTCTTTTTCTATTTGGCCTTTACCAGTACTATTCAGATGGATTCTACATTTAGCCATTTAGCTATTTTCACGAGTAGCCGAAAGACTACAGTTCTCATAGACTCTAACTGTGCCTGTACCTGTAACCTTTTGCTAAACCATGTTGTTAATGCTACCATCAGGTTGACTTCATCGCCTTTTTTATTTATGCTTTTAATCTGAAGCAATGTCTTTTAGTGAATCCAGACAAGTTTTTGTGAACAAATGTACTTACATACAATAGGCAGATATTTTAGTTCACAAAAGAGAGATTATCGGAGAGACGATAGTGTCAGAAAATGTTTATACACTAATATTTGTATTGTCTGGAGTCAAAATATAAATCATGCCGCCCATCATTTGACAACAACTGCAGTCGCCCTTCTACGTATAAGTAACAGACATTAAGGAAGAAGAACGTTACTTTGTGTAAAATTAGATAAAAAAAAAACAAATATTGTTTATGTTGTGGAACAAATGGGAGCCTAAGTTATAAAGAAGTTATGAACATCTTTCATCCATCCAGCATGTAGGTCTTTTCGAGAAATGATATGAAAGTTTTAAATATTGTAAATAGGCGAAAATATCTAGACTTTGTAAATAAAATTGTATGTAATTAGGTATATCATAAATAACTCACGTGTTGCGCGTTCATCTAGTCACAATGTTATGAAAAATTACGGAATATCTGAGTATATTTTTCTTACTAATTGATAAGTATACTTTGTAACAGCCAGTATTATTATCTAGTTTAGAGTTAAGATTAAATATATGAAATAATTATAACGCTCCTTATTTTCATTGTCCAATGTCAATAGTACCTAGTAGTAGTATAATACTACAATAACAACCCTAGAAATAAGTAATCAGGTAGTAAGTCATAGATTTTATGCATGGCGTGTCATAAATTGGCTAAGTACGACAGCGCGCACGAAACTTTTTGCCATATAAATACCCGCTAAACAGGTGAATCCAGTGGGTCACCCCTGATTACCGAAGTAGTATTGTGTCCTCATGCTTGGTATAGAAAACATGAGTATCTCACTTTCACTACGCTTCCTAGCCCCAACTGGCCTAATATAACCGTGCTGCTAATGCGATCTGAAAGTCCTAGCCCGGAAACTAAACCAGGAAAGCTTCAAAACATTGAATTTAGATCAATAGATTTTAGCCAGATAGTAATGCTAGGTAGTAATAATAAAATACTATCTGTATTTTTTTTTATCAAATAATAATGCTATTTTTTTCTTGTGTAGTACCTAAAATTAGATTCCATAATTTGTTATTACTTTCCGCTTTCCGAACGAGTCTTTATAAAATGAAAGCAGCAACGAGTTCTTTAACCTAGACATAATACTCAAATACGTATAGATTTTTATATCTTTAAAATATTTACAGATGTATTGATATTAACACGACAGTATTGAAATAAAATTAAAAATATTTTAAATTTCAACTGTGGTGACGAAATTATATATTTAATATGTGTAATATATTCTTATTGTAGAAATATCAACGGAAGAGTACGTTTAGGAACCTAGTAGTTTTTTTTGACACATCACGATTTCTCCGTATTATTTCCATGTCGGAATCGGTAAAGTAAATGATTTTATCGTCTGAGACGGCTCAACCGGTGCTTTTAAAGTCAAAATTTGATAATACAGTTATTTATACTGTCGTTGTCTGTTAGTGAGTCACTATCGACTAACAATATTTACTGCAATATCTAAGTAAAGATACAGCAATAGGTGAATACCTCTTATTTGTATAATAACTTTGTTAATTGCACCCAAAAATGTCTGAAAGTTCACCCGATGAACCAAATTCTAAGCGCAAGGACTTTATTTGTGGAGTGGTTGAAGGTAAGTGCTATTTTGGGTTACATTAGACAACATCTGGGATACCTAGATGTAAACCTAGTTATGTATGTAATGCCTAAGATTATTACGAGTGAATGACCTAGGCTTTATTTCGCAGGCTTTTACGGTCGACCATGGACCACGGAACAAAGAAAGGATCTCTTTCAGAAGTAAGTGTTCCATTTGAATGTTTTTGTTGGTATTGGTTCTTATCAGAATTTGTTTGATAATATTAATAATTCGTCGGTATCATAAAATACATAAACTATGTCGGTTATCAAATTTCTGATATTGTATTTATAGTTCAGAAATAAATAGAACATATGATTAACTTACACTTAATCATAATAGATATTTTGACATTTGTGAACACTAATATTTGAAACATAAACTCTATTCTAAAGCATTACAGTTTCATAGGGATTAAATTTGAAAAGACAAGAGTTAGTTAGCACTAATGCCTGTGAAGGTTCCAATAACACCAACTAAAGGTGTTGATAAAACATTTACAAACACCAGTTTCTCTTGCAGGTTCTTTACTAGTGTCTTGTGCCATGAATCATCTGTTAATTTAGTTTAAAGACCTGTCTGTTGATGGCAGACTAGTTTCAAAGTCGGGAACTAACTTGTTCACAGAACTCTTATTAACCTATAAAAACATCTAGGACATCAGCCATTTGAATAATTAATTATAATTAGTAAATCTTTACTTAAATATAAAATATTGTTTCTTTAAAAAAAGATAGGCCTATTTTAATAAAGATATTTTTTGACTAGATTTGGTAAAATATTTACAGTAATTATATTGACTGTGTTCTTTCTGCAAAAATCGAATACAAAATTGATTCAGAGTTAAGCAGTCTCTTAGATCATAATTATATTTATTAAATGATACTTGTTTGTTTTATCTTTGCAGATTGAAAAAGTGGAACATGGACATGTATGTCTATGCTCCAAAGGACGACTATAAGCACAGAGCATACTGGCGGGAGCTATATACAGTGGAGGAAGCAGAACACCTTACATCCCTCATATCTGCTGCTAAATCACAAGGCATAATATTCTGCTATGCACTATCTCCTGGTCTTGACATTACTTATAGCAGCCAGAAAGAGATTACGACTTTGAAGCGGAAGCTGGAACAAGTATATACATGCTGTTTTATTTTATATTCAGTATATAAGAGCATAATGAGAAAACTTTAATATTTATTTCTGTTTTTAAATTGCTTTGTGACCATTTTTTTACTTTGCCAATGATTTTTTCTTACACATATTTTTTTAACCAAATAGCTTGTACCAAATAGCTCTAACCTGCAAAATTTTTATTTTTTTTTATTAAAAGGTACCATATTGTCAGTCATAAATTCAAATGTCATAAGGGACAATGTGCATAAAAGAAAATAAAAACAATAAATTCATAATGAATTTTCATATAATAAAAACTTTATTATTTGAAAATCTATGTTTAAGCTTTTTTTAACAAATATTATTAAAATAAATCCTGTTTTACTTGAAACTATTAACAAAAGTCAGAAATAAATAAATACAAACATTTTTGCCTATTTGTCCCTTCCACCAAATGAATTTATAACTGTCAATATATCCTACACAAAATCATATGATTATGAAAGAGTGATTAACAGATAACTTGATTAGGATGTCATTAATAATAATCAGTTTTTGCTAATACTGTTAATTAAAGAAACTGCTAAGTCAAGTGTATATCAATCCTACTGTTTGGTAGCATTTTGAGTATTTTAATTATCTTTCAGGTCTCTCAATTTGGGTGTACATGTTTTGCACTGCTATTTGATGATATTGAACCGGAAATGAGTGAGGCTGATAAACAGATCTTTCAAAGTTTCGCTCATGCACAAGTAAGTTGTGGTTACAGTAATGGAATATCAAAAATGAGAAATTCAGTTATAAGAGATAATAGTTATTTGATATATTAATGTACATCATTCATAAGCATTTCAAAGAAACTATTTCGATTAGGTTAGAATAAAATCTTAGGGGACATTTTGTTTGAAAAGATTTAATGAGCTGACTTTTTACGTCTGAAAGTAATTTTTATAAATTTATGATTATTGAAGATAGAAATGTTGTTCACATTACTGCATAATAATAGAGTTTTATAATCTTCCAGTTGAATACATGTGCTTTGCTGTTCTTGTTGTGTCTAGATATTTAGAATCTTACAATGCTCTTTTCCAATATAAACCCATATAAAAAAATATATATATTTTAAAATCTTCTGATTTTTATCTATAATACTAAATGATTTATAAAAAGTTACTATTTGTGCATTATTATAAAGTGTGGACTTAATTGTGTTCCGGAACACAGGGTTGAAACAGAGTTTAGTGTTGATAGAGGAACGTTAACCATGTGATACCGGCAGAGTACCCTCTCTCTGTACCGGGTATCGTAAGATCCGACTAAGGTTCCAAAACCTGATGGCCGAAACAGCATAGTTTAACTACTACAGGGTAAGGATGGGCAGCAGCATCGTTGTCGCGAAGTTGCACTATGAGATTACCACCACGCCTGCTCAGCGCGGCAATTATGGGCAAAAATCCCCCTAATTATTGCTGATATGATGAGAGCAACGTTTGCAGGTGTCTGTGACCAACGAGATCCACCAACATCTAGGATGCCCTCGTTTCTTGCTATGTCCGACGCAGTACTGCTCGACACGCGCCGTGCCCACTGTCAGCAGCTCAGAGTACCTCAACACCCTCGGCACCAAGCTGTCACAGCAGATCGACATCATGTGGACAGGTATGGCACGACAACACCTGGCTTAAAATCCTATTAATATTGTAAACGTGAATAAAAAGCGAATGAGTGGATGTAACACACCCTTAAAGTCACGAGCCCGATGGTACAGGTGTTAGTGATCGTATCTTGTGCGCTAAAAGTCGTAAGTTCGATCCCCACCTGGGACAAATATTTAATATTGCTATTTGTGTTTGCTCTATGTCTGAGGTTAAAAATATGTGTTCCGTCTTAAAGGGTGAGAGCCAGTGAAATAACTGGGTAATGTGACATTATACCTTCAAGACACAAAGTTGGCAACGCGCTAGTGATATCCTTGAGATATTACGAGCCTCTGTAGGCTGCAGTGACGCTTCCTATTATATGAACTGTAGGCGTGTTTGTCAACACTAACTTTCGTGTTCATAATATTATTGACGATGAAGGGTCATTGAACTTTGCAACTCCGCCGGAGTTTTCCTTCGGTGATTCATTTAACGTGACGTATTTATCAATGAACGCGTGTAGATGAATGTTGACAGTGTGTTTTTGATGATAAAACTCCTTTTTTAACGGCTTTACAACGCGGTTTATTTATATTTTTAAATTTTTAATTCGACGTTTTGGTTGGTAACCTAGCTTACGGCAACCATTCAAGAAACGATATTTTATTTTGTCTATAGATTTTACGAATGTTATTATTATTTGATATAGGAAAGATTCGAACGACTTGACTGATATTTTAAAATTATTCCAGCATTGGAAAGCTTAATCTTTACCGAGTAACACAGTAACATATATTTTTTAAATATGCCTGAGACCTGCATTCGTTTAGCTGCTTAACCGGTGAACTGACATATTAAAAAA
>JACJUM010003317.1:3608641-3627513 GCA_020976665.1 Heortia vitessoides | reverse complement strand
TGACGTCTGAATAGACCAGTAATAGGCTATCCGGAACAAAGGGACGTATCCCAGATTTAAATTGTAGGATGTTAATTGAACTATGTTTGTAAATAAACGAGTGTGTTATTCTTCCGTCCTTTTTCTAGAAGATTTTTTGATGATTATTTTATTTTGACTTCAGACAAGCAATCAACGAGTGGCTTCCAGAATTTTCTATCCCTAAGACGTCACAGGGCCCTGTGATAAAACCACAGCCGCCAATCACAAGTAAGTAAATTAATTTTATCATTTATGTTTGTTGTAAGATTTAATTTATTACTCAAAAGCCTCAATAGCCTCAATACCCTTTTATGTTTCGTAACGTCACTTTTCTAATATAAGTATAAGAGGATAATTAAGAAACTTATTATTGTTATTTTATTAATAGTTTTTAGTTTTGTTATTTTTTTTAATATTTTAATTTGATCTAGTATAAAATTTATTTAAATAGAAATAAAACTACATATGTAATAACAAAATATATTTTTTTAATTTAATATTTTTAGATGAATAATCTAAAATATGTGACATCATATCGGGACGGGAGGGGAGGGGGTTAAATAGTGATGAAATTAGTGGGACCTATTATACCTATTTATACTTGGCCTCTATAGTCTGCGCGGCTGTCTGTTGCGTTCGTATGATGCTTTTTAAACAGGCAAATTATTTTAATGTTATATGAATTTTGAGATGCAATTTAGAATAAATAATAAAAGGACAACTATAAGATTTAAGTTGAAGCGGAGATATCGCGCTATCACGTTCTCGCGCGCATTATCTTATAGTGGTGACGTCACGTGTATTATCTCGCGTCTCTTTTCATTGAATAGCTGTCACAGAACAGCATCTAGTCTAGCTCTTATGAAAATTACTTGGGAACGCTATGGAGTCCCCAGGGGACATCCTATGGCTGATATGATGGTGATTTTAGCCCAATTGAAGGGCTCCATGACGCAGATGGTAGTGATACCATCATGTGCGCCAAAGGCCACGAGCTCGACCTAGGAAAAATATTTTTATGATGACATTTGTATTTGTTCTATCTCTGGGTGTTAAATATAAATAATATTTTTTCTGTCGTCTGACGTAACACAAGTGTTCTTAAATAATTTTTTTGTTGACAGTACCACCGGTACCGATAATCCCTATCCTACCGTCGGTAAACACGTGCATGTCGCTCGTGACCAGCACAAGCAACACGTGCACGACCAGCACCGCGGACATGGGCCCGTGCATCCCCACCGTCAACACCAGCCAGCTGCAGGCGCTCGCGGACGTCTGCAGCTCCAACAACGACCGGCCCATACTGCACACCGGGGTGAGTGACCGCTCCGCCGGGCCCCGATGACCTACATATTTTCGCCGATTGAGCAGTAGGAAAGGGTGAGAGCCTAAGGTGGGCTACCTACATATCAAAATCTGTGTTAATATTGTAAAGTTGTAGAGTTTATTGGAACGAAGTAATGTTAGTAACCGAGCCCTAAGGTACCGGCAGAGTAGAGTAGTCCTCCCCCTTTACCGGGTGTCGTAATCGGCTCGACTAAAGTATCAGAACTAACAGATGGCGGTATATCTATCCAAAACAGTGTGGCACAAATGCACAAGGTAGGAATGGGTAGCAGTGTCCCCGTCGGAAAAGCTGAACTCTGCGATTGCTAACACGCTTGCCCAGCGCAGCAATTATGGGCAAAATTCCCCTTTTCTATGGGAGACCTATGTCCAGCAGTAGACTTCCAATGGCTGATATGATAAATGTTAATAGCTACGGCTTTGAACTAAAATAAATTCGTGTTGAATAGCAAGAGGTCTGTATCAAGCAGCATATTCTACGGCTTTTATGATGATAATGATGAACTAAAAATTGACCTTAGTATATACCAATCTAAGAAAACATTCTTCTTCTAGGTATCACCATCGGAGACCTTCAATCCGGTAGCAAATCCGGTTATGAACTCCCTAGTCTCCCCCACCAAGGTGATACTCAACGAATCGATACCGAACCCAATCATTCCGATCGCCAGCTCCAACATAGCGTTGCCATCCGAGATACCGGTATCAACATTACCGGTGCCAATATTGGGTATCAAGGCGCTGGAAGAGAGCGGGGGGAAGAACGACACCAGTGACCAGTCCATGACATTGAAGAGTGATGAGACGATCAGCAATGATAGTGTGCTCGAGAGTCCTAGTTTCATAGAGGATATGAAGAAGAAAGAGGAGGATGAGAATATAATAGTAGATGACTTGGACCCGGTGGTAGATGAGCAGCTCAGGAATGGAGATATGAGTGTGGGAGGTAAGGTTATATAGTGTTGCTGTAATAACCCGATTACGGTAATATCTAGAATCTACCAGTACAGTCTAAAATTTACTAGCATAATTCTCACGCTTAGATGAAAACTGCACTAACTAAAAACTGTAAATAACTGACTTCGCATTAGAGACCATATTCGCATAATAATAATAGTAATATATTTTCTTTATTGTACACAGAAAATTACATTAAAAAAAATTAAACTTATAAATTATAATACAATCCACGCATAATTAATAATATATAGCGCATACTTAATCGGAAATAAAACTCTTCTGAACATGTTGTCTGTTGAAATCTTCCTGAAAGAATACGTCAAAAAGTTTAAATTCGCCAACAGATGGCGTTGTTCCTAGACTTGTAGGGAAAAAATATTTTGTGTTGACGCAATTTTCATCTTAGTGTGTCAAATGTTGGTAAATGTTAGAAATGCTAAAAGATGGAAGATGAGGCAAGATGGAAAGAAATTACCGCATAACCGACACCACGTAGTCTCATATGCCCTAATGCAAGAGCGTGATCCAGAACCGCGTAAGCGCAGAGGGCGAGGCGGCCCGCGGGCTTGAGGAGTAGTTGAAATAGCCCGAAATAAATATCTTTCCTTTAATATTTCTAACATGGGCCGGTAAATTTTTAGACAAACCGACATTGTACTGGTTTTTTGTAGAAAGTCTGTTAAATTGAGTTCTCCGTAACTCGAGCTTTTATAGTATCATACATACTATTATTATAAAGAGGAACTTATATTTGATTGTTTGTTTGTTTGGTACGATTTAATTCAAAATCTATTTATAGACTTCATTATATAAAAAATATATATCACAGTTATCTGCCAGTAGATGTCCCAATAAAATAGGTCCAGCCATTTCATAAGACGGGACAAACTGACAGGCAAAAAGGTTTTGTACCGTGTATACTTTCATATGAATTTTGTGAAAAGTTGTTAAGTTAGAATTACAAATAAACACTTAAATTTTATTTATATGTAGATAATTTAACGTGTGAAAAACGGAAGTGTTGGTATAGGACAACCGAGGCGAACATATCTTAACCAGGTAGAAGAGGTATTAAAGTAAGGCCAGGTCAGAAATACCAAGAATAAACGAGCGTGTATGAAAGGACTAATGCGAATAAGGGAAGCGAAAGAGGTATGCCAAGATCGTAACAAGTGGAGATCTTTAGTCTCTGCCTACCCCGATGGAACACAGGTGTGATGTATGTAAATTAAACTATCTTTATTGTTTCACAGACACCCCACAGACGCTAAGCCCGAGTCGAGGTCGCGAGGAACCTTTAGACGTGGATCCACCTTCTGCGGAGCCCGATGTGGTCATGAATGATGGCATGAGTGAGGTGAGTTATATCTGTATTAAGACAATTATACCTTTAGTATTAGGTCCTTACATATAAACTGGCGTTTTGTACTTGTTATTTGGCCGTGGGGTACCGGAGTAGAAGAGGGGGTTGCGAGAGTTACCCTCTGCGATTGCCAACACGTTTGATTCCCCCTATCTTAAGGAGGCCAATGGCTGATATGATGTTGCTTGGTGATGGATCCGCTTCCACGGTAGTCTTCAATTCGTCATTTTTCAGTTTAGTCTCCGGCTGTCTACGGGGTTGGTTATGAAGGTCGAAATTTACAGAGGAAAACGTTGAAACAAAACATGTTTATTGAGTTTATCACTAGCGAGTTGCTAACCTTGTTACTTAAATATTATGTCAGATAACCCAGTAATTTCACTGCCTCTCTCACTCTTTTAACCGGAACACTGCTATTTGATTGTAGAAATATGGGAAAATTAGGTACCAATACAGACGACCTTTGTATATGAGGTCTGTATATGCTTGTTTTCCGTTATACTGTACGGGACTGTTCTACTAAAAAAATTTTTTTTTTATTATCGATCCGTCCCGATTTCGCTTAGTAAAATTTTATGCCCTAGATCCCGTTGCCGTAGAAGTTATAATCCCTTTTCTAGAGTCCAACTTGTCGAACAGCTATATAATATATATAAACATTAGGTAATACATTATTTATATGCAAACCTTCCGATCTTATTGATATATAAATTTAGACCTGACAACGACCAACATAAACGGAGAAATATCAGGAGATAATCAGGCGGGCCCGATTGCGCAGATATAAGTGATCCTATCTTGTGCGCCAGGGGTCGTGGGATAGGTCCCCACCAGGAATAATATAATATTATTATAATGAAAAATTTGTGTTTATTTTGTGTTTTAAATATTGACATATATAAAGTATATGTGATTCATCTGTTGTCTGATGTCCGTAACACAAGTGCTTTAATCGACTTATCCTGCAGTCAGGTCAATGTATAAGATGTTGTATGAATTGTTAGTATTATTATCCAATTTGGTGCAGTCGTTCTAGAGTTATGCGCGTACAAACATGATAACGATTCATTCTGTTATTATATTTATTTATTTATTATACTATATTTATATAGATGCCCTTTCACAGAATGGGTCGATGCAAGTGGAACCGAGCAATAGTCCTCTTAGTACGGACATGATGGTGGAGCCGGCAGACCCTTCGGACCCCACAGATGAGTACGTATCTACGTTTTAAGACATTTTTTATTTATCTATTATCAAGCCGTGCGGTACAATCAGATTAGAATAGTACCAGGTATAGTAAAAGGCAACTAAGGTACCAGAACCGACAGATGGTGGTATATCTATCCAGAACAGTGCAGCTCAAATGTACAGGGCGAGGATGGGAAGCAGCTTCCTCGTCGCGAAAGCTGCGCTCTGTGATTGCCATCACATTTACCTAGCGCGGCAATTATGAACAGTGTTTCCCCTTTCTTCGGCAATCGCAGTGCGCAGTTTTCGCAATGGGGATGCTGCTGCTCATCCTGCCCTGTACATTTGAGCTCCAATGATCTGAATGGATATACCGCCATCTGTCGATTTCGGTACCTTAGTCGCCTCTTTCGACACCTAGTACAGTAGGAGGTACTATTCTACTCTGACGGTACCTCACGGCAGTATGTAAGTGTAATTTTTTATAATTCGTCTGTCTAATAATACAAGCGCTTTAAGCTTTGTAACTCGAAGTCAAGTCAACGTGTGAGACTTTAACATACATTTTCACTAACATGAATTTTATCACATCTAAGTCGATATTTCTAATAGCGATAGCACGTACTCTAGAGTCTGTTTAGTCTTTAGTCTGAAGGCAGTGAATTAATTTGTAGGCCAGTCGAAGAGGCGGCGGTGGAAGCGAACGCGTTGGTAGCTGACGACCTGCTTCTGCTATGCGACCTGTTCTACCTGCCCTTCGAGCACGGGTCGCGCGCGCTGCGGCTCATGCACGACTTCAACTGGCTGTCCAATCACGCTGGCAGTATGTCACCGCGCAGTAACAAGCCGGAGGTGGGCCAAATTACAATTTATTTATTTTGCTATAAACACGATAATGTTCTATACTAATATTATTAAGCTGAATAATTTGTTTGTTTCTTTAAACGCGCTAATATCTGAAACCGATGGTCGGACTTGAAACAATCTTTCAGTGTTAGATAGTCTTTTTATTGAGGGAGGAAAACTATAACCCCCAAACTCACTATTCTACGCGGGCGAAGTGTCTGAACCCAACAAGATAGATCAAAATGCACTATTTCTTAAATAATCCACAGTAACCATTTTATTATCCTCATTGCAGCCGGGGCGGATCGCCAGTAAAATATAAATACGAGATATTTAGTTTAAGAAGCTTTGAAAAGTGGTCTTATTACATTAACTCTTGTACAAGTCACAAGTTGACAATGCGCTAGTGATATCCTTGCGATAATACGAGCGTCTATAGGCTGATGAAACTTACTATCACGCGGACGGTATGCTTGCAAGCATAAGTCATCTTTGCTTTCGCTTTCTCGATTCATCACTTCACGTTTCCAAAAAAGTTGATGTGCCTTATGAAGAACATTAACGGTTATTGGCATATCTAGAATTTATTTGAAGAGAGGCCCTTAAAATTTAGCCCAACATCCTGGGGTGGGCTACAGCCAGGGGTGGGTAGCCGCCCCCTCAACCCCTTTATATATATATACACCAGCTGTGCCCGCGACCTCGTCTGCGTGGAATAGTTGTTTCGGGTACTATACCTCTTTATTTTAACTTATATAAACTTTGAATGTCATGTTTATTAATAACGAATCAATGTCCTGAAAAATAAGTTTCAAGTTTCTAGCTCTAAAAATAGCGATACTTCCATACAACTTTTCATCCGCCTTTTCTACCCCTTACAACCCTTATTTCGAATTTAAAAAAAACCTATGTCCTTTCTCAGGGTCTAAAGATTGTCTGTGCCAAATTTCATCAAAATCGGTTGAGAGGTTTAAGCGGGAAAGCGTAACAGACAGACAGACAGACAGAGTTACTTTCGCATTTATAATATTAGTGGGGATATATACGCCTATGTAAACTGTGTGTGCAGACGAGCGAATGGCGTCGCCGGCGCAGCCGCTTCGCGTGGTGGGTGTCCCGCACGCGGCGGCTGTCGCGCCGACTCTCGGCCGCCGCCAACCGCGAGCTGTACGCCGAGCTGCACCCGTACGTCTGGGAACTGTGCGCCGTGCTGGCGCTGCTGGACGGCTTCGTGCGCTGGCTGGGTGCGTATCTGTCCTGCGAAAGTGGGAATGAGTTTCTTGCGTCTTTTCTTGAACGACCCGAATGTTGGGTGTAGCCCCCCCTTCGATTGGAGCGGGACTGACTGCTATCACTTGATCGCACCTCTGAAGCCGCACTTCGAGTGGCCGTCATCAGAGGCAGTAAATTCGTTGTTTGCAAAAGCGGACTGATTGCTGCGGTCGGTATTCGCTCGATGGACAGGAATTGCACGCGTTCGCCGGCGAATCTCCGTTTCCGGTTCCGGTTCCGGTTTAAAGGGTGAGGGAGGCAGTGAAATTAACGGGTAAATTTATAAGCTGAGGTCACATTTATAATCAAGCTGACCGTATGCTTAGTTGCTGAATTTATAACATAAAAATAATAATCGTTGTGAATTAATTTAATGAACTTCAAGTATAACTTCATAACTTTTCTAAAATATTATCTTTTATCTTTTGATTGTTTATATAAAACAACAATGTGTCTCGTTCACAGAATTGGGTAAATTCCCCCCAAACGTCTCGTCAAACATACAAGGAACTTACACATGTGAGTACATAATATTTAATACCAATGATGCGTTTACTACAATAAATTCTGGTAACATTAAGCTATTAGGGTAGATTTGATTTATCCTTTTTTGTAGACTATAAAACGAATTCATTCGAGATTAGGGTTTAATTGATTGCACAAACTGTTCTCATGGTGAGTATGAAAGATTAATTTGTTTATTCTTTTCAAAGTTACTCAGATAGTTCAATGTTACCTGGATTGATTGTATACACTTATAATGGAACTTATTTATAAGACTTTAAAGTTAATTCAACTATTACGTTTTGTTTTTAACATTCCGGTTACTTTTAATAAAAATTAATTCTTTTCGGTTGAAAGCAATAAAGTAATTTTGACATCACTTGGTCACCTCACCTACCCACTGTAATTGTTTTAAAAAGGTATATTCTCATAAAGACATGTACATCACTTACATAAGAACATACTGACTAAAGAACAAATGAATAAAGAAATAAATACACACATTTACGAATTTGTAAAAGTTAATGAATATATTTACATTATATATTTGAAGGTACTTTATTAATATTATTAATTTATACATATTATTTATTATTAAGAAAAAATTCATTCCATAAAAGAAACACGACCCTAAGGTCCCCAGAATGCTTGCAGCATGTCCACGCTGCACAGCAAGCGAGATCCTCTGTATCAGCCCCGGAGCGGTGTTTCAATCCCCGGTCCACCAAACGCCTTCCTAATTCTTTGATAAAGATGTTTCCGTCTTTATTCCATACTCCAGATGTTTCAACAGCTTTTATTTTAAATATTAAATATTTACAGCTCTTATTAATGAGAATTAACAAAATATAATCGGAACTTACAGCTTATAAAGATTTTTACATATGTAAACTAAAATTATGGCCTAATATTATTAAGAGCCGACAGGAACTAAGTCTGAATATTATTACGACTATTTGCCTTTAACATAATGATTCGTGACTATTACTGATTTAAATTATATATTACTAGCGGCCCGTCCCGGCTCCGCACGGGTAGACATAAATAGGTGCAGATATTTAAGTTATAACTTTAATTATTTCATTTATATTGGAATGTCTGATTTCAATAATTGAAAAAGTTATCATCCAGTATCGAGACAGTCTTGAATATTAAATTATTTATTGGATAAAAATTTATAAATGGTATGGATAACACGGTCTGATTTTGATCGGCATTTCTATCAATTTGTTAAATGTAAAAAGTAGTTATAGTGATGTAACTACAATAGTAAGACATATGGTCTCGCGAAGTTTTTTGTAGCTATTGATATATTCTATAATATTGTCGTACATTTATTTCTCCTATCATTAATACTGTTCGCAGCGTATGCGATGAAAGACATTTTATGGCTAATTTTTTACACCTTCGGTTGGTTTTAATAGAAATTTCTAAAAATTTTTGTAGTAATCTAGTACTAAATATAGCCTATGTTACTCAGTGATAATGTAGCTTTCTAATGAAAAAAGAATTATTAAAATCGGTCCAGTACTTTTTGAGTTTATTCGTTACATACAAAAATACAAATCTTTCCTCTTTTTAATATTAGTGTAGACTACCGTTTGGTACCGGCAGAGTAGAATAGTATCTCCCCCTGTACCAGGTGTCGTCAGAGACGACTAAATTCACAGAACAGATGGATGGCGGTAAATCCGCACCAGTGTAACTCAAACACTGGGCACTGGGATCTTCGTTAGTTTCCAATCACATCCATCAATCTACTGAAGTTCCCCTACCCTCCCTACAGGGTTCTCGAAAGGCTGGCGCGAGGCGTTCGAGAGCGGCACCCAGGAGCCCTGGGTGTTCCGCGGCGGCCTGTCGGCGGACCTGCGCCGGCTGCTGCCCGTAGACTGCGCCGCCGACGTGCTGCGGCCGCACGTGGCGCCCGCGCTGCCGGCGCACCCGCCGCACGCGCCCCGCCCCTACACGCCGATGGATGAACAGGCCGTGAGTATCAATACATTATTATATGTAGACGGGCCCGATGGCATTATTGGATAGGGATGGTAGTATTAGTAATTTTAACGTCGCTTACTTAAAAGATTACCAACGACTGTGACATCAACACTTAGTTACAGCAAGCCAGAGTATGGATTTATATGCACGATCGTTAAAAGTAATCATCGCAAGAATATGGGACATGTTTTAGTTTTACATGTAGATGAAAAGGAGTATTTATGAAATAATGAACCGGTATACCCACCCTACAAGCGTGATTCAAATGCAGGGGGCGGGAATGGACAGCAGCATTCCTGTCACGAAGCTACGCTCTGCGATTGCAACTACCCTAGCTCAGTGCGGCTATTGTGGGCAAATTCCCCTTTTTTAGGGAGGCTATGTCCAGCAGGACGTCTTACGGCTGCTATGATGATGATGATTCATTAATTTGAAGTCTGGACTTAGGCCTCCTCAAGAAAGAGAGAATTTTACCCAATACCTTATAGGATTATAACAAATACGCCATTGAGTGGTCTAATTTAAAACTAATTTGACAGGCGGGTCTGAGGACTAAGCCACTACAAGAGAATGTAAACAATCTTGTACTAAAATATAAATCGTGCTTTTCAGGTGTGCGCGATATGTCACCAAACGTGTCGGGACGGCTCCGACTGCAGCGACCTCTTCCCGAGCGATCTACAAACGCTTCCGGCCGACAGGTGAGTGGTGGCCCCTTTTTTGTAAGGGCTAAGCTTTCTAATGAAGTACCAGCAAAGTAAAACAGTACCTCCCCTAGTACCAGGTATTGTAAGATGCGACTAAGGTACCAGAAGACCGACAGACGCCGGTATATCCATCTGAAATAGTAAAGCTCAAATGCATAGGGCGTGGGTAAGCAGCAACATTTCCGTCGCGAAAGCTGCGCTCTGCGATTGCTACCGCGCTTTCTCAGTGCGGCAATTATAGGCAAAAATACTCCTTTCTTTGGGAAGCCTATGTTTAGCAGTGGACTCCCAATGGCGGATATGATGAAGCTTTCTAATTCCTGGTTAACCTAAGAACCGGCGCATAAGATACACTACTAAATGCGCCATCGGATTCATAATAGGACTACTCAGTTGTCAATAAATAGAATCTTATTAAAACTACTTTGTTCAAAATCGATTAGGTTTTTTTTATCTTCATCCTATCAGCCATTGGTCGTTCAATTCTTAACATAGGCTTAGCCAATAAAGAAAATTGTTCTTCCTATAATTGCCGCGTTAAACTAGCGCGGTAGAAATCGCAAAACGTTAGCACTTTCCCGCCTCCTGCATTAGCGTTACACTATTTTGGATGGATATACCGCTATCGTGTCGTTGCGATACCTTAGTCGCCTCTTACGACACCTGCAAAGCAGAATAATACCTCCTATTGGAGCCGACAGATGGCGGTAAATCTATCCGAAAGCGTAAAGGAGGGCAGTAGCATAGCCGTCGGGAATTCAAGTCCAGAGCGACAATAAATAGCAAATATAGCCTGTTTCTAACGGAGGCTTGCATCGATCAGTGGACGTTTTTCGGACGTTCTGGGTGATATGATGATGATGATGATGACATGTATTACAATTTTTCCGTAGGTACTTAAGACTATTAATGTTAAACGTATTCTGCACAGGCTGGTGGTTCCGTTCCTAACACTAACACCAGAGTTATGTATGGTGATAGAGGACGACGGTGAGGATTGTCAGCCGGAAGGAAACGGTTTGGAAGAAGGGGAAGAGGGAGAGAAACTGGAGTCGCCTCCTGTGCCCAGACTAAATGGTAAGTTTTACAGCTGAGCGACTCAGGCATCAATTCCAGCGCCACCGGTTGGATGGGCAAGCCCGCTTATTAATGAGCGTCTCTATGTCCGATTGTACCCTCGTGCCCCGCCCCCATCCCCGCAGAAGGAGCAGGATCGGACGGCTGTTACTCGAGGACGCCAGTATTTGTGATTTGGCGACTGAGGAAGGCCTTTATAGAATACTAGTTGTGCCCGCGACTTCGTCCGCGTGGAATGGTTTTTTTTAGGTACCATTCTAATCAATAGACTGAAAAATAAGTTTCAAGTCTCTAGCTCTAAAAATCATGACACTTCCATACAACTTGTCATCCTCCCTTTCGACCCCTTACAGCCCTTGTTTCGAATTGAAAAGCCTGTCCTTTCTCAGTCTAAAGATTGTGCCAAATTTTATGAAAATCGGTTTATAAGTTTAAGCGAGAAAGCGTAACAGACAGACAGACAGAGTTACTTTTGCATTTATAATATTAGTAGAGATGTTATGTTCTGGCCTCTAGGTTCTAACGAAAATGACCTCCCGCTGTGAATAACTAGGCCGAGATGAACCCTAGATAAATGTACGTTGTGATTGTTTCTGTAACTCGACGTCTTGTTCCGCCTTTTATTGTTTCTCTAGACATGCTTTCGCCAGTCTAGTTCCTCTAGAAAGTGCAAAACACCTGGAAGAACACCTGGAACCTTATATGACCTGTAAAGCTCATACATACGCAATATCTCTATAAGGTAATGTCTATAAGATAATCGACTGCTATCAGAATCACCGTATGTCAAATTTAACAGGACGGTTATAGGACCCCACCATTCCTGTAGCGAGGCAATTATGTGCTATTCTCGTGGAAACGACTGCTGCGATGAAAGCTTACAATAAATACATGGTTTAAATATATTTTTTTCCAAATTCCCACAACATCTTATACATTGATTTGACTCCGTGGTAAGTCACATAAAGCACTTATGTTATAGACGCCAGACAATAGAGAAATCACAAATATACTTTAATATAATAAGACATATATTTAACACCTAGATACAGAACAAACACAAATATCATCATATAAATATTTTCTCTGGGTGGGAATCGAACCTACGAACCCTGGCACATGATAGGATCACTACTATCTGCGCCATCGGGCCTGTCAAATTTAGTCCGGTTATTTAAGACCTTTTGTAGAAGAAGTACGAGGACAAATCTCAATGTTTATACAGACAGACAGCGGAAAGCGACTTTGTTTTGTATTATTTAGTGAAGTGTATATTTTGTTTGATAGGAACGAAACCTGAAATCATAGGATATGCGTGCGCAGCTTTAAACAGCAAAGATTTCTACAAACGGCAAGAGATCGCCTGGATCCCAGAGATGTGCGCGAAGTACCCCGAGTCGCTAGTGGACCGGGACGATCTCAGTCAAGCTGCTAAGGTGAGGTACAATTATCTGTCATTGTCGTTGTTAGTGTGAGGGGTTCAATTCTTTCTCGCCATTCGAGGGAAATTAAATAAAAGCAAACGACCTCTCATTCATTGAACTGATTCCGTGATGCAGCTTAATGAACATATGTATCGGATAATAGACACCAGTGGCATATAATATTTAAAAGTTTATTATGCTTTTAACACCCAGACACAGTATCATAGGACCCATGGATCGTTAAAGTATTAAATCCGCAATCCTCGTATGACTCGTCCATTGCTGACACCGTCGAGCTATTGATACTACAGAGGACCCCGCGTTTTACTTTCAACTGAATTCGCATTCGGGCCCGATCAGAAAGCTTATTGAAACGTCTCGACGCCAACAAGACATTTCATATTTAATTTTAATAATGTTTGGTTATTTGTTAACATCGTCCATTGCGACTTCACCGTAACGTACACGCCCGTGCAGGAGTGCGTGCGGCACTTCCACCAGTTCGAGTCGCTGGAGCGCGCGCCCGAGGCGGTGTGGCGCGCGCACCCGGCGCTGCTCACGTGCTGCGTGCGCGGCGCGCGCCGCGACCCGCACGCGCCGCAGCGCCTGCTCACCTGCCTGCTGGCCGCGCTGCGCGCGCACGGTGCGTCTGTTCTTGTCCTTGCCGCGGTCGTTGACCTCTGTGCGCACAATACGCGCAGATCCGAATTGCTTTTCATTTTCTCGGGCGGAACGCTCATTATGTTTCTGAAATAGAGTAGCTTAAATTATTTTTTATGTCATCAAGGTCTTTCAAATTATCCAACTCAAATTAACAATTTAAAAAGCACGTACTTATATATATACATATATTACTTTTTGTTAAATCGGAAAGCCTATCTCTTATACCACTAATTATGTTAACTAAGGACTTTAAGAAGTGATTCTATCCTTGTTGGACTTCGTGCACGTTTTCGAGAATTTGTAACTTTACTTACTTGATACCAAAGCAGACGACCTTTTATATGAAGTAGACCTCATACAAACAGTCGTCTGCATTGGTACCTTATTCTCACTTATTTCTACCGCAAAATAGCAGTGTTTGCATTGCTGTGTTCCGGCCTAAAGGATGAGAGAGTCAGTGAATTTACTGGCTAAAGTAGCATAATATCCTCAAATCACGTTGCCAACATGTTTTGATATATTTGTGATATTACGATCGCCAATAGGCCGCAGTGACGCCTACTGTACGCGGACTATGTTTGTTGGTCGATCTAGTCTAATAAAAAAAAAATGAAATAAAATCAATTTAAAACAATGAAAAGCATAGACAAGATTACAATCCCTTATTCTTATTGATCTCAATCAATCGACAGGCGCAAACGGCGTGCACGCGTGCATAAACGCCACTGACCACTACCTGCACCAGTTCTACAGCAAGCTCGGCTTCGTGGAGGTGCACAGGTCCAGCGCCGGCCGCGTGTACCTCGCGCGCGCCTTCTAGCGCCGCCTGCTGCTGCCGGCCGCCCGGCGCCGGCCGCCGGCGAAGAAGAAATACGCGCCCAAACCTAGGCCGTAGGCCGGCGATGTCGGGTTAATGACCCTACTTGTACATTTCTACTGTGTCTTCAGTGTCGTGCGTTATTTTTATAGTGCTGCCATCTGCCGCCGGCCGCCAGCGAAGAAGCAATACGCGCACAAACCTAGGCTATGGGCCGGCGAAGTTAGATCAATGACCCGACTTGTACTTTTCTACTGTCTTCAGTGTCGTGCGTTGTATTTATATATTATTTGCACTGTCACCTGCCGCCGTTTGGTGCCGGGCTCCGATGATGAAGAAAATCGCACCTAAACCTTGACTGCAGGCCGACGACGTCAGGAAAATTACGTGTACTTTTTTTTCTGCATTGTGGTGCATTAATTTTATACATATTGCGCGCTTTCTACGACATAATTCCAATGACTTGAATGAATGCTTCAATGAACTTTCCCACTAAGTGGTCAATCATACTTGATACATTCATGCTGTTATAACGTCCACTTAATCTATCTTCTGTCACTCCAGAATCTAGAACCGGCGCAAGATGCAGTAACTGAAGCTCTCGACATGTCTATTAAACATATTCAAACATACATAACAATGTTTATAATAAAAGTTAAACTGCTTTCAAATGCAGTTTTTTTCGGCATTTGCATTGAAACGTTAATAGTTTGGTAATATTCTTTCTTTGTACCGCGAATGTGATTGGGTTTCCCCTCCCACCACTCAGCTGAAATGACGTTTTGGAATAATGTTGTCTCCAGCCGGCCCAGCTGTACAAGACGTTTTCGTAGATGCTAAATTAACCGCATATGAAAGCCGTTAAATATTATTTTAGTAACTCGTCAATGATCTCTACGTATCCTCATACAGTATAAACAACGCCAGAACATTGTAATACACTTAATGACTTGCTCACTGCGGCGGAAAAATGCATGATTCGTCATCCTACAGATGTAGGGTCTATATGCACGATTCTGGATCATCAAAGCAGCCGTAAAATGTCCACGTCCATAGAAGGGGGGAATTTGCCCATAATAGTCGCTCTGGGCAAGCGTGCTGGCAATTACAGACCGTAGCTTCGCAACAGGAATGCTGCTGCCTATCCCTGCCCTGTTGCATTTGAGCGAGATACTTCAGGTGGATATTCAGTCTGGACTACCACAACAGATTTTCTGTCTTTATTTATTACTGCGTAAACAAGGGTACCCGAACAATAACGGGAAGATCTCTTGACAGCCCTGAGTTCTATGAAGGGATTATTTTTCTTTGTAATGTTTTCGTATTCAAAAATGTTTTTCTGGTATTAAAGAATGAGTGTTAGGTTTTATTGTAATATCAATCAAAAAATATCTTCAAGCTACAAGGTTGGCAACGCGCGATTGATATCCTTGTGATATTACGTCTACATCTATAAGCTGCACTGACGCTTACTATCACGCGGACTGTAGGCTTTTTAGTCGACCTGGCCTAATAAAAAAAGATCCAATACCAACTGAGCGAATCAGTGCGATAGTTCCCCGCAATGCGCAGTGCCAATGTGCTCTCGAAGCGATACGAAAAATTGGGGTACATTTACGGCAAATTAACCAAAGCCATGACTTTATCGCATGAGTTTATTTCACGGCATTGTGTGCACTTCGTCGACGCTTCAGACTTCACAGATTTCGCGTTAAGAATAGGCAAGACGGTGTGTGCTAGTCCGTATTGTGTCTACACCGCGCGCCTACAGATGAGAAGCATTGATTTCAGGTCAATAACCTTTCATTACTTTCCCAATTCTGACAACTCGCGCGATTTCTACGTAATTTAATTGACAATAGTTTGCTTGTCATATCATTATTTTGTAGTTAGCTCTCTTAATATTGTTTTTAAATATATTTCTTCTAATTATAGTTTGTAATATGAAAGCGTATAAGCGTAAAAATATAAAAAAGATCGGAAATTTGTAAGTAATATTTGAATTTGTTTTTAATGTATGATCCACGCTAGGATCAAGGGAAAAACCGATGAATAATATAGTTAGTTAAAATTACAATTACGTTGACTGCTCTTTATATGTGTGTAAAATAAACCCATCAAGAACATAAATGTGAAAAAGGGAGTTTTTATAAGCAAACTATTTTTTTAACATACACAAGATAAGTTCATGAGATAAATATAAGATATGTATTACTAGTAGATGAAAACTAGCCAAGTTAAATCTAGAGCTTCAATTTATTCTAAGCCATAAGCTTTGTGTTTTAATTTTATCTTACATTGTTGTATATTCTTATAAATAAATTTAAATAAGAATAAAAAGTGACTCCAAACGGTTAGTGTAAAAATACACTCGAGTACTGCGACGCCAGTTCTTTTTTGAACTTGACTGACACGCTGCCACGTGTCTTAATCTATTAGGAAAATTAAAAATAATAAAAATGTTATCAAGGGATACGGTTCAAATTGCTCACGCGATTTTAAAGGTTATTGAATGCACAATCTGCTCTTTCACATACAAATGATCTTTGAGTATTATTTGATAAATCACTTTGTACATAACTGTATTGTAATGATATCTCCATTATTAAAAGCACTTTTGAATTGTCAAAAAAGAAATATAATCAATTTTATTTATATGATAGAATGTACTAGGTTCTGTAATTAAAAAGTGATGACCCGGACGACCCCGCATCATATTAGTCTCCAGGCGGGTCTTGTACTAATTACTTTCCTCTTTATATGCGTAAACCAAATGATTTGTTATAGGACGGACCGGTCTTCTGCCGCTATGTCCAGCACGATTCTGTGGTTCTAGTCGTCAGATCGTCTGTCCAACGAGTGGACGTCCTACACTTTGCAAGTGCAGTCACCGTTACAATCTATCATTAACTTATTAAGAACAGTCTGTTCAACTATTAAACAATCCTGTCGAGGTGGCATTTCATATTCTTGCTTAAGTTAAAAACATCACAGTGACTATTTAAAAAAATCGTAATTAAATTAATGTTCTTTTTGCTAGTTAAATTTGTTTAGCTTATTCATGTTTGTAAAATAATTAATGCACACATAGTTGCTTGTATACTGTATTTATAGCTAGCTATATTATATTTAGTAAATATGTGTTTGAATTTAATTATTGAAATTGTAATTTTAATGTTAGACTGAATATGAGAAAATAATGATAAATATTTCTAACAAGGTCAAGAATCAACCGTTGTTTGTGTACATGTTTCTAACCACTGCTACTCCGTGACTATTGATTTATAATACTGATAGTGAAGTAACGCACTTACTTGTGTGTCAATTGTTACATGAATACTTAGGGCATTGTTTCTCAAACTGGGGGTCATAAACACCCCATCGGGGGGACACCGGTAATGCATAAAATGCTTATTTAACAAAGTAATGTAAAACTAAATATGAGAATTAAATATCTCAATAGACAATATAGAAACTTTTACGATACTCTACTGCCTATTTCTACCAAGCAGCAGTGCCTGGATTATTTTTAGGATGAAATAGCAAAAATACGTTTGTGAGGACACAACTGGGGACGTTTGATTGCGACATAGTGTATGTACTCGCAACATCTGTCACCAATAGATAAAGTTTTTAACTAGAATTGACGTTTAGCGGTTTAGAGTTAATATTTGTTACATCCCCGATGGGGACACGATACTAAAAGTTTGAGAAAGAATGGCTTAGTTTATTAAGTATTATTTGATCGACAAAATTTTAAGAAGTTTTTTTAATTAATTAGGCTAGGTTATGAAAATAATAAATATAAAAAAAAATTGTAAGATGTATGTATAGGATTGATGCTGATTATTTAAGAGGGCCTAATGCTGATGCAATTGCTCTTTTTTTAATATTTGCCTTGATATTATTCGGTTATGGGCGACATATACAGAAAAACGACAGTCTTAATTAACATGTAATTTTTTGAGTCGACATTGAATCGGTACTGACGTTCGTGCAAAAACACTTTTACCATACAATATAAACCCGGTTTATTTAATCTTTAAATTTTTTTATGTTCGACGTTTGTAAAGATGTTAATAAATTCGTTTTATTATGAATAGTGTAGCCATTCGAAATCCGTGTAATTTTGGTAATAAATGGCAATGTCTCTAGAATTGTGAAAAATTATTTTGATTTGATGGTGTCTTCATATAGTGGTGCGGTATATACGTTATGTTTAAGGATACAGAACATCCCTGTTCAATACACGAAACAGGAAACGGAACGAATGCGGAATGTCGATCAATTTCAGTATTATCATTCGAACTTAAATGTTTGTAAGTAGATAGGCATGAGTTGTGCCCAAATTGTTTGTAAAAAGCTAGTCAAGTTGGCAAAGACAAAGACTGATGGGTGGCGTGGACGGGTGTGGTGTATTGTGATAATTACGTATGTGTAGTCGGATTTGTTTAATATGTATGAATATTTTATATCTAGCTCGTTGCCAAAACTGACTATTCTAAAAGCAGGCGATCACGACGAAGCCTTGCACAAGTCAATATTTTAAATATTATTGCAGGCGATAACGGTTATACGGAATTGTAGAAAAAATCTCCATAACAATTTTGAAAACACAATTTTCTTGGTACCAGTAGAGTAGAATAGTTATCTGTCCCATAGCAGGTATCGTTAGAGGCGAC
>JACJUM010003317.1:3594811-3608241 GCA_020976665.1 Heortia vitessoides | reverse complement strand
AAGGTATCAGAACCGACAGATGGCGGTATCTCCATCCGAGACAGTGTAGCTCAAATGCACAGGGCGGGCATTGGCAGCAGCCCCGTCGCGAAAGCTGCGCTCTGCGATTGCCGACACGCCTGCAGCTAATTATGTGCAAAATTACCTCTTTCTTCGGAAGGCCAATGTCCAGCTGTGAATTTCCAATGGCTGCAATGATAATGATGATGAATTTTCCGTGGTATGCTGAGCGTGATTTCGCACATACAATTGGCCATTCCCGCCCTGTTGCGTTTGAATGGATACGTCAATAGTTATTGCTTATCAATCCTTTTCATTGATTGGTTTTTGTTTTGGACGAACCTATTACCTAACAAAATGGTGGAGTCGCTTATTAATGAGCGACTCCGCGCCCGTATTGCACGGGCGGTGCGTCGCACCTGTGTGCCCCGCGGCGACGTCGGCACCTTCAGCCACGGCAAGGCTCGCGAGATCTGAGCAATGACGACAACCGTGGTATATTAGATACGTCTTAACAAGAGATTTATTGACAAAAAAATTTTAAAAATTCCAATTTGCATGAATATGAAAAGGAATCGGCCATTGCGAAGTTCTTTTTTGTTAAGTTTCGATTATTAGTTATCGATAATTTTGTTAGGAATTTGAAATATGGTTGCTATGTGTAAGAAATCGATGTGAAATAAATGTATTTGATTCCTTTTATGGTTTATGCCTGTGTACAATTCTAGGGTTGTAGATAGATGCATCACAAATTAACTTTCGGCGGTACATTGTGTCATCTTACTAAGAGATAGAGAAAATTGAGATTGAATTTCACTGTTACGTAAAAGAATATTTTGAATAAATATCAAAATTTATAGTGTTGATTGTAATTAAGATATTTTCTTAATAAATAGTTAGAATTGCAATTATTTACCGTTCTATATGCACCTGCTTACTGTATGTGTGTAGTAATAAAAACGTTATATTTATGCACAATACTGCATTTACCAGTCATTGTTTTAGTAGATTTTAAATGTATGCATGTTATTTTATGCCCGATTTATTTGACGTCAGTGTGTTGACGCTGTGTTAGACTTGGCGCTACATCGCGACACGTGACATAGAGTTAAGAAATATCAGATGGTACACTTAAAATTGTTGAAAGCGTATAAGTTTAAGAATATAGGTAGTTGATTAAGTAACTTGTTGAATTATGGCAAGAAATTACCTTTGTTATATATATTTTTATTTACCTACCATGTGTGTGACCACTTCTTCTAAATAACAGATGTGCTTTATCAGCAGTGTGTAATCGTAACGTAAAGTAACGTTTTTAGGTAACTGGATAAATAATAAATCCACAGAAAAGGCACAAAATTTTTGTAAGGTGCCTCGATTTCACTTACCTCCTTCAGCTTGTGAACGGCATGCGTATTCTTATTGTAATGCACAATCGGCAACTCGCGATGAGATTGGACAAGCTTAGGTCTGTTTCGAATGTGTATATATATATATATATATATATATATATATATATATATATATATATATATAAAAATCTTAATTTTTTTTAATAAGGTGCATGAGGTCCATTAGTGCATGGAGTTCAATTGGTTGCAGTATTTTTTATTATTTTCGTTCGAATTGATTTGTGCGTAGTTTTTTGTTAGAAATTCAGTTACACACAGTTCAGTAAATAAAGTTAGTTTTAATTTTCGTCATATACACTAGTCCTATACTAACGCTCGTCAATTATCAAGATAATTTTTAAAGAAGCATCCAAGACCATGAATACATATTCAATGTGGTGTGATTAGCACTCGTGATTAATAGATATTTTGTTTTTAATGTCATAACTGATTGAGTTTTTATTGTAACTATTAGAAATAATTTAGTTTCTAATATTTTGTAACATTATTAGATCTGTCGTCTTCAAGTCACAAGACGGTTAAGCGGCAAATCTAAGATTTGTGTTAGAGCTTTTTCGTTTGCGTATTTTTATAACTGGGAACCAACCTTAAAATATAAAATGCCATTAGAATACAATATAAATACAGTTAGCAGTCTTTAGCTTAAAGACGGCAGCAAAAAAATCTAATTATTGTGAAAGCGTGAGATCGTCAATATATGCAAGGATTTAGCTCTCATTGTCACCGAAAAGTATTGGTTAATACTTTATATCCTAGAGTCTAATAATGCTTTTATTAATATTTAAAATAACGTTGTAATGTTTGTAAAGCGTCATATAAATAGACAGTACAGTACCCAACTTAATTACGAAACTCTAGGACACAAGTCTAAAAGAAAATATTTAGATCATAATTATTTATTAGGAAACGTGACCACTTCGCTGAAAACTATGTGTTCCAATTTGTTTGTTTTACGATTGACTTTTTTTTTCGTATTGTTGCGATTTTATAATCTATTATTTAAAGATTATCACTAGAAAATATCATGGTAATGCTGCAAAACAATTTATTGTTAATATAAGACTAGAAGTCACAAAATTAAAAGATCAAAGAATTTTTAATAGAAATACTAATATTAAGGTTACGATTGGTTAGCAAAACCCTCGCTGTTGCCGGTTTAATGTCATCAGTGGTTGCTTATATTTTCTATTTGGGGGGAAATATTGAAACAGCTATTTTATTAAGAATATTGTCAGTCTCCTTTTATGTGTAATCAGTATAAAGTGAATGTAAACTAGTTAAAAGTTATGTGAAAATCATGACAGCCTATGTAATAATTGTAAATCCCTTTTATACCTAAATGCGCGACTGTATTGTATGTACAGCCGATTCTGAGCATTTGAAATAAAAAAAATATTATGTTCCTTTTTTGTAAATCTGGCGACGGACGTTCAGGTTCAATGACCTCGGTGCAATATTTTTTTTGTAACTGTAAAAAGTTAACAGTACTTTCAAGGCTCCGGTTGTTATTTGTCAAATTGGAGGCAATAATTACTTTTTCTATTAATTAGATTCAATATATTATTTGGAAGCTGATATTGAATTTGAGTCGATGTCATTCGAAACCGCAGCTAGCGTATATTCGAGTTTTAGGTTAATACTATTCATTAAAATAAAACGTTAATCGCGATATCCTGTAATCGCCCACAGCTATATGTTCTGTTTTGTTACATTTATAAATATATTATGGTGCCGGCCATCTGATGATAAATCAATAAAATGCGACAAGTGTTCTGAATATTTTATTTAATATAATTATCTGAATCCTTAGAGAAATTAGAAAATAAATAACTTTAACAAACCGAAAAATTATCAAAATTCTCTTTAAATATAACAAGAAACAATCATCTGTGTGTTTTAATCTAAATTATTTTATTGGAATACTTTCTTTGCCAGCCTTTAAACTCTTGAAGCCAATCTCTAATTCTATTTTCATAATTTCAAAAATGAGTACCTATTACTTAAATGTGATAATTGACAGACAATTTTAAAAAGTGAATAAGATAAATCTTATGGATTTGTTGTAGGAACAACTATTGCATTTGTCCAAACTGATTACCTACAGACAGATCATTAGTCTACAGCCACAGATCTTCCATTTGTTAAAGATAGTTCGGAAAGCTTTTGCTTGATCTCTGTTATCTGTAAAAAACACAAGTATATCATTTTATAAGTCGTCACCATCTAATCAGCTGTTGGATACAGGGATCTGTGAAGAAAGTGCGATTCTTGGCCTCAATTGCCACGCTGAACAAGCTCAAGGCAATCGCAGCGCGTAGCTTCACGCGACGGGGACATTCCTGGAAAATGCTGCCACGTGCATATTTACTACACTGTCTCGGATGGATATACGACAACTGGTACAGGGGAGGTACTATTTTACTCTTTCTAAATCTCGGAAGTGCTTTTAGAAGTAATGTCTACCTTAAATATTGGAATTAAGGTGCAACGTTTTTTGCATCATCATATCGGCTATAGAAAGTCCACTCAGACTCAGACTTCAGACTGCTATGATGATGATGAAAAAAAAATATGATGCAAAACCCTAAAGACTTAAGACCTTGCCGTGAGGTACCGGCAGAGTGGAACAGTACCTCCCATTGCACCGGGTGTCGTAAGAGGTGACTAAGGTACCAGAACCGACAGATAGCGGTATATCCATCCGGAACAGTGCAGCTCAAATGCACACGACGGGGATAGGCAGCAGCATCCTTGTCGCGAAAGCTGCGTTCTGCGATTGCTAACACGCTTGCCCACCGCGGCAATTATGAGCAAGAAATTTTTCAGGGAGAGGGCAGCAGTGAACTTCTAATGGCTTGTGTGATGAAAGACTTGGAAGAAAGTTTTATTGTGACATAAAGTAGGTATGTTAGTATGCTACTAATTATTTTCTAATTAAATAGATAGGTATAACCTACTTTCTGTATCTCGCTTAACAACATCCTCTGTTCAGTGCGCGGCGTCATCTGTTCCCGGTTCTGGTCAATAGCCTCCAAGTTGTCGAACAGCTGTTTAATCTTTATTGCCAGGTGCACGTCATTGTTCGTCTTCCTTGGCACAGTAGGCTTCGACCGCCTGACCAACCTCTTCCTGTACTTGTCCGGTAAATCCTTTTCGATGTCCTCTCTCGTCATTAACGTCATATAATCAGTTGAGGTGTCGTATGGAAAACTTTTGGAGTGCAGCTTGAAAGTTTTGTTTGCAAACTGCTGTTTGAATTTGTAGGTTTTACGCCAGTTTTTTAGTAGTTCTAGGTTTCTGAAATTATTTGAAATTAAAATTTATTATTTATTTTGAGATTTTGTTAGACTAAAATTATATTTGCGCGCCAACGCTTGTCGTTCTATGTTTAAATTGTGGCCTAAAGAAAAATGCTCGCAGGTTTTAACTGTTTATGCAACATAAGCATATAAAAGTTTTTTTTAAGGAGCAAACTTTGCTTATTCATAAGCCCTGTAAGCTGCAAAAAAAAATCTAGCAGTGCTGCGTCGCCTGACATAGCATAGGTCAACTGAAAAATTGTGTTAGCTACATATTCTGAATGCAACGGTATACATTATGTTGTACCTACTTCCGTCCCTGTAATATTTTCTCCTGTGTATCCAACAAATCCCTATGTTTCTTTACAGTCAGCTCCTTAAAATAATTCTGTCTTATCTTCAAATTCTGAATAGCTCTGCTATCTGCCACCGGGGGGCTCACATACTTCGAACTCTGGCTATATGGCGACAGCTGGTGACGACTTTTAGCTAACTTCGGACACTTGCCCTTATTTTTGGCATAAACTTCTTCATCTGAATCTTCAAGATCCTTTTCACTAAACTGTACTGATAAAGTTTTACCTTTTTCCATCTTATCGCCATCAATTACAGAGTTGTAACTCACACCTTGACTTAGATCTGCATAATTGTCATTAACACTAGCTGCTGTTGAAGTATCTAGCTGAGAGTGATCAGCCACTAACAAATCGTCTATAAACTTGCCATACAGAAAACTTAAGACATCTTTTGTGCCAGCACTGATTACTTCTCTCGGGGGATACGTTAAAGGATTTCCATTTAGTTGCAGCACTTTTAAATTTACTGTTCCTAGTTCGTGGGGCAATGAAGTCAGCTTGTTATTTTGTAAAAGAAGATGAGTAAGACTCGGGTGGTTTTTAATTGTTCTTGGTATTTCTGACAACCGATTATCCCGTAAATCAAGCCACATTAAACTGGGGAGCGAAGGGAATATGTCATCTGGTAAGGTCGAGATTTTGTTGTTTTGGAGATACAGAACCTGAAAAATAATGTAACATAGAAGTGGATTTCTACACAAAAATAATAATCACAAGTATAAACAACATACACATAACAGTTTATTCGTTATTTCTGGAAAACATTGTAAGTTCTGAGATGAAAAGTCAATAATAGTTTCTTTATTTAACTTTTCCTCGTAAATATTTTGTTTCGGGTTTGTTTCTAATATTATTGACATTTTATCAACGTACGTAATTACACTTCTCTACAATAATAATAATATATGCATTATTTTGGTTTAATCGATAAATTAAGTATCCAAGCAAAATTCAAATATGGCGCGCTCGTGAAAGATATAATTAACTTTTCTGATTGTTAAAGCTTCCATAATATATTTATAATAACTTATAATAAAAATAGCACAGTCAATTTTAAACTCAAATGCAAGTAATTAAAGAAAAATGTCGAATGCGGAATATGACAAATTTGTATAGGTTGATTTGTGACTTTGTATATACACAAGGCAAAAGATTAATTAACTTACTACTTCGTTAATGTTGTTTTTAATAATTTTATCTCCTCTTGTTATACCTAAAATAAACAACGGTAATTATTTCTATAAATAGGCAGAATAAGCTAGTTTCGTTGTATACTAAAAACATATAATATTACCATAGATAGCATTGAGTGTTGTTCTGTAATTCTAATGTTCAATTTAACCGGATCTTAAATTAAAAAATCATATAAACTTTTACTTGATTATGATATATTCATATCTACGATAAAGGTATATCACTGATTTCTTATGTTTATCAATTTATATCTGGTAATATAACAAATTTCAAAATGGCTTCTCAACAAAATTATTAATCAAATATTGGAATATATTGTCTTATAGTAGTGAAAGATAAATATTTGTCAAAAATATTATCATTAGATTTATAAATAACATATAAAAGGTAAAAATAATAAATGCAATCGAATAAACATTCAATTTAAAATGACAAATCTGTTATGCATCATTAAGGCACATGGCAGAAACGTCACTACCTCAGTTACAAGATGGCGAACGTTCGGGATAGTGACACATCTTTGTGGCTCCACAATAAACTCGGTACTTCGAATGATTCGTGGATTACTGGGTCAATTTGCACACAATTAAAAGCAGAAGTCTTAAAAAATATCAAGGATTGTTTTCCAGATTTGCAAACACAAGTGAAACTAAAATTATTGCTAAGTTTCTTTCATATCCCGCGCAGAAATGTTGAAGAGGTAACTTTTCTCTTTGATGTTCTATGGTTTTGCGTAACTGTTTTGTATTTACTGTCTCGCTCTTTGCTTAATAATTCTCTATGCGTCAGAAAGAGATAACAATATGTGCTGTATGTAGTAGTTTTATTTGTTGTCATGTTGTAATTTAAATGAAAATATTTTTAAATAAAGACTTAGTTATTTATTAAAGAAAAGTGTGAACTCATAGTTTCAATACTAGTATTTATGGCTTATTTAGTGAGTGTGAAAAATGTGTGTCGCAAATGTCAACAAACACTTTTTTCCCTCGCAATTTTTTACTACGAATAAAATTAAATTGATATCTATATTTTTTAATAAATGCCTATAAAAAATCCATTCTAATAATATATTTAATTTAATCAAATATGTAATGTAAGCAATATAGATATAACCTACAATTATTATTTGTAAATTCTTATCTTTGAAAAATTTATTTTCAAGTACTTTAATTGAGTCTAACTATATGTTTGTAGATATATTATAATTCTACCATGGTTAAAATATCCATCTTAAAGTATATAACATTTCTTTATATTCCATCAAATGTTTTTAATTTGATATTCAATGTGCATATGTAGACAATATTTTAACATTTGGAAAATTATGATCTACCATGTGGGTTTTGGGATGACTTGCCCTTAGTTATAATGGTTACCTCTGATAGGTTTTTAACACAATTTTTTTGTTATTTTGTTAGAAAAAATACCTATTCCAAAAAGGTATTACTGAATCAGTAATTTTTTAAACTAACCAGTTATTTTAATTTATTTCACTTTTCTTTGCCTCTTGACTTTCTAGCTAATAATATAATTATCAGAGAAATCATGCTGATTGTAATAATCATAATTTACAGTGGAGAAATGAATTGGAAGAGATTATTGAAGTGGCCGCAGTGGACTCAGACCTATGGGTGGCGATGCTTGCCGAGGTCCTTAAGACGTTCCCATCTGCCGGCACACTCAACACTGAGATAGCAGAGTTTGATGAGACTAGACCTATATTCAGTGATATGATTGGAGAACTAAGAAGAGCCCTAGCTAAACATTCAGACCTGGGACTATTACCTCTAGAGTGCCTATATTTAAATAAAAATGCTTTAGTATCTGTGGTAAGTTGTCTTTTACTACTCTAAATACTATAGGGTTTCTTATATTTTGAGTTTTTATTCTCATATAATTTTTTGCTATTAATGTGTTTTAATTCAATATTATACAGAAATGTTACAATTCTATACAAGTAATTGTTTCTTTGTAATTTATCTCACTTTGTATCTGTAATATATATAATACCTTTTTAATATCCCTAAAACAATCACTTTGTCCCTAGCTCACATTTAAAAGTTATTATAACAATTCTTCTTTATGTTATTTATAAAATATGAATATAAAATTATATACAAACCTAATAATTACATAATTAGTTACATTAGTTGAAATCATTCCCATATGTTGCATACATAAATGTGTCTACATAAAACATACAAAAGGCTATCTGCTAGCATTTTAAATATTTGTTGGTGACTGTTAGTTACTTTACAACCTTATGAGACAAAAACAAAACAAGACAATATTTTTCAATGACTAGATTTAAATGGATTCAATAATTATTTATGAGGGGGTAAACATATTCAAAGACCAGTCTGTGCATTAAATTCTTTTAGTTTTAGCTGTATAAACGTTGTAAAGAAAATACTAATTTATCTCACTTAAAACAAAATATTACTACAACCCATTATTATAAAGAATGTTGATGTATAGTCCAACTTGTAATATTTTAAATATATAAATTACTAGGCTGTGTTTTGTTGTTACTAGCCATATTTCCCTTTCCATAATAATGCTAATGGAACTATGTCAAAAAAATTTATGAGCTATATATTGGTGATATTATAACTTTATATTAGGCAACTAATTCTTGGAATAGGTCGAGTAGTTTTTGAGTTCATTTGTTATGAAAGTACAAAAATACAAATCCCTTCTGCATGTTTCCATTTTAGGTCCATGAATAAAGTTTTTTTTTTATATAAATATAATATATGTAACATAAGTAACTAGAAGAATATAATTTTCTTTTAATTAAATAATTTATTTTTTTATAATTTTAACATCTATCCCAACCTATATTTTTGTGACATAACAACAATTAGCAATTCAATTGGCATAACGAACATATGGGCAAACATTTTTGTATTTATTTATTTCTTACTTTTGTCAATTGGCTTAAGTAAAATAATATTTGTTAAAAACAATATTTGTTAAACTTATAACTAATCAATTATTTTTATTTTCTTTTTGGTTCTTTGTGTAAACCTGCACATTGAGTGGCAGGTATGATTGAGTAACAGTCATATTTTTTCCCTATGGTTTTAATGCTAACGGTTATCAATATACAATACAAAAGACTTAATAAATAAATCAAAGATATACATAGCATATGTTTAATTTATTCATAACATATATGAGTGTCTTGAGAAAGTTTTGCACATGTTGTATATTTTACTTCCAATATTTTTTGTAGGTGGGTCAACAACCTAATGCAGTTAAACATTTCACGCTTAAGCGAAAACCCAAATCTGTGGCCTTACGTAGTGAATTGCTAGCCAAGGCAGCGGAGGCTCAGGCTAATCAAAAGAAGGCGCAAGCCCCGACAGTGCCTGTACGCAGCCGTGGCATGCCCAGAAAAATGACTGATACAAGTGAGTTCTGATCAAGATCTGTGGAATCTGTGTATAAAAATTATTAAATATGTATTAGAAAAAAAGCCAATATGTTGTACATAATACGATGCTACATTCGCGTTTAAGATCGACTGGGATGCCATCAGTGAAAGAAAGCGACGTGGGGATAGATATTGAGAGAAATAGAGAAAAAGTTAGAGGAAAATATAGACGTTGAGCGGGAATACAGTTTTCTACAACCCGCCCGACAGCATAACTTCTGTAAATCCCTCCCATAGTCGCCCTCTCACTGGCACTCCGAAACACTCCCACACATTCTTTTCATTGAGGAGTACACGGAGTACGCCACACCGACTTGTGTAGTGCCTGCCTTTTAACCGAATACAGACCGCACTAGTGTGGCCGGTATCAAACAGACCTCTTTAATGGCTATTCGAGCCGAGGTTTGTTCATAGAGGCGCTCTTGAGTAACAGGTAGGGCATGCTGGAACAAACGGGCAAAGGTCACTTATAAACGGTCTTACCCATCTCTCCGGTGGCTCTTGAATTGACGTCTGTATTCCATCATTAGATTAGTCTAAAAACAAAATGGATTCATTGTTGCGTCGGTTTTTGGAAATTGTTAGATTATATTGTGATTTTTAGGCTGTTAGTAACTTGCTCTAACTTAATATTATGCCCATGTTATACAACTAGCAGCGCCCAGCGGTTTCATCCGCGTTAAGTTATGGAACTTTTATACTTTGCGGGCAAAAAGGAGGGGGGGGGATTGCAAAGTGCATTAAGGGATGATTTTCGAAAACATGTCACACGTTTTATGACTCCCAATGAAGAACTTTTGTACTTAATTGAATTGAAATGACTTCATGACAAAACAGCAAAGTTTCGTACTAAATTTCCACCCTCGTCTTTCAGTCAGCTTCTCCACTAATATAAATATGTATATATATAGGTATTCTACATGGTGCAAGGTATATTAATCTGCCGAGCCTTAATTCTCGCGAGCGAGTAAATCCACTAATCATCGTTTTTGGTTTCCTACTATTAGAATTATACCTTTTCTCGCTTACCTTTGCCTTCATCAAACATTATTTTTATGAGACAAGAAAGCATGCATTTATATTGTGAATTCAAAAAGAATATAGCAATATTGTATAAATATTATCACAAACTATTTTGTTATTGCTGATAATTCAATAGTATTTCGTTATTGGAAGTCTAAATCTCTAATAGTGAAATGTGTGTCTTTTAAAATTGTTCATGTAATTCATTTTACGTTGAGGTGTCAACTCGTTCTTTTACGCTTGAATTCATGCCTAGCGTTTAGAAAAGTATTTGAAATTGTAACACAATTAATAAATTACTATAATTGCGTGGAGTGGATTAGTGGATATTTCGTAGCGTCACTAACGCCATCTTCGATGTATTTTTAATCACCAGATATCATGTTAATAAGGGTCGTGTGATGTAACGCCTATCTTCCTCCGCCAGCTCCCCTCAAAGGCCTGCCGTCTCGCTGGGCGGGACGCGCGGGGGCGGCGGGGGGCGCAGGCCCAGGTGCAGGCGCACGGCCTCTGCCGGCTGGGGCGCGCGGGCCACCGCGGGCCGGCATCAAGCTGCTTGACATCACGGAGCAGCCCGCCACGCATGCGCAGATCAAGAAACGGAGGAAGCTGGGTGAGTAAAGACCCCTTCTTTGGGAGATAAAAGGAGGCGAAAGAGAGACCGGAGAGGGTTAAAAAAAGGAGGAAGAAGGAGAAACATGAGAGGAAGGAGAGAAGAAAGGGGAGAGGGAGAAAAAGAGACGAAAGGGAAGGAAGAAGGAAACGTTTTGACTTATAAGATATTTTGTTACCATTACCCAGTAACTGCCCTGCATCTCTCACCCTTCAAACCAGAACACAGCAATGCGAATACTGCAGTTTAGCGGTAGAAATAGGTGAGAGTGTGATACCAATGTATGAGGACCTACCTCATGTAAATAAATACAAATGTTCATCACGTGAATGTTATTCTAGGTGGGATCACAGAGAGACACTACCGCGCCATCAGGCCAAAGACATACAAACATAAAATTTCAAACCAACAAACATCCTTCACATAAATGGGGACATGACTACGAGATGGCGTCATCTCAACGTCGTCACATTAAACGGCATGAAGGTTCTAATATTTGTCATTATAATTGTCATATGTTGGTGTTCAGAAATGGAGGAGGGATCAAAGAAACCCCCACCCGCCGCGCCGCCGTCCCCCCCGCCGGACTACGCGAAGGGTCTGCCCAGCTATCCGGCCAAAGAAGAACAGACGCCTGGTGAGTGATTTATATGTTATTAGCTTATTACATACGTTGGTTGGCGGTAAGCTATATACTAATTTATTATTTAAATATGTGCACAGATAATATATAAAATCTAACTAAACATTTTTTTAAATCAAGTAATCATCATATATTAGCCTTGGAAGGTCGGCTACTGGGCATAGGCCTCTCCAAGAAAGGCGGAGTTTCGCCCATAATTGCCGCGCTGGGCAAGCGTGTTGGCAATCGCAGAGACGGTGGTACCCTTCTCGGCTCTGTGTATGTGAGCTACAATGTTTCGGATGGATATACCGATGGATATAAAGTATTGATATAAGGTACCAGAACCGACAGATGACTCTGTCGGTTCTGGTACCTTAGTCGCCTCTTACGACACTTGATACAGGGGGAGGTACGATTCTACTCTGCCGGCACCTTATCGCTTAAAGTAATAAATTAAGAAAAAATTATTTGTAATAGTCCTATCATTACAAGCACTTTCGAATTTCGTCAAAAAAATGTAACAATAAATATTTTAATTAGATACCACGATTGCATATTGATAATTTTCTAACACTAGTCTCCCGCACGAGTACACCTCACTGTGTATCGTATCACGCTAGGATTCAAATTATTCACTTGCCAGATATTAAGCCAAAAAAGTTACATTAGAATTTATTATATTAGCACGGATATGCAGTCAAAGCAGCATATTTCAAAATTATATGGGGCGATGATGGGCATGAGTACAAATAAGAAGAAAACAACTGCTCTCAAGCTTCTAGTAGTAGTGCTTCATTCTTGTACAAATATTATTTGGAATATAATTCAGCATTTTTATGCACAAAGGCTATGAGGTACCGGCAGAATAGAATAGCACCTCCATATGTACCTACCAGGTATCTTAGCAGGCGACTAAGGTACCGAAACCGACAGGTGGCGGTATATCCACCAAAATAGAGTAGCCCAAATGCAACAGGGCGAGGATGGGCAGCAGCATCCCCGTTGCGAAGCTACCCTCTGCTATTGCAAACGCGGCAATTATGGACAAAATTCGACGGGCCCGATGGCGCAGATGGTAGTGATCCTGTCTTGTGCACCAGGGGTCGTGGGTTCGATTCCCACCCAGAGCAAATATTTATATGATGATATTTGTGTTTGCTCTTATGTATGGGTGTAAAATATATGTATTTAAGTAGTATATTTGTGATTCCTCTGTTGTCTGGCGTCCGTAACACAAGTGCTTTAAGCGACTTACCACGGAGTCAGGTCAATGTATGAGATGTTGTGGGAATTTATTATTATTATTATTATTCTCCCTTTCTTGGGGAGGCTTATGTTCAGAAGTGTACGTTTTTATGCCATGCCATGATGATGATGATGGTAAAAAAACCACTAAAGTAACAAATAGTAAGAAATATGGAGAAAAGATTTAATATAAAATTAAAAGATTTAATATAAAATTAAAAGAT
>JACJUM010003317.1:3532160-3594801 GCA_020976665.1 Heortia vitessoides | reverse complement strand
TAAAATTAAAAGATTTAATATAAAATTAAAAGATTTAATATAAAATTTTCTGTGAATAAATATCGTTTTAAATCAAATTTAAAAAATTTATTTTAGAAATATAAAGTACATACTAAATTCTATTATACTCATAATATTGATGACCCTGAAGACCCTACGGGATCATTAGAGCCATTTAACATATAAATTAGGCCTACCTTATTCTAGTCTGCCGGCACCAGGCGGGTTTTAAATTCTCTTGTTTATCTCCAAGAATATACGATCTTGACTAAATTCGTTTCCGTGTAAGTCATATCAAACCGATTATATTGGAAATCTCTTAAGGAGCTCTAAATCCAACAGTTCAATGACCTACGGCTGATATGATGATGACGATGAAATATCTTTCGATATATCACGATAATCATTTACTAGAGATAGACCTCATAGAAAAGTCGTCTGCGTTGATCTGTGTTTTTTCTGTTTGGAATGTCTCACAGAGGCAATAAAATTACTGGGTAATGTGACATAATTTCTTCAAGTCACAAAGATGGCAACGAGCTTTTGATATCCTTGTTATAATACGATCGTCTATAGGTTGCAGTGTAGCTTACTATCAGAAGGACCGTACTCTTGCAGACTTAGTTTTATAAAAAATGAGTTTATCAAATGTTTAATTTTTATGACATTTGCCCAGCAGCCAGTACGACAGAGCAGCCGGCGACGGGGACCGAAGACGGCCCGACGCCGGCCGCCGGCCCGGAACCGGCCGAAGAACGACCTCAGCCGACTTCAGAACTCCCGCCACCGCTCGCCAGCCCTATATTAGTACAGGTATGTTTGAAATATCGTATTTACTTTTTTTATAGAAGTTGTATTTATTGATTGATTATATAAAGGTCGTTTGCATTAGCACCTCTCTCTCATCTGATTCTACCGCTAAACGGTAGTGCCTGCATTGCTGTGTTCCTTGGTTTAACCCTTAATAAATTTTATTTAATAAAAAAAAATATGATATAAGTTTGTAGTCGATAACTTTAAAATGATAGGATTATCCATACTTTTTTTGATTCCTTTATTTAGAGAATTTTCGACATTTATTTAATTAAATGTATATATAAATATTAACGTTTTATTTTATTGCTTGTTAATATATACCTTACTGTAAAGGAACAGCAAATCCAACTTTCTTAACATATAGATTAATGGTGGTTTCCCTGCCGCAGGGGTCGGGCACGGGCCCCAAGCCCATAGTGGTGGGGCAGCAACCCAAGCTGCTGATCACGGGGCAGGCGGGCGCCAAGCCGCTGCTGCTGTCGGCGCAGAACTTGCTCAACACGTCCGCCGTCATCCTGCAGCCCGGCGGGAAGGCCGTGCTGCTGCAGACCATGAAGCCGGTATGTCCCTGTGCGCTGATGGGCCTGATAGCGCACTCGGTGGTATTCCTGTCCTGTGCGCCATGGTTCGGGGTTTCGATCTCCACCTACGCCGAACATTTGTATAGATACTAGATGTCCGCACTGTCTTCTTAATTCTGTCAAAAGTTAATATTAAAAATTATATCTTATTCTACTGTATCTTTGCATGTCATTGAACTCATCTTAAAAGGCTAGACTGATTTGAATTTTTATGTATGCGTTTTTGTGGCGCCCTGGATAGTTAAAATTCACAGATCAGCCCTACAGATGGTGCTACAGCGGTATCCAAGTTATTTATCTATACTGCAACTAAATTGCTCTATTGACTTTAATGAAATTTTGTGATTGCATTTAAGTAGAAGCCTGGATGATTGAGTTTCACAAATCAGCCCGACAGATGGTGTTGCTATCGGTATCTATTTATCTAAATTTGTCTTTCTTTACTTTATTTAATATCCTAATTGCTGAAAATATCATGTAAGATAACATCTGTCAAGTCCGCTAGTACTTTTTTGTTCACATGCACATGTTGATTTTCATGAAGGCGCATTTTTGTTTAAATTGTCCATAAACTGTGAGGTACCTTTCCCTTTACCGGGTGTCGTAAGAGGCGACTCGCGTACCATAACCGACAGATGGCAATATATATGTATGTTCCAAAATTATAATTGCCAACACGCTTAACCAGCGCGGCAGTTATGAGCAAAATTTACCTTTTCTTGAGGAGGCCTATCCTAAAACTCACATGCCTTGGCGCACAAGTAAGGATAACTACCATCACACATCTAGCTAGCTTTAGTAAGCGGTGTGACATGTTTAGGTTACAGCGTTGACGACACGTTAGTCATATCATTCTTTCGCCTAAGAATGGTAAAATGCATCTTTAGCACTATGTTGTCGACCATTATAATTTATATATATAAAAAGAGAAGCTGACTGACTTACTGCCATATCAAGGTAGGGCCTAAACTATAAGATAAAAAAATTGACATTGTCACAGGGGTTCCTTTTATTGGTCCCCAACGTTATGTTGGGGAGCATTAAAAAAGGGTTTTTGAAAATTCACATCCGTAAGGGGAAAAGGTGGGTGTTGCAAAGTTGTTATGAAATTATGCTGCTTTTAAAGATTTTTAAATAAATTTAGTATAAAGTTACTTCATTAAATGTCATGAAACACGTGTAAAATATATGTTCAAAAACCATCCCTAAAGGGGGTAAAATTGGGGTGGGTGAAAATTTATTGCGAAAGTTCTGCAATTTAACGCCGGTGAACTCGCGGGGCTCTGCTAGTATTATAATATGTATATGTTTATTGACAGACTGTGGTACAAAGCGGCGCGCGGACCAACGTGCCCGTGCCGGCGCTACACACGCAGCAACCCGCGCAGGCGATACAGCAGATCGCGCAGCCGGTAACTACCGCACTCGCTACACCATTCGTTCCTGTACGAGTCATTCTCGTATTAACCTGTCCAGTGGCTTCCCTAAAAATTACACATTTGGTGGAATTCTGCTTCTAATAAGCACGGTGGGGGTGCCGGGGATGCTACTGCCCATTCCTGCCCTCTTGCATTTAACTTATGCAGTTTCGGTAGGTATTTATCGATTTTCAAAATTATAGGTCGAGTCACTCGACACCTGATATAGGGGCAGATTTCTACTCTGCCAGTTGAATTAATGAACGATAAACTGCAATCTAAAAGTCAAATAACAGGTATTAAATGAAATGTGTGCCGTGAGTGTGCCGTGAGGTGAGGTACCGGCAAAATACTCGTGGTACCTTCCACTTCACCTGGTGTCGTAAGAGACGACTAAGGTATCAGAACCGACAGATGGCGGTATACCCAGTGCAGTGCAGCTCAAATGCACAAGGCGGGGATGGGCAGCAGTATCCCCATCATGATAGCGCGGCAATTATAGGCAAAGAACCTTCTTAAGGCCTATGTCCAGCGGTGGACTTCCAATGGCTGGTATGATGATGATCATGAAACTGAATGAAATATGTTTAAACAGGTGCAGCTTGCGCAGCCAGTTCAACAAGCTCAACCGGCACAACCGATCCAACAGCCGGTGCAACCGGTACAACAGCCGGTCCAACAAGCGGTGCAGCAGAACGTGCCGCAACAGACGCCGCTGCTGCCGCGTAGAGGCTTGTCATTGACGGTGAGTGTTACACAATATATTCAAAACCGATAAATTTACTATTTGGATTAATAATCGTTTTAACAACCGGCCCAATCAATCTAGTAGTTCCAGCTGGTCAAACCAAAACTCAAGCAAATAAAAATCCAACAAGGCCAGTTTCTGTAGAAAATTTATCCGGGTCAATAACCTTTGCTGGACCGGATTAATAATTAAAGACAGTTTGATGAAGAAACGATTAGTTCAAGCCATATCTATATAACCTGGGTTTTTGACACCTACAACCGGTTTAATCGGGACAAAAGCTAATTGAACTGTGTTAACAGCCGGATAGCCTAATAAAATCTAATTCCCGACACAATCGGTTCAACCGGGCCATATCCGGATCTAAAACCGGTACACGAAGTGTTTAAGAAGAAAAAAAAAATTTCTCTGTTATCAACATGAAAATAAATTTTATAAACTTCAAATACATACATTTTTTTACATATATCAGAAATATAATGTTTAAATACATATTTTAACACCCAGATATAGGACAAACACAAATCATATATATATATATATATATATATATATATATATATACATTCATTTGCAAAAGAACGGGCACCTAAGCATTGAACCATTTCAATGTTACTAGTATTGGTTTGTTTGATAATAATTATAGGTAGCTTTACAATTTTGTAAATTAATAAGCAAACAATCGTTTTCGTCAGTATTATCATAAAATTTTGATAAAATTTATGGGTTTTACTGCTAAAGATCGCTTGTAAGGCATATTCTCGTGAAGTAAAAGTTAACAAAGATTTTTTTTGTTTTTCTTCAATAAAGTAAAAGCAGATAAATGTTTAGTATCGAGTGTGACTCCCTCTAGGTAAAATCACAGCTTGAATTCGTCTGGGTATGCTAGCGAGGATATCCTGGATACTTGCTTGAAAAATACGTTCCCACTATGCGGTATTCACATTCTTCAGCTCTCTGATGGTCTGCGGAGCCGGTTGTACTGATCACACGCGTCGTTTTAGAACGTCCCAGACATGCTCTATTGGATTGAGATCGGGACTTCGAGCTGGCCAATCCAAACGACGAATGCCGATCTCTTGCACATACGCTTCCACATCGGCCAGACCGGTGGGCGCGAGCGTAGTCGTCCATAAAAATTGAGTCGCCTAAAGCGGCCAATGCGGGTTATGCATGAGGAATTAGAACTTTCGTTATGTACCGATGTCCAGTCAGTAAGCCGTTTTCAATGAAGGCTAACTCTGTACGATCCATTGAACTTTTTCCTGCCTAAAATATAACATAGCCCCCACCATAAGGTGTGATTTCTTCAAAACAAGCCTCTGCAAAGCGTTCTCCTCGTCTTCGTAGCACTCGCCGTCGTCGATCTTCACTGAACAGATTTATCCTGGCTTCATCGGAGAACAATACCCTATTCCAGTCTTCTTGAGAACCTAAGCTTGGCAACTCTGTGCTCTCGGAGTAACTTGGGTCGTGAGCCGGGCGATAACTGCGTATATTGGCGGCCAGAAGCCTCCTCCTGACCGTCCATAGACTAATATGCACATTTCTTACTTCTTCGAGGTTGTTCTTAAGGTCCACATACGATGACTTGCGATTTCCCAATGCGCGACTCACAAGAAAACGATCATCCCGTTGTTGGGTACTTGGTTTTCTTCCAGAACCAGGCCTTCTCTCGACGGAACCGGTGTCTTGATACCGCTGCCAGGTCCTTTAAACCGTCGAGCGACTCATACTTAGCCTCTGAGCCACGAAGCATTGGCTGCAACCCTCTTCGAGCAGCGCAATAATTTTGGTAGCTTTTACCACTTTCTCTAACATTATTGAAACAGCTAAACAGCAATAAATGAAGCTTAGACAATTAAGAATATGAAATCGTTTCATAAAAATCTACTAAAAGTTATGAAAACCAATATTATCTTTTGGAACTTCGCACTAAAACTGTAGGATAAAAAGTGGTTTTCTATAAAAACGAGCATCAAACGAAAATTTTAATTTAGAATGTACTGTTTTAAACACCACGGCATTTCTAAAACCAGCCAGTAACATGTACAAATGATTGAAATCATTTTGGTACCGTATTTTTTTAAAACAAGAATAAAAATCAAAATCGCCCGTTTTTTTGCAAATGAGTGTATATTTTCACTGTGTGGGAATCAAACCCGCGACCCCTGGAGCATAAGATAGCATCACTAACTTCTTTGTCATTGGAACCGTCAATTGTGTCATACATTGTATGCGGGTAATTGACGCTTATCTAACTAAACTATTTATGGTTTCATGTTCATTTAGCTGATGCGAAAAGACAATCTAAATACTTACGTAAAAGGGGGCGAACTTGGGGTTCGATGAAGTAAGACATGTTGTGTCAAGTAGTGGAAGGGGTCCTAAGTCTCGTGATATCAAAAAGTAGATGAGGTAGACCTCATGCAAGGGTCGTCTGCATTGGTACCTCGACCAACTATTTTTACCAAACAGCAGTGTTCGCGCTGTGTTCCGTTTTAAAGGGTAAGAGAGGTAATGATATTACTGGGTAATCCTTCCTAATATTATAAATCCGAAAGTAAGTCTGTCTGTTACGCAATCATGCCGAAACTACTGAACCGATTGATATGAAATTTGGTACACAGATAGTCTAAAGTCTTAGAAAGGACAAGGCTACTTTTTCATTCGACATAAGAGTTGTGAGATAGAGAGGGGATGAACAGTTGTATAGAAGTATCGCTATTTGTTAGTGCTAGAAGCTTAAAACTTATTATTTAGGCTATTGATTTGTATATATATCTAAATAAATATAACATTCAAAGTTTATATAAGTTAAAGTAAAAAGGTATGGTGGCCAATAACATCTAAAAGTGTAACATAATATCTAAAAGTCACAAGATTGATAGGGACGTGCTTGTGATATTACAAGTGTACAAATGTGACCAGCTGTGACATGAGAGGGGGGGGGGGGGGGGGAAGAAAAAAATTTAGAATTGTATGACGCACATGGGAGGGCCCTTATCTCGAACTTGAAGGTCAATTATGATTAACTTTGCTAGTTAAATTTGTGACCTTCGCAGTTAAGTAACAAAAGAAAAAAGAACATATCAAAGTCAACATTTACTCGCGTGTGTCTATGAATGTGCTCTAATAACAGGACGAAACACGTGCAGTGTACATGTGACATGTTTGATATTATTGAAAAAACTTTTAAAAATTGTTTCTTGATGGAGTAATCAAGAAATCATTTTTAAAAAATATTAATAAAATTATTTTCACAATAATTGATATTGGTTATAGTATTAATTAAAGAAAAGAAGTAGTTGACTATTCTGTGATGTTCAATGTATTGATCATATTTTCTTTTAATTTTGTTTATATATTAATTATCAATGGATAAAAGTCTCACAACATCTTATAAATCGACTTGACTCGGTGATAATTCGCCTAAAGCACTTGTGTTACGGATATCAGACAAAGAAATTACAAATATACTACTTAAATACTTATATTTAACACCCAGATACAGAATAAACATAAATATCATCATATAAATATTTGCCATGGGCGGGGATCGAACACACGACCTTTAGCGCACAAGCCAGGATCACTACCATCGGGCCCGTTAAAGAACTAATTTTTTTATGGCATTCACTCATCTTTAACTGCGGTTATATATAAAGGAGACGACGTCCCTTCGCTGTAGGGGCAATACCAATACCAACACCAGATGTGGCAGGTTGCTACAATGGACTAGTGCCCATTACTATTATCTACTAGTACCGCATCGACTGAAGTAATAATAATAATATAATCCACTATTAATGATCATATTATAATGTATTTCTTGCGTTTATTTATTTATTATACAAATATACATACATATTTGTCTGTACCTTTATCTATTTCGTATAAATATTGTCTGCACCATTTTATGTTTTTTTTTCTGTTTCTTGCAATGGTTGACCGGGAGATAATGCCAACTGGCATTAAGTCCGCCATTTGTACATTTTGTAATATTTTGTGCAACAAAATTCGATAAATAAATAAATAAATATTTAATTATTTTTTTTAGCGTGAACAAATGTTGGAGGCACAGGACATGTTCCGGAACGCCAACCGCGTCACGCGGCCCGAGAAAGCCCTTATACTCGGCTTCATGGCGGGATCGAGAGGTAACTATTACATTATCGCGTACATTGATTATACGGGTAATGGAATATTTAGATTATTTTGTACATTCTATTAAAAATTTAATTGTTTAATGAGATTCAGTTATTTTTATTTTATTGTATGCTATAATTTGTTATAAGTGATATAGCGATGCTTTTATCGGTGCCTATACTACCGCCTTATCATCAGTCCTTGGTAGATATAACAAAACATAATATATATTTTTAAATAATATATAAAGGTGGTTCTCATCTATGAAGAGTGTTAAATCTATCCTTTAGATTTAGATATGTCGGTCATTAACATAAATATATATAGAAGACCTGACTCTGAGATAAGTCGCTTAAAGCAATTGTATCACAGACATCAGACAAAATTATGAATTCCTCGCCACAAACATTTTTTTTTGTTTTATAAATAATAAAAAACTTAAATTTCATATTTATCACCCAGGTACAGAACAAGCAATTTAATCGAATTATTTATATAATTAATTATTACTTAATAGAGTATAGATTTTTAAGTCTGGTAATGAAAGTTGTTGTTCGTAGCGTTTACTAGAATTACTACTACTACTACTACTATGATTACTACGACGAATACTACCAAGACTACGACTACTACTACTCCGACGATGACTACTACCAAGACTACGACTACTACTACTCCGACGACGACTACTACCAAGACTACGACTGCTACTACTCCGACGACGACTACTACTACTATGATTATTACGACGACTACTACTGCAACTACTACTAAGACGACTACTACCAAGACTACAACTACTACTAAAATGACTACTACTACTACAATAATACTGAAATAATCCCACTTATTTACAGATAACCCGTGTCCGAACCTAGGCAACATAGTCACAATAAAACTCTCCGAGAATATCGAGAACGTCCTCCAGTCGGACGACACATACCTTACGATGCTCTCGGAGATGCATTTCCAAATGAACTACAACAACGGTCAGTGGACGCGCCTGAAGAAGTACCGGCACATCGACGGCATGGTCCCGCAGAAGATCCCGCCCGGGTCCACCGTCATATCCGCCAACAACCAGCAGCCGGTGGAGACGGTAGCCAACCAGAGTGTGAGTTAGGACATCTGTCTGTTGTGGTTTTTGTTACGAGCAAGTACAGGGTGCCGGAGTACACCGGCTGTAGTGTTGGACCTACGTTTTGTGTTCGGTGATTTCCTGAGCATTCTGCGTTGGAAGCTGACTGAAGATCCATTTCCTCTTGTCCTAAATATAAAAGCTAGTATGTTTTTAATTCGATTAAAATGTAATTAGAGTTAATCTGGTAGAAGGGGTGAAAGTAAGATGAGCATCCTCACTTTTATGGAATCGTTGCCAATTTACATTATTAAACGAACATTTTAGTATTCCTACTATGTATAAAATATGAAATAATCAATTAACTAATTACTTGTTTTATTTTAGTCATTTTTATTATTTGTTTAATCATTTAATCATTCACTATTATCGAGCCACGCTCTAAATGAGAAAAGCTTTACTGTTGTCGGCCCCAATTTGCACAATAATGTATCAAGGAGATCAGCGAGCATCATAGTTAACTTAGCAAACACCACAACGCGGTACTATTGTTTGTATTATATAAAAAGTAATTTAACGCTGTTATAAAAGTAATATGTATATGCTTCTGGTACATGCGATTCTGTCGGTTCCGGAGTCGCAATCTCCTCAAGCGAGTAAATTTAAGAATGTTGCTGAGTTTGTAGCCCCATGAGTACTGCTTTCCCATAGTGTTACAATAAGTTAAACAGTCAAACATAGATGTGAAGATATATATTTATTTATACAATTTTACTGCAGGCTTTTTGAGCGATCAGTTGTAATTATTAAGGTAGACGAACCATGTGTACTGAAGTGGTGTTGACCTTTAAAAGTGTAGTTCTTTTCGAGGGATATTGTGTTGATGATGCAGATATGAGAGTATATTGACCAATATAAATAGGATTTAAATTTTATATTTTTATAATATCAAGAAATAATTGAACATAATGGTTTTGGTTTGTGCTAACTTTGTAATTATCCCTTGGAATGAAACAGACTGTTAAAGTTGACTTGTTTGTAGTATAGATGCCGCGACACTGTCTATGTAAGAGAGGTTGACCATAGTCCCCAATTAAGGGGACTAATTTAATTTAAATGAACTAAATTATTTCTATTTTATAAAATGTCGATCATAGTTTTCAAAAAATGCTTCAGAATAAGAGGGTAACAATTTATAAATGTTAAATACTTTTTTTCCAAAATGTAAATAAACTGATAATTTATAAAAGAGACTTGGTATGAAAGTTGGCAATAAGTTAGTGCCTTTTCAGCTTTCTCACATTTTATTTATGTAAAATTGCATTATTTTACTCTGTGACTCCTTTGTTTTAAAGCACCGTGTATGTCAAGCAGAAATAAACATAGAACCGATAGAAGTGATTTTTGCTGAATTATAGAAATATCTTAGTAATTTGTCCTTTACGTGTAATTAAAGACGGCAAGAGAAACAATTTAGTTCATTTTATTTAAATTTATTTTGTAAATACAGTCAGGAATAATAATAATAATACTCTTTATTGTACACCAATAAAAATAAAACAAGAACATCACAAAAACATGGAATAGTAGGTACAAGAGGCGGCCTTATCGCTAAATGCAATTTCTTACAGGCAACCTTAACCTTTTTAAGATATACAAATTATAACTACTAACTCCTATTTTCTGACACCAACGCTGACCGACCTAGCAGAATGTTTAAAATATAGATTTTTTTAATAGAACGTTTGATTGACAAGAGAGGGACGAAAAACGTAAACAGTGACGTCACAGCGATAAGATGTAGTGCGTGCGAGTGAAATGGCAAGTTATAGAAAGTCAACGCTACCACTCCCCCACGCTTATCAAGTAATGTCTGTTGTTGATTTGTTTCGTTACAATTAAATGTTCAATTAAAGAATCCTTATTTATTAACTTTCAATGATACTGGGACATAATGGAGTTAGTAAGTTATAGTCTCACAAGTGCCCATAGAAGATAACTAACATAATAGTCAAACGAGTCCCTAAATGCGGCCTTAGTTGTAACACCACGTTTTATTGTTATAGTCATAAGTTACAGGCACAATGTTCTCTACACACACGTTAAGCGATTATACGGGAAAATATTGGAAAATTAGTTTTTAACCTTATATCGTGTACATAAAGCTGGTATTGTGATGGTCATATCCTGTTAATTATTGAGAACACTATCAATTGGCTTCTGCCTTAATTTAATATTATTAAGGTAGAATTTACAAACGATGCTCAAAGATGTTCGACGATCAATCCTTTGTTATTATATTAGAAAAGTTTGTGATCCTGTGAAGTTTTGGTCGTAGTGGTTTATTGAACAACAATTTTACCTCAAATTTCTAAGAGCTTTTGTTTATTTACTTTGGAATTATATTAGAAGTTTAAAACTAAAGAAAACAGGTATATTTCCCTTATATTAAGCTCACATAGGACGTTCTAGCTCTTATAAAATAATGATAGACTGTTCATTTCGATTTTTCGGGTGAAGTATAATATTCTTATATAGTCCTTTGTCTATGCTATATACAGCTATGTCAACTAAAAATTATATATTATGCAAGAAATAGTCTTTGAATGGAAAATCGGTGCAGAGGTTATATCGGTCACAGATACACTAGTAAAACAAAAAAAATATAATAATTAGTTCGCTAGTGTTGTTTTTTAAACTTCGGTCATTCTAGAGTTGAATCGTTGTTCTCGCAAAAAAGCGGTTTGTAAATTCTACCATCACGATATGGTTGGAACTCTAAAAGTTCTTTCCAATAGAGAAATGATAATTAAAAATGGAGGGATTTTACAAAGGCTGGATATATAACTGAGGATTGTAAATAATACCAATATTTGTCTTCATTGGATATTGTAACCTGTGAGCAGGTACTAAGGTCCGTATTTAATATAACAACGAAGATTTAAGACTAGAATTAGAACAATTATAATTTAAGCAATACCTTAACGCATGCGTTAGATTTGGCATGTTTATGACACCTGATCCACCAGCGATGGTTATCGGGGGAATCTCTTCTGTCGAGTTCTATTGTTTTGTAAGCTATCGCGGCAACGTAGTGGAAAAGGGAGGTGTCGTCAGCGATTTCTTCAAATCTGTCTTAAAAATTCTTAGTCTATGTCGATAAACTGAACTTTGACAGATTTTGAAAAGTTGATTTTAAACAATTGAACGAGAAAATAGTCGTCAGTTATAGTTTTTATTTCGTCGCTGCACGTTGTGTCATAAATGTTCAAAATAAATCTGCAATATAGATGGTTATGTACAAACGACTACACATCAACCTATGCAAATATTATCAATTTATTCTCACTACTACATTGGACTGAATACATAAATGTTAGAACAATGTCGATAGACTTTTAAAGGTGGATCTGTAGACGTACATATAATGTTTCTTTGCTATTAATAATGAATTGTTAAACTTTTTATTTATTTACGACTAGGACATTAATATTCTATTTATAGTAGTATTAAGATCAAAAATATATTTTTGTTTTGCTTCAATTATGTATTTTACTTGTAGCTCACATTACGCGCGTTATTTATAAGTCTAGACAAAATCTGCAGTGACAAAATGAGAACACACACAACACACATTCGGTATCCTATCGATGGTGGAACAGGTTGACACGGCTTATTTTGTTAATTGTGGCATTACAAAGATGTAGTCATATTTTAACGTTTTCAATTACTAATGGCATTACAACACAAAGTAATTAGCGCGTAGTTTAGTGCACTAAGGCTGTCTTATACTGCGTAGTCAATGCATACATGCATATTTTTTGTTTTTAGTTAATACTGCACTCGTTGGAACCAGCGCTTGTTTAACTTCTATTGCTGTGTAACGCGTTACTTCTCTAAGAAATTTCATTACCGTTGGACCTAATAGTAATTAGGTCCTATAATTTCTGGGCTATTGCCACGCACAATATTAATGCCTTAATTAACGCGTAGTTGGACGTTAAGGTGTTGCTGTTTAAGCAGTAGCATTACTGGAGCTAGTTTTTTTAAACGATTCAATTCTCTATTGGCAGGTGCATACAGATTGAATCAATGTGTTACGATTATGAATTGTATGTACGGAGGCTTTTCTTTACTACTAAGTTTTTTTATTATAGTAATGATCTCATAGGAAGGGTCAAAAACGACTTGCAATTTCCGTATGTTTTCTAGTGCCAAATTACGGAGAACTGGAGAATGTTTGATTGGCTGCGATTTTGAAATTCGTCAACCTTGTTGTGCCTTCTTTACTAACGACAGCAATGAAAGAGAGGAAATATTTGAATTGTGTCGATTCTTGTAAAATGCGTGGGATACACACACACACATTGTCTGTCCTTTTCATTTCGTTGTATTTAGAAAAGGACGCTTCGGTGGGCGTGTTTTAAAATCGTAGCCAATGGTAGCGATCTTCGACATTTAACTGAAGATATTTAGCGAGATGTCGTAAATCGGCCGCATTATAATGTAGTTAAAATAGTTCTGTAGTTAAAAGTAACATTTGCTTTGATATTTACGTTTATACTTTAATTGTCTAGCTAATAATTATGTTTGTCCCATATTATTAATGTATATTGATATTGTTCATGTTGTAATTACGTATGCCTAAAACGCCTTAATGGTTTGGAATTGGTCAAGTGATACTGTGCGGATTCTCTTTCACACGTCAATTAGATCATTATCTTCGTATCTGCTATAGGAAGGCAAACAGTGGTCGTAGGCTTGTCTAAGCGATTTTAAATAGGACCGGTAGTGTGCGACCTGCATCCAACTGGATGCTGTGTAGAAACACCCAGATGTAGTTTTGTATTTTAGATAAATTAAGCTACTTTAATAATCAGCGAGCCCGATGGCGCGCATAGTAGTACAGATCCTATTTTGTACGCCAAGATGGTATCGAAAAAGTCGTGGGTTCGATCCCCAACTTAAATTAATAAATCTACATATTTAATTCCCAGACATAGAGTAAACATATGTGATATACATCTGTTATTTTGTAAAAAATTAAGATGTATTTTTATATATGTGTTTATTGTAACAATAAATTTACATACAAGTTTTTTGTTATATGGACATATACAGTATTAGTATTTTTTTTTTCTTTTTATAATATAGTATAGATTAGATTCAGTACTCCACATCGAATTGCTCTATTACATTTTCTTTGTTTATGTCCATCCAAAGGTTGTCTGGAAGAGACCGCTCTAAGCGATAAGGCTTGTATTATAATTTCCAAGATTTTATTTGTGTTTTGTAATTTTCTGTATAAAAAAAATGTATATAAAGAGTATATTATTATTATTATTGTTTTACTAATGAGTATATAAATGTTTGCCCTGAGATTTATATGATGAGTATATATGTCTGTTCTTCTGTGTCTGGATATTAAATATGTATTTAAGTATTATACTTGTGATTCACACTTGTTAAATGACTTAAATCGAAATCAAGTCAAATGTATGAGATGCTGTGTAAATTATAAATAACAATTAACGTCTTGCGATTAGAATGACTAACTTTTACACAAATAACGGCTAGGAAGTTAAAGTGACATTAGACAGGCCCGTAGTACTAAGCTAATGGCAAATAGTTAGTTCTCGACTGAAGGCTGCACCGGAACGCCTAGCGTAGCACGTAGTATTCCCGAGGCCTATAAAATAAAGCCTGTTAAATAAAATTACGATTTTTTTTTCATGTCCATGATAGACTAGTTGGCTTTTAATAGGCTACTCATTTTAGAAAAACCTAAAGGTTTTATTTTCGATTTAAGTCTTTATCGAGTAATATGAAAGACTTATTATGAAAGCCTACAGCCATTATTCAGATTATGGGTTAATATAAATGAAACAACAAGTTTTGTTAAATTTTTTAATTAAAATAAAAACGAATATTGGAATTTGAAAACAATAACTACCTATTTGTTATACATTATTTCCAATAATATTTAGCCACGATGACGAGCAAATCTTCTTATATTTTTGTCATCCAGACGATTTTTTTTTATTAATTAAATGTCCTGCCTTAGACAACGATTGTTCACTGGGGACACTTGTAGCAGGTATTGATAAAATATCAATCGTCATAGATTGTCAATATGGTGATTTTTTTCCTTGGGTTTTCCACCAAGACAACATCCGTATCCTCTGTCTCGATCGGTTATGATAAATCTTTTTGAAGTTCACTCTCGTTAATTCTTCGTTTGTAAATCGTTGCTGGCGATGATTTCGACAATCTAGAATGTTCAGGTTGTTGATTACCTTGAAGGTTATATTTGTTATTATAAAATAATGCTATAGATGTCAGAGGGTCTTCATACTCATCCATTAGAGATAAATAATCTATTTTTGATCTTGGATCCTATACGACAGAAAACTTAGCATAATTAGTACGTACGTAAAGTTGAACATTCTTGCAACTTGGCAAACAGCTGCAGCAACTTTTCTAAGAATGTCATCATCTATTTCCACATTAGAAGTTTGATGCATAACACCATCAGTATGGGCAATACATAATATGTACTCGGATATTTTGACATTGATAATAATAATGTGGCATCATAAAATGTATATATATCCATGAATAATTTTACATAGTTCCATTCAGAATTTTCAATGAAATATATTTGAAAATCACTATTGTTCTGACAAATGTAATTCAGAACATCTTTCATTTCGAATGCCCGTTTTGACATTAGATATGCAAAACGGGCATGTTCAATGTGGTGCAGACTTCGAAATAATTATGCCTGTTTCTTTTTCGGCGAAAAATTAATTACGTTTAGACACAGCTGATATAGTATTTTGGACCGCTTGTAATCCTTTCTTAACAGCTAAATTCAATATATGTGCCAAACACAATACAAGGTGTATTGATCACATCTCCGTAATCATCATGTGTTATTTAGGCTTTCTTAGTAACACATTCGATTACTCATAATCGGTAGTAATAGAAAGGATTTTTTTCTTTTATCCATTTAAATCGAATCTTGCTACGACTTTATTCCGAATATTCTCACTTTAATGTGGATTTGGTATTAAATCAAAGTCCGGCATGGATGACTGCAGCGTAGAACTATTGTTTATAAAATGTGCTGTAACCACCAACCAATAACTACGTACGGTTTGTTTGTAACAGAAATCCAAGACTCAAATGTTATGGAAATTTGATTTGTAATGGTCTTTAATGTTTGGATAACTTAATTCTGTTTTATTTTTAATATTTTCTGAATAATGACAGTGAGAGTAGTAGAACTTAATGGCGAATAATTAGAATTGAGACCATTCAACATTTTTAAAAAAATGCTCCTCATCGACAATACTAAACGCGTGGTTTCCATGTGTTACAAAGTTAAACACTAACTGATCAGATGTGACTGCTTATTCTGTTTACTTACATTTATTCTGCGTGGTGAGGCACTTTAGTGTGGTTTAAATGACTTACGAACGTTGAATGTAAACTTTTCATCGATAATTTTTTAACACAAATATTACACTTAAATCCATTTTGAGATTTAGTAAAATGCGAAGATTTTATTGTATTTTTTATACTCATAGTCGTACTCGTATTCGTATTTGAAGAAACATTCTCTTCAATTGCTCCTCTTTTGTGTTCTAAAACATGAGAATCTTTCCACATTCCATTGATTCCAAGTGTTAGGAAATAACAAGATCGATGCTGTCGTGTACTTCGAAGATTATGTAAATTATACCAAAACTCAATGTAATTAGTTTCACTTTAGTTCTGTATTATTTATGCGATTTACATTGGCAGGAAAACCGCAATACAAAGAGTAATCTTCATTGACAGATCTGCCGGAACAATAAATAAATTATACAAAACATACTGCAAGCTTCAATACGAATACTGAAATAATGAAAAATGTTGAGGGTAGTTTCTAAATCATTCCGAGTCACGAGTTCACTGCGAATAATACCTAGAGATAGAATCTTCCGAGGTACGGTTAAAACTCAGACACTCGAAAGTTAACGCTTTACCCCCGACATAATGGCGGTATAAAATCGTAAAATTTAGTTAACAATTATTATACTCAAACAATAAATAGCCTACCTAGACTAAAGGACGTAAATTATTTATAGGTTTTAGCCTTTTAAATATGCGCCTAGTCTACAAAAAGGTTTAAAGCCATCGGGTGGACAGTCATCCGGTGGACTTTCCTGCTTATCCCGCTGTAGCCCCAAATTAATAGGTTAGCCTTAAAAAAAGCCTAATAGCCTATAGGTCTCGAAAACTACTAGTACGTCCACCGAAAGTCTGTGGTGGTGGTCAGAGCATTTGACTAGAACCGTAGTATCCTAGCGATGAATACAGACCGCATACAACCGGTCTTTTTGGAGATGTTATTTCCTGCGGTAAACCGTCCATAGCTGATATGGTGTGAGGTGAATTACTTTTAATGCTGATAAAGTTATATTAGCGGTTCAAGACAAATCGTAGCGTACATGCGAATTTCTGATGCGACACGATTTTTGTATACGATAACAGATCGTTGTGATAGATCGTCGATTTAATTGACGCAGAGAATTAATTATAAGATTCTTATAATTTAGTGAAGTTCATATATAACGATTGTCAAAAAAAACTGATGTACTAATTCGTACATTTCATGCCCGATTGATATTTTCGATCAGAGAAATCGCACCATAAGTAGCAAAGAGTCGTAAACTGTCAGTTTTAATAACGGCTTTATGTGCTTAATTATAAAATGTGTAATTTATATGGGTCTCTCCGACATTTTCGATTAAATGAATCCTTCAGGACACTTGATAAACAGTTTTGATTAGTCTGAAATGAGAAATACTGTGAAGCGACTAGTTAAAGCAAAACAATAGATTTTGATTCATGGTAAAATAGTGACGTGTGTGAGAGATTGAAGCCACGTGATCGATTGCCGAGTGTTCTCGCTTGTGTTCATGATCATATTGTTAAATGACCAATAATCACGCTGTACAATCAATTTATATAATATTATGTAAAACTCATTATTTGGTCTTGATTGATGCGAGAGCTTGATTCTATTGTGAGTTATTTAATTTTGATTTCATAAAGTCAATACAAATTGTGATGTAGATGACTTCAGTTGTGGTAGCTTTAATTTGAAAACCAACTTAATTTGGTAACAGTGTAATTTATTACAATCTAGCTGTCTACCCGCGTCTTTCACGTATGTATACCTTATTTTCGTTCCGCGGAAGCACTGAGTTTTAGAAGTAGCCTATTAAACATAATTTCATGATTTGTTTTACCGATTAATTATTAAAAGCGTTGCTAAACACACAATCACTTTATTTTAATAGACCAGGTCGGCAAACAATCAAACAGTCCGCGCGATAGTAAGCGTTACTAAGGCCAATAGACTCTCGTAATATCAGCAGGATATCACTAGCGCGATGTCTAGTGATTTGAAGATCAAACTAACAAGTAATTTCATTGAGTAATATGGCGATAGAAATAGGTGAATGCGAGGCACCAATGTAGAATCTTTGTAAGTGACCTCTAGTAAAATTTGCATGTATGGTTATAATCGAAGCGTCTATCTGTATTGTAATGTACTAATAACAGCTAACTGAATAATATTCTCAACAGTTTGCATAAACGGGAATAATTTATGAAATTGATCACTTCGAACATGATAATTAAATTTCACTGATAGATGGTGTTATAATAAGCTAAAATTACTCCCAAAAAATCTAATATTAATCAAACTTTTATGCAGATTCTAGTTAGCCGTGAATAAATGAAATTCTTCATCATCAAAGCAGCCATAAAACGTCCACTGTTGGACATAGATATAGGCTCCAAATAAGGGGGCATTTGCCTTTGATTCCGCGCAAGGCAACCGTGGTGGCAATCGCAGAGCGTAGCTTCGCGACGGGAAGGCTGCCCCGCGCTGTTGCATTGAGCTACACTGCTGCAGATATATCGCCTATCTGTCGGTTCCGGTACCTCAGTCGCCCCTTACGACACCTGGTACAGGGGGTGGTACTATTCTACTCTGCCGGTACCACACTGCTAATAAATGAAATTGCTCCTACATAATAACTATGTGTTAAAGTATTTAAATTGCTTTACAAATGTGAGACGAGTCGGTGCACCATAGACGACGCGATAAGAGTATTTAGTGAAAAATCGTTTCATCGTTGGTTTTTAAATTAAGGCATCTAAACCTAATGGATGTTCTAAGCTGTCAATTTACAGAAAACATTTTTAGTTGGCTGATATGGTAACACATTTCATTCAATAGTGTTAAGTAATCCAAATGAATAACGCTATTTCACTTTATTTATTTTTTTCTATTTTGTGACTAGAGCAGCCAAAATAAACTAAACAATAAACTCAGTCAATGTCTGTCTTATCTTATATACAATGTTATTCACTTCTTGCCCTATATTTTGCGTGCGTGCGTTATGTGAGGCCAAAATGATGTCTTTCCCAATGTGTTTCCAAAGTTTGGTGGCGAATTCTAAATTATTTATAAGCATAAATGCACTCGCAATAAATACGTCTCGTTCTCACATCGGATGTTAATTGCGTGTGAAAGCGGGCCGGTCATAAGTTTGGTAACACAAAAGCTACGTGTAGCCAAGTAAGTTTTTATTGTTTTATGTAAAATGAGAACGTTCGTAGATTGAATATTAAAAGATATTTGAAGTGGCTTTTGATATGGTCGTGTTTTTCGGCTGTTGTTACAGGTGTTTGATGACTTGCGCTTCCTTCGTTGGGGCTTAAAAAAATTTTAGTGCCTTTTTGCGTTGGGGTTTAGAAGTTATTAGTATGAATTAATTATGCCGATTCCCCAATTGGCATAATCGCCTAAGGCCATAATAAGACCGGTTTTCTAGGAGAGATCCGTGCCTAGCAGTGAGACATAATGGGTTGATATGATAATTAAAAGATTTTTCACCAACGAATCCAAATAAAACAGAATCTAAAAAAATATAGGCGAAAACATTTTTAAAATCGATTTAGTACTTTTTTGTGTTTATTTAATACAAACGAACACAATCGAATATTTCCTATTTATAATAATAGTTTATATATAAAATGTCGGCCATTCTAGTTTCCTATCTCATCGAAGGAAGCGATTTTCAACTATTTATTCATTCAATACATATTGAGGAGTTTGAATTAATTATTTCATATCGTTTGCACTGTCTATGATTTTATTTGAAAAATAGAAACTCTATGTTGTTTCACTCAAACTAGGTTATCAAATTAGGCTTGTATTTTTTTACGAATAAAGGAATAGTCCTTATTAGTGTATTTAAAATGTTATTAGTTAATAATTATGTTTTTATTTGTCGTTAAGTATATAGATAATTGCGTTGTACATAGTAGATGTAATGCTTCCAATATGTATTGAAAGTGTACGTACATAGTGGTAAGTGTTTTGTATGCGTCGAGCAGGATAGTGTTGACTATTTAGTTTATCCGAGTTAGTTTTACGTTTGTTGTATGATGTGTTTTCTATAGATATTTAACATTCACCATGTATATAGTAGATAGTACAAAAATATTAAATGAAAAATATTTAAAATAATTGTTATATGGTTTTATTTTCTTATCCTTATTTATTATTCGGCAAAGGAATAATATCTCTGTTTGTAACAGGTGCCGTAAGAAGCAACCGAGGTACTGAATCCGGTAGTTGGTAGTTAGTCCTTCCGAAACAGTGTAGTTCAAATAGGGGCTCGATGGCGCACGTCAAAGTGATCGTATCTTATGCGTTTAGGGTCGTAAATGCGATGCCCACGCAGGACAAACATTTATATGATGAATATTGTCTTTGTTTTGTGTTTTGGTGTTAAATATATATTGAATTGTTATATTTGTGATTCCTGTTGTCCGATGTCCGTAACACGCTTGTGTTACGGACATCACTTGCTTAAAGTGATTATCTTATCCTTAGAGTCAGGTTAGTGAATTTATTATTACTAATATTCACTGCTGGACTTAGGCCTTACCAAGAAAGGGGAATACCACATGTGTATTGTTGGTATTGGTTGTCACTAAATTAAGGGTGGGTGTAAAATCGTTTATGACGTCTGAATAGTTATCGTCTGATCGGTTATCTATGACCAGTATCAAGAAAATCCTTTAAATGCTGTAACCAAGTAGATGACTTAATTCAATGAAAGGCATATAAAATTAAAATATTCAGCTAGGATACTTACTGAATCTAAAAATCTACTTACCCTATAAAAATTTAACCAGCGCACCATAAATTCGTATCACCAAAGGGATCCACTCTTTGGTGATACGAATTTATGGTGCGCTGGATTGATATCTATTTGTGATATTATTTCGATTAGTCCAGACGTCATTATCGTCCAGGTACAATGCCGATCGTTGTTGGTGTATAGTTCGATTGTGTAGGTATGTGGGGATTGACGTAAATTAAACAGCTGTGCCCACGTCATCTCCACTCCATAATATGCTTTTTGTTTATTTAGTTTCACGACATTGCTAAGAATAAAATAAAATTAACCATTTCTTCATTAACCTCTTAACTACATAAACGGATATGATATTAATCTTGAAAACTAAGACTTGGTATGTTATAGTAACATAACAATAGCGTTTGCGTGTAAAAAAGACTTAAAATAATAATTAACACGCACTACTTCAAACCTAAAATTTCTACTTATATTTTTCTAACAAGTTGAATATAATTGGGAACAAGTATTCTGGCATGAGTTCTCCCCAAACAAAGTCGAGGTGGTTAAATTGCTCCCTTTCCATCTCTTGGTAATACACGAGATTCGATAGCTTGGTCTTTAAAGATTCCACGTCTTTTACCGTCCATAAATTGTCGTTTTTGCCAAACTAATAAAGCGACAGGCAATGTCATGTTGTTCTAATCGTACTCCTGTGGATCAATAGACCTGTACTTTTTAAAATTCTCACTAAGTCCGTAGTCGAATTGCTGAAATTTCCCACTGTAAATTATTTGGTTGAAATGAGTTACGGACTTCTTCGAGGAAGATGATATGAAGTGTCCAAAGACGGTGTTGATAAAATCTGCGTATGCCTCTTCTGGATCACTTCCAGTTATTTTGAAGTACGCATTCTTCACACATAGATCGTAACCAAATTTCTGCGTGCAAATCAGGGCAATTGCCTCTTGTTTGCCTGGTAAATACAAGCTTTCTACTCCTGCTGCATTGAGAACGGCGTTTGTAAGAGGCCACGACACTGCGGTCGCGAAACTAGTGTGCACTACATTTTTTAGGTACATGATGGGACCGAGAGCAATAAAGAGATGATCTTCTCATTGTATTCTGGCTTCGAAGAGGTCAACACGAAAAACGAGGTCGTACCTTGTGAGTGTCCTATTATATCTAACTTTTCGTTGTTAGTGCTGTTTAGAACATGGTCTACCGTGGCTGGAATGTCAAACACTCCTATTTCGTGAAAGTCCAGTCCAAACACACTTTTAAACAATAGAAGCACTAGAAATGTCGCTTTGGCACCATCACGGGTACTGTGTTATTAGTGGAAGAATATTTTGGTCAATGCTATTGCTATTGAATTCGATGATTTATTTCACGAAAATCGTTGGGTATTTAAAACATATGTGCATACACATGCACATATATAGATACACACACATACGTACATACAAGTACAAATATAAAAGAGAGAAAGTACAAATACAAAGAAAAAGTAAACATCATTCCAGTCATAGGAAGTCCACCGCTAGACATAGGCTTCCCGAAGAAAGGGGGAATTTGCCCGTAATTGCAAAAATGGACAACTCTCAATGCGCAGCTCTCGCGACGGGGATGCTGCTGCCACTGTTTCGGAGGTATATTCTGCCATCTGTCGGCTTTGGTTCCTCAGTCGCCTCTCACGACACCTGGTACAGAGGGAGGTTCTATTTTACTCTGCCGGTACCTCACGGCAATACTCCTTCATTATTCTCTTAAATATAGGAAGAGACCAAGCAGATCTCACTTTATGGGAACTGAGAGGAAGAACGTTGAATGTGTTGTTGTTGTTGAATATAGATCGGGCGATGCCAATATTATTTTGAATTCGCATACAAAGGATGGGCCCGATGGCGCAGGTGGTAGTGGTCCTGTCTTATACGTCTAAGGTTGTGGGTTCAATCCCCACTCAGGACAAATATTTATATGATGATATTTATAGTTTTTCTGTGTCGGGGTGTTAAACTTATGTATTTAAGTAGTATATTCGTAATTCCTGTGTTGTTTGTAACGCAAATTTTTTAAACACGGAATCAGGTCAGTCGTTGTAGGATTTCTTTATTTATTTATTTATTTTATGGATTAAATTTTAATTGGTGATTTCAACACGCCGAATATTAAATGACCAAAAAGTTCTGATTCTGTAGGCATATTTCTCCTCTCCACAGGATATATAAAAATATTAGTATCTTTTTGCACGGAATTATTACAATATCCCATTTCAAATGAGGCGAGGTGTACTGAAGTTTAACGTACGGTTGATGTGTCAAGCATAGGTATTACATTTTTGATGTCATTTCGATAGTATTAAATAATTCCTCGCGTATCGCGTATCGAAATGCGTTCGCGTGATGTCTATTTTGTAATGTCGTACTATTGTAGAATTAGAATCTCATCTCGGAGGATCTCTTGTGATTCCAAGATAAATACTGACTGCTAAACAGTAAAACGTCGTGACGATTCGATAGAGAAAAATATAGTATTAAAAACTAAAAAATCACGCTTTTAAAATACATCAAAATAAAAATATTTTTTATAACAAAGTGAAAATACTTACAAACAAAAAATACTAGTAGTATTCTAAAACAATTGCGTGTTGCTAGGGCTACGGAAAATATGGCAAAACGGGCCCCACGCTTTTCAATTTTTTTAAACTATTTTATTTTTCACTTTTAAACTTGAATAATATTAACAAGATGAGAACTTAAGCTGGAAAATGAAGGCGGTAGATAGGCGGCGAGGTCTTACTTGCTCTTACACAAAGAAATTTGTTTCATCTTAAGGATCGTGATCAGGAGAATGAGATAATCCTATCAATATATTGTATTTGCACCGATTCTTGATGTGTGTACAAAGTTTCAATTAAATCTGTCCATCTAAATTGAATCAAAACCGACTGCGAAGAAGTCAGTTACGGCCATGAGAAGTCTACTACTAGACTTAGACTTTCTCAAGTAAGAGAGAATTATGCCCATAATTGCCGCGCCAGGCTAGCGCGTGTACTCGTAGCAATCGCAGAGTGCAGCCATCGGTGGGAATGCTGCTGTCCATCCTCGCCTTGTGCATTTGAGCTACACTGATTCGGATAGGTATACCGCCATCTGTCGGTTCTGGTATCCTATATAAGGCGTGTCAAATAAAAAGTCAGATGTAAGCGTCACCGCAACCTATAGTCGCTTGTAATATTACAAGGATATTGGTAGCACGTTGCCAACATTGCGGCTTAAAGATATGTCACATTACCCAGTAGTTTCACTGCCGCTCTCAGCCTTCAAACCGGAACACCGCAATACGTACAACGCTATTTGGCGGTAGAAATAGGTGAGAGTGAGGTACTAATGGAGACGACCTTTGTATGAAGTCTACTACTTGTAATTAGAATTAAGTATATTATTTCCTGTAATCATTGTTTCTAATTTCAATATCTTAGGCTATACGTTTGTGGAATGCCCCACCTGCAAATATCAGGCATTTTGACTTTTCAATATATGAGTTTATTTTGTAATAATTTCAGTTGTATTTGTGTATTTATTGTTATATAGACATGTTTAGTATTATTATTTAATTTACTTTATTTACTTCTTATAAAAAAAAATAGTTGTACACATCTAACTGCCATATCATATTATTTTCTTAAATATCCGTCCAAAGGTTGCCTGGACGAAATCGCCCGGAGCGATAAGGTCGCCTTTTGTATTAAAATTTGTCTCTTTTTATTCTTTCCAATTGTATAATTTTTTTTGTGTACAATAAAGAGTACTAATATAATTATCTTTTTTTTGTATTTATGGATGGTTGCTGCTCGTGTATATAGACGGAGACCGTGCCCCAGCATGGTCTAGTAACGCGACTTGGGAACAGTTTGGATATCGCATCGGCCATGGCATATCAGGGTCCAAACTGAATGTTAACCCTATTTTAATTTACCTATTTAATAAATATTTACCTATATATTAAATTAATTTATCTACTACCTATATATTAAATTAATTTACCTACCCCTGAACCAGGCGACTGAGGTACCGAAACCGATAGACGGCGGTATATCCACCCGGAACAGTGTCAAATACAACATGATTCGCTGTGCGATTGCCACCACGCTTGCCTAGCGCGGCAATTATTAGAAAACTCCCCCTTTTCTCGGGGAGTAGCATTCCCCTATGTACAGCAGTGGACGATTTATTTTATTTAATGTTTGCTTACTCTTCGCCTATTGTCTGCAATGCATTTCATTTCAGTCGATACCTGCTTTGTGCAACCTAACGAAAATGTGACGATCATGAAATGAAATTTTAGTAATAACCGGCTGTAAAGTTTTTTTTTTTATTTTGCGTGAAAGAGTATTTAGTCTTATTAAGTTCAAATCACCTCAATCTTCTCTAATGTGTGTAACGGTTGAACACATTTTAATTAGAATAATTATACTGTTTTATAATATAAATACGGGCAGTTGGTATCGAATTGTAAGCGATTTACTTATTGCACGCACATGAGGTTGACTTCAAACAAAGGTCGTCTGCATTGGTATAGTGAGGACTCTCACCTATTTCTGCCGCGAAATAGTAGTGTTCGCATTGCTGTGTTTCGGTTTGAAGGGTGACAGAGATAGTGAAATTACTGGGTAATGTGACATAATACCTCCAAGTTACAAGGTTGGCAACACGCTAATAAATCCAGTTCATTAGATATTCTGGTGATATTACTTGTCTAAAGGCTGTGATACTTACTATCGCGCAAACTGTATGCTTGATTGTCAACGTTGTGTAGTAAAAAAGCAAATATACTTATGTTCTTGGTGGTGGAATGAGTTGGCGCACTTCCATGTTTTCTTTCACGAGGTGATGGCAATTCTGCCATTCTGTGATCTGCTCCCCGAGCGACTCACGCGAGCTATTGCCTCATTGCGGCATACAGTTTCCTTTTTTATCATTACTTCCCAATTTTTATTCGTTTCTTCAATTTGTGTGCTGTAGTTGTGGAAAATAAACTATTCTTTATGTACATATATTTATCTATGTCTATAAAAGTCGGAGGAAGAGTTGAGTATGATGCGCCGGGATATTCTGGGGTTGTCTGAAGTCCGAAGAGAGGTGTCGGATTTCTCGTCCACAAGTTTCTCATTAACAACATTATTACCATCGAAAGTGTTTCGAGTAGGGATGCGTACCTAATGTTAAGAATATCCGAGAGATATTTTCTGAAGGTCATTCAGGTATACGCACCGACCTCGTCACATCCGATGATAAAGCGGAGACCATGTATGAGGACATAAGTCGGGCCATACACATGACCAGGACCCACTGTACAGCTGATATGAGGGACTTAAATGCAAGATTGGGCAAAAAAGACGGTATTAAACTATCTGGAGAAAGAGGGCCTCTATATATATAATATACTTTTCTCCTGAAGCCGCAGCCGCATTCCATTTTCACAGGAAATGGACCTGGATGAGCCCTGATGGTTCCACGAGAAAAGAGAAATTACATCTTGCCGAATAAAAAACGAATACTCAATAATATTTCTGTGATTCAAAGGGTCAAAATCGGTTCTAACCACTATGAATATTAACGTTAAACATGAAAGGTCACGCCTGATGAAGTCTACGCACCGAACTACTCACGCCCGTATCCAAAACCCCCGTAGAGTGTTCAGCTCAAACTCTCATACCGCTTCGATAGCTTGAAGACGTCGGTGGACCAGATTAACGGCAGGCTCGTAGAAACTCTCCGGACGGTTCTAAGTTCATAGGACCCCGCCGTTCAAATAGATCTCAGATATTCTTCGACCACAATATCAAAAAAAATGAGTACACTGACACAACATTTCATTCTTTAAATCTGTAATGATAAAAGTATTAATGCTTACTATTGTTTACAATTTCAAAGATTACAACTGACAGTACTTATACTCTGTAATTACTCTGTAATTTTATAAACAGAATTTTAAAGTAAAAGAAGTTAAGTAGAATATAATCAATTACGTCAATAAATATAATTTATGTTTTCATTAAATTTACAAAATTAATTCATGCATGATCAAATAATGAATACTAGTATATTGTTTAATTAGTTGTTATTGTGACAGCATAAATTATCGAGCCATTCCTGCCGGTTTATCGTAAGCGACACTTTTATCGATAATGAAATTTACATAATAAGTAACATTTTAGTACAACAGTAATGGAAGGATCCTTATATATTAAAGTACATTAATTATGAAGTTACTGCAACTACTTAATTTATTGTTAATGCATTCATATTACTCAATGTATTCATATTAACGTTAGGTTAATGTTCCAAATTAGGAGATCTTATTACCACAACCGACATAGACCGGCAATTTTTAGAATACCACTTAAGATAACTGAAAAATTCTTCTTCCTGGTTGTCATCGTCATCGGGCATTTGTCTAAAATTATAATTAGCAAATATATAATTCCATGCGCTCGTTCCCCACCCAGGGCAAATTTATATGATGATATTTGTGTTTGTTCTGTGTCTGGGTGTTGAATAGGTTCAATTAAATACTCATAGCAGTCCATTGAAATTTAATCGATAGCCATTCTGATGTAGCGCAAAATGCTGATACGTGGTAATATTTACGTAACCCCAAAAATAAATCTAATACAAACATTCTGTATGCGCTGAAGCTTCTCGAGTTGGGCTTCTGTTAGATCAGAGTCGAGATTGAGAACTAGCATACGCATAATTAGGAACAGATCAAAGAAAAGATTGTGCTGTGGCAATACCGGTACTGAAAAGTAGAAAGTTAAGCAGTCTTCTTAAAGATGCAGCAGAGGCAAATAGCTTGCGACTTATTTCCTTAATTTGAGCACGCCAGGAGCGAAATGTATACCCAAGATCTCAACTGTACCTGCTACTTAAGGGAACTATAGTCATCATCATTACACCCACTGCTGAACATAGACCTCCCTAAGGGGAAATTTTGCCCATAATTGCCGCGCTGGGCAAGCTTGTCGGCAATCGCAGAGCGTAGTTTTTGCCCTGGGGATGCTGCTGCTCATCACCACCCTATGCCCTTAAGCTACACTGTCTTGGATACCGTCATCTGTCAGTTCTGGTAACTTCGAGCTGCCAAGCACAATCATTTGCGTCTTCGTTGCTTTGGTTGACACGAAGCCCAAATCTTCTGCTCTCTTCAAAAATACGGACCAGATTGTGAAACATAATTTCGACTGCTTTACTGTCAGAAATTGCAGAAATGTTTAAAGTGACAGAGTAAGAGGGAAATAGTAAGATGCAAATTCACTATTTGAAAATGGTGGAAAAGGGGAACTTAACAAATGGCGCTTGATTATTATCTTCGACTGACAATTATGATTGACTGGATACTTGTGAAATAATTTTCGAAATAGTCAGTCGATAATATTTCGCTCTAATGAGAAGCCGACTCGATTATAGCTGTTTTTTTGTATGACTGCTGTGTCCCCATAAGTCACATGTGTCCAAATAAGACAAGTTTGCAAAGTCAAAATCCAAAGTTTGCAATTAAATGTTATAAAATTGTTCTATGAAAAACGCATTCTAAGTAAAAACTAGTTTTAACTGTCGATTTCAGGATTAACTAGTTTGGCCTTGGCTGAACTGGTTTGTCCTATCGGGATTAGGGCAAAGGGTAAACTAGTTAAAACTATCGCGTATAGGAAGGTTTTATCATCATCATCATCATATCAGCCATAAGAACTAGTTTATCTAAGGCAAAACTAGTTTGCCCTGTAATCAGGTTAAGCCGATAACATAGACATTTGCTGTTGGATTGTGTCCGAATTTAGCTTTAGTATTTCGAGGTTAAGAGAGTTTTTATACTGAGGAACTTTCACTGATTGTTTAGTTTAGGATTTAGGTTGGATTAAATGCATTCCAGCCAAGATCAAATAAATCGATGGAGATATATCGATGCCACTTCTAATCTAACAAAGCTATCTTATTTTTATAAATTACGATAGAAGCTTGAAAATAAAAGAAAATAATCAAAAATAAAATGTATTTTAAAAAATTTTAAACCCTATATTATATAAATAATATAAATTACGCAACATTTTGATCAATCCTGACCTGGTAACATGTAAGTATTAGTCCTGGGTGGGGATCATACCTATGACTTTTGGTGCACAAGATAGGATCATTAACGTTTGCGCCATCGGGCCTGTCAGATCTAGTTGCATACTATTAATATTTTTCTAATAAATCGAATATAATTGGGAATAAGTACTCCGGCATGTGTTCCCCCCAAACAAAGTCAACGTGGTTGCATTGCTCCCTTTCCATTTCGTGGTAATACACAAGATTCGACAGCTTGGTTTTCAACAACTCCACGTCTTTCACCGTCGATAAATTATCGTTCTTGCCAAATAATAATGCTACAGGCAATACCACGTTGTTCAAATCGTACTCCGGCGGGCTAATAGAGTCATACCTTTTAAGATTCTCGGTAAATCCGTAATCGAATTGCTGAAATTTACCACTTAAAGTCATTTGGTTCATATGGGTGACTGACTTCCTTGAGCTCGATGATGGGTAATGTCCTATAACGGTATTGAAAAATTCTGCGTTTGTCTCTTCTGGATCACTTCCAGTCAACTTGTAGTATATACCCTTAACACATAAATCGTACCCGAAGCTTTGGGTACAAACAGCTTCTATTATTTCTCGCCGGTCTTGTAAAAAAAAGCCTTCATCCCCTGTTGCCTGGTATATCACGTTAAACAGCGGCCAAGATATAGATGAAGTGAACATAGACTGCAGTAAACCTTTCACAAATACGACAGGCGCGAGAGCAATAAAGAGATTGACTTTTTCGTTGTATTCTGGCTTAGAAGACATGAGCGTGAAAAATGAGGTCGTACCTTGCGAGTGTCCTATTACATGTAGCTTTTCGTTGTTAGTGCTGTTCAAAACATGGTCTAACATGGCTGGAAGGTCATACACTGCTATTTCGTGGAAGCTCCAGTTCCAGAACGCCTTTTTGTCTTCAACGGGGTCAAGATAATCGTGTGCCAAAGAGTACCGATTCCCCCTGCTGTTGCCGGCCCAGACGTCGTATCCTGCTTTAGCCAAAGTAATTGCAAGTGATGTCTCACCTCTCATAATGAAGGTATCTGATGTGTCTATTATGCCATGCAAAAGGAAAATGGGTTTCGATTTATTTCCCTTGATGTGGAACATCGTCAGGATGTATCCATCTTCTGTAGAAACCTGTACTTCCTCACAGTCTAGCCCCTGTTTTTGCGCGAGCTCCGTAAAATTAAGTTTTCCATCTTCCGACACGTTTGATTTAAAGACTTTTGTTATCAACGAAGGATTCAACAAGTATTGAGTTATATTCTCAATCTGTGGATTCGCTTCGTCGTTTAGATAATCATTATCACATAGAACACATTTAAATAAAACAAGCACCAGAAATACCGCTCTAAAGATAGCCATCACAAGTAATGTGTTATTGATGGTATGACTTTTTTCAATGATACTAGTCTGGCAAGTCGTTGAATGCATTTCACGAAATATATATATACGCTGAAAAGGAAAGGGTGTTCGGGGCATAATTGTACACTCGTTAAAAAAAAACATAATTATTAGAATTAATAGTTTCTGTAGTCGACATATGGTACCAAAAAAAATCTGTTTTTATCATCGCTTTTATTTTCTGACACCCCTGAGATAATCAAAAACTAAATTCGCAAAACTTTTTTTAATCGTAATATTTGCATTGTAAATCTGTTCTTTAAATATCATACGAATAGTTAAAATAGACGGAGACTTGTAAAAGATCTTTCAATCTGTTTTATGTATTTGCTGCACAGTCACGGATGGATATACCGCCATCTGGTATAAGGGAAGGTACTATTCTACTCTACCGGTACCTTACGGCTACGGAATCAGTTAACAGAACTAAATAATTGAAACAAATTATTTAGTCAATTCATCCCGCAGGATAAATTTAGCGATATCAGCTGACTAAAGATCGTACCGGAGGTGGCTTGTATACATGACCCTGCGGTTCCAGTCCGATCGACTGTACACCTTGTTGGTGTAAGTCTTACGTTAAAATGACGTTTAAGGTTTTGTATAAAAAAATGTTGTTCTAATTGAGTCCAGCTTCCTCTAATTTTGCAAACACCTGATTACATATTTTATTCAAGTAACTTATACATACACGTTAAATTCTTAAATCATTCGACTACTACTCAGTTGTATTTATGTAGCTGTATTTATGCTTCTTGTTAGAAGTACTGAATTTATATAAAATGTATATATTATCAGTATATTATGATCATAATAATTATCAAATTCATTATAATAAATGTAATAAATTTGATAGTTTAAAAGTCACACTCATAGAACAACAGAATATAATGATAATAGTAAAATGAATTTACACATCTCATACATTAACTTGCCTCCGAGGTTAATTTCTTGTACTTCGGACATCAGACAACAGACGAATCAAAAATATAATACTCAAATACACCTTTAACACCCAGACACAAAACAAACACAAATCATCATAGCAGCCGTAGAATGGGCGTCTCCAAAAAAGGATAAATTATGCACATAATTATTGCTCTCAGATGGCAGCCTTGCGCCAGGAATACTGCTACCCGTTCCCGCCTTGTTGCATTTGAGCTACGTTGTTTCAGGTGAATATACTGCCATCTGTTGTTTTCGGTAACTCAGTCACCTCTTACGACACCTGCTGCAGAGGGAGATACTATTCTACTTTGTTTGGCAAATGTTCGTCCTGGGTCGGGATAGAATACACGAACCTTTGCGAGGACTATCATTTGCACCAACGTGCTCGTTTAATTGTTAAATGGATCTGCCAATTATTTTATCTTTATTATCGTGATTAATAGACGACAGTTCTGTGTTTTTTAAATGCGTGAATTATTTTTTTAAGGACAAGGACATGTCTCTTTACTTATATTAATATCTTTCTTGAAGCAAAACTAGTTCTTAAAAGATGAGTCAAATGACGTATTTGTCTTGCAAATGGGTAATATATACATTTACCATCGAATTTAATTGGATGAATTTGTTGTTGAGTTTTGTGTTTTTCTATTAGGCCAAGTGAACAAACAGTCCACGTGATAGTAAATGTCACCGCAGTCTATAGACGCTTGTAATATCACAAGAACATTACTCGCGTGTTGCCGACCTTGTGAATATTGAAGATATTATATAACATTATCCAGTAACTTTACTATGTCTCTCACTTTTTAAATCGAAACAGTACGTACAAATAAGTGAGATTGAGGTAGGTACCAATCCAGACGACCTTTGTATGAGATGTTCTTTAAGTAAAACAAAAGATTCTGAACCTTATTTCCCTTTGAATTTTTATAGGCACCGATTTGGTCCATTTTCTGTTTTGCCCGATGGTTAACTAGTAGATAAAGCCACTTTCTTTGCGCGATCGAATTAGGAATGAGGAGATTCGTAACAGAACCAAAGTTACCGACAGTGGGCAGGCATTTGGTACGCAGAACCGATGGCCGATGGTTAAGTTCTGAAATGGAGACCACGTACCGGCAAACGCAGCGTAGGGCGTCCACCCACTAGATGGACAGACGATCTGACTAAAGCCGCAGGATCGCCCTGGACACAGGCCGCATACAACCGGTCCTATTGGAGATTACTTGAGGTGGCCTATGTTCAGCAAATGACTTCTTATGGCTGATATGATGATGATACTGATGAAGAATGCCACTTGGCATTAAGTCCGTCACATGTAATTTTTTTTATATGTACAAAAAGTTTAATAAATACTTTTGTGGTTATAGCTGTTGCTGTATACATATTTTGAGTTTTACGTATTTGGTTTTTGAATAAATAAATAAATAAAGGTTGAATGAGTGTACTACGGGGCTCAATATTAACTTCTTTCCTGTTCTTTATCTACATTAATGACTTGCCTTATCTTAGTTTATTGCCTTTTTTTTACTCGATACAATAGACAACTGGTTCTCTAAACAACGTTATATATACAATAACAATGTTATATATTCATTTATCTTTGGCACGGTAGCAAAATAAAAATCATCATATACAAATTACAATAGTTATAACTACTTATTACTTAATTTGCATTTCAATACCAACCGACCACAACATATCTAATACAATTATCTTGAGTATATGTAATTGAGTATATGTAAAGCCATTTCAGGAAAGTAAAAATTTTACCCATACTTGCCGCGCTGGGCAAGCGTGTTGACAATCGCATAGTGCAGTTTTTGCGGCGGAGATGCTGCTGCCTGCTCCTCCCTGTAAATTTGAGCCGCACTATTTCGGATTGATATACCGCCATTGGTCGGTTCTGGTACCTTAGTCACCTCTTACGATGCCTGATACAGAGTGAGGTACTATTTTACTCTGCCGGTACCTCACGGCTTTTTTTATCTTATTTTAATCTTTTAATGTTATTACTTAGAATAAAGAAGCATGCTAATGTTATCAACACACATGTTAGGTACATTTTCGAAAAGATTCAAAGCTCTGTTAAATTTACTTGTATATCAAGGTCCATTTACAATAAGATTTCTACAGATTCGTATAATATAAAAAGGACCTGTCTCTGGTTGAATTTAGATAAAAATCTCAATTAACATGGCACAACTAAAGGTCACTAAATTGCTCTCTCATAATAAGGGAACTAAGGTTGAACTTTGCAAATATTATATCATCGTAGGTTTCCACAACCTTACTTGAGCCTAGCTTGAAACTGAGAGCATGGAGAATGATTTAACTTTTCCTCTTTTTAAATGATTTTGTTACTCAAAATGAAAACCCAAAGATTCTCCTACGTGTTCATATGATGGAGTCGAAATTAAATCAAAAAGAAAGCTTAGAGTCGAACCATACGCCAGGGTCTCGTGCTATGCCCATACGCTTAATTCCAGGAACTCGTTAATGGTTTTGTTAGAAAAAAACAGTCACATTTTTCATCTTAGTGAATTGAATGTAATTAGTAGCGCACCATTAGACATTAGTATATACATTAGTCGCCCCTTACGACACCTGGTACAAGAGAAGGTTCTATGCTACTCTGAGGTAATTATACGTCTTTTTACTTTTAATTTTTAGAAATCATTACATTAGGCAAGATATAAATGTCCTACCGGAGAGAAACTGAACGGAAATGACAGATGGCGTTAACATATCGCAAATGGGACTAGGTGTAGATGAGCAGAAATATTTCTGTCGTTTCGCAGAAAGTTTCGTTCTACTGTTGCAACCGTGGTTGCCCAGCGCGGCAAGTATAGGCAAAACTCCTATTAGTGGATCTATGTACCGTTGGACAGTGGACTGTCCTGGTAGACTTTACGGTTGCTATGATGAGACATAATAGACTGTTGCTTTGAGATTGAATAAAAAAAACAATTCATTATACAATATACAAACACAAATATCTCTTTATAAGGTGTTGTATACCTTATATTGTAATATACTTTAATTGTCTGTTATACAAATAAACACTATTACATATATATATATAAAGTACATTACATACACATGCAGTTGATTAATATCCTTTAAGAATTTAACAATCAGTGCGCCATGATTGTGAAATATTACCTGTCGTCTTTAAAAATTGTTTTATATATAATAGTGATGAAAATGTCCACTGTGCGACTAGATACGTCTTCCGTAGTTCGTACGTCTAATACTGTTCCTAGCTTAAACCTAACAGCATTATTCTTAGACCCGTCGAGCCTTTACAAGCCGAATCTCATGCGAAACATTCCAGCGGACGGCTTATTAAATTTCACCGAAATAGCAAGAAAATGTGGGCTCATTTGTGAAGAGTTTGATGTAGTCAGTGAAGATGGTTACATAACGATTATGTTTCACATACCAGGTGACAAATTGAAGCCGATACTTTTAATGCATGGGGCACTTGATTCGGCCAACACTTTTATAGCGAGACAAGAACTTTCAAGCGCTTACAATTTAGCGTTAGCAGGTTATGACTTGTGGTTCGCCAACTGCAGAGGCACTAACTATGGTCGGAGGCACGTGAGCTTAAACCCGAACGACAAACCCTTCTGGAACTTCAGTTTCCATGACATGGCCGTACAAGATTGTCCGGCTCAAATTGATTTTGTCTTACAAAAAACGGGTAATAAGAAAATCAACTGTATTGGACATTCTCAAGGCACCGAACTTTTCTATATATTGACTGCGTTAAAACCAGAGTATAACGATAAAATCAATCTTCTAATTGCATTGGCTCCTATTGCTTTTATGGACCACGTAAAGCCGACTGTTTCTACATGGGTTCCTTTGTGGCCAGCGATGAGTGTTATACTCGGATTGGAGGGACAAGAAGAAATATTTGGTGAAAACGACTTATCACGCGCAGTACTGCAGCAGCAATGCACTCAGAGTTATGGATATGACTTGTGTGCAAGGGGAATTTTATTTCCCTTTTTTGGTAGCGACCCGGACGAGTTAGAAGTTGAATTCTTCCGGATTGTTATGGGCTACATTCCAGCTGGGACATCGAGGAAGAATTTTGACCACCAAGTTCAGCTTATCCTTAGGAAAAAGTTCGCTCAATTCGACTACGGTCCCATTGAAAATTTTATGAAGTATGGCTGTATTTATCCCCCTGAGTACCCGCTGAAGAATGTCACGATGAAAGTGGCACTCATAGGGGCTGCTAACGACCACGTATCAACAGTAGACGATATGGTTACGCTGATGGCGCATTTATCGAACGTGGTCTACTACCATGTAATGGAGCGAACACAATTCAACCATTTAGATTATAACTGGGCGATATATTGGAAAACATATATGCTATCCATTATATTAAATTTGCTTGAGAAATATCCATTAGTGAAATAATGTTATCCTTCTGTTAATATAAAATTATCGTATTAAGTATTTATAGCAAAATAAATAAAAAAAATCATAGTACTGATAATTACAATTTTACACAAATCACCGATGACCCTGACAACTAGAGTTATAAGAGACATTTCAACAAATAGGTCTTTACATTCTATTTTAAAACTAGTCTGCCGGTACCAGGTGGATCTTTAACTAAGGTTATAGCAGGTTCATTATGCGAGCCACCATAAGAGGATTTTTCAAGAAAAAAATATACGTATGTATTGTAAATGTATGTATTTAAGTAGTATATTTGTGATTCCTTTGTTGCCTGGCATTCGTAACACAAGTGCTTTAAGCGACTTACCACGGAGTCAGGTCAATGTATGAGATGTTGTGGGAATTTATTATATTATATTGTTATTAAATTGTAAACAGGCAAATTTACATATTTTTTGTAAAAACACGAGCTTTGATTTTAAATACGCCTTTATCTCACCAGCTATTGGTTGTCCACAGCTGGATATCCTTTCCAAGAAAGGAGAAATTTTGCCCATAGTTACCACGCTGGGCAAGCGTGTCGACAATTGCAGAGAGCTTTCACGACGGGAAATCTGCTGCCCATCCTTGCCCTGTACAAGTGTACATTCAAAGTAAGGAGCGAGTTGATGCTCCAACAACAACACCAATACTTTCACAATTATGTAAATTAATAAGCAAATTATCGTTTCCGTTAGTATTATCATAAAAATTTGAAAAAATCTATGGGTTTTAATGCTAAAGTTCACTAGTAGTGTATGCTCGTTAGTAGTGCAAATGCTCGTGAAGTAAAAGTTAACAAACATTTTTGTTAATTTTTTCTTTAATAAAGTAAAAGCAGATAAATGTTTATATTATTATCAAGCAGATAAATGTTTATATATATGTATATATTAGTATCGAGTGTGCGTCTGGGTATGCTAGCGGGGATATCCCGGATACTTGCTTGTGAAATACGTTCCCACTCCGCGGTAATCACATTCTTTAGCTCTCTGATGGTCTGCGGAGCCGGTTGTACTGATCTTACGCGTCGTTTCAGAACGTCCCAGACATGCTAAAACGCCCGCGGGCCGGGCGATGACTGCGTATATTGGCCGCGAGAAGCCTCCTCCTGACCGTCCATAGACTAATATGCACATTTCTTACTTCTTCGAGGTTGTTTTTAAGGTCCACATATGAAGACTTGCGATTTCATAATGCGCGACTTACAAGAAAATGATCATCTTGTGGTTGGGTACATGGTTTTCTTCCAGAACCAGGCCTTCTCTCGACGGAACCGGTGTCTTGATACCGCTGAGCCTCTGAGCCACGAAGCATTAGCTGCAACCCTCTTCGAGCAGCGCAATAACTTTGGTAGCTTTTATCACTTTCTCTACGTTATTGAGACAGCTAAACAGCAATTAATGAAGCTTCGACGATTAAGAATATGAAATAAATTCATAAAATTGACTAAAAGTTATTAAAATCGATATTATCTTTTGGAACTTCGCACCAAAAATGTAGGATAAAAAGTGGTTTTCTGTAAAAACGAAAATTTGAATTTAGAACGTACTGTTTTAAACACTTCGGCATTTTCAAAACCGGCCAGTAACATGTACAAAACATTGAAATCATTTTGGTACCGTATATTTTTAATGAAGAATTAAAATCAATACCACCCTCTTTTTTTTAATGAGTGTATATTGACCTGACTAAGAGATACGTTGCTTAAAGCACTTGTTTAATGGACATCACTTGTTTAACTGAGGAATCACAAATCTATGAATTCAGTTTAAAATATTTACGACCCAGACACAAACATTCATAATGTAAAATGTTTGATCTAGGTGGGGATCGAACCCACGACATTTGCCGCCCAAGATAAGATCACTACGGATCTCGCCAACATTATCATCCTATCAGCCGTAGTATGTCCAATGCTGGATGTAAGCCCTTCCGAAAGTGTAGTGCGGAATCAATAGCGGTATCGTAGCAAGCGTAGTGGCGTTCGCAGAGCGTAGCTGTTCGGCGGTGAAGTTGTTGATTATCCCAATTTGATTTAAAACTAAGCTGGTTTGAATATTGCGCCATCTGTCAGATCCATTCCATTAAACTGTACAGCCGGTTATAGCAGGTAAAATGAAAATAATAAATCTATATAAATAAAAATGAATTCCTATTTCCCTTGGTCGCATCACACATCACGCGTGATCGTCTGGACCGATTACACTTTGTTTTTGTTGTTTGGTATTAAATTCCCAAAACTCCGTGGTAAGTCGCTTAAAGCACTTGTGTTACGGACACCAGACAACAAATATACTACTTTAATACATATATTTACCCCCCAGACACAGAACAAACTCAATATCACTATCATGATACAAATATTTGCTCTGGGTGGAAATCGAACCCATGACGCTTGGCGCATAAAACAGGATCACTACCATCTGCGCCATTGGGCCATCGGGAAAATTATTAAATTTAAAAATACTTATATCTTTACATATAAAAAATAATCCCTGTTTCCCTTGGTCACGCAATCACGATAATAATAGATTAATTATACCAATTCGATTAAATAGTCATCGTAAAGACAGGACAACGTCTTTTCGGTCAGCTAGTTATCTATATATATCACGAACAAGAAGCTATTATATACACGTAGCCCGTTTTTCTCGTCTCGTATAAGTATACTCCATGATTGAATTCTTTTGAACGTCTTTGCGGGGTTTATTTAGCATTTTTAATTTTGTAGGTTGTATCGGCAACCGTTTCCGATACTACTTAATAAAAGCACGTGCAAACACATATCAATTGGCTGGATAACTGTCAAGCAATTGAATTAAAATTGGTATCTGATATGTTTCCAAGTGTTTCGCCCATACATGATCTAAATGGTTGAATTGAATTCGTTCCATAATATAGTAGTACACCAAGTTTGGCAACTGTGCCTTCAACAATTCGATATCCTGCAGCGTCGATATATTGTCGTTAAGTGCTCCTATGATGGCCACTCGTATCTTCATGTCCTTAAAATTATACTCCGGAGGTTCAATATTATTGTACTTAACTAAATTAATTATCGGCCCGTAATCAAATTGTGCAAACTTCTTTCTGAGAAAGATTTGATCGTGATGGTCAAAATTCCGCCTCGATGTGCTCGATGGGAAATATCCCATAACACATTTGAAGAACTCTGCTTCTATTTCTTCAAGGTCACTTCCAGCAAATGGAAAGATAAATCCTTTAGCGCATAGATCGTATCCATAACTTTGGGTACATTGTTGTTGGATCATTGCGTTTATAGCCCAATGTTCTCCAAAGATTTCTTCTGCTCCTATACCTTTGAGAAATGCACTCGCTGCTGGCCACATTAGGGCTGTCGTGGACACTGTGGGCCTTGCGTGGATCAAGATGGGAGTAGGCGCCATCGCGATCAAAAGGTTTACTTTATCATTGTACTCAGGCTTCAACGCACTCAATACGAAGAAAAGATTGTTACCTTGAGAATGTCCTATCGCGTTGATCTTCTTTTGACCTGTCTTTTCCAAAACAAAGTCGATATGAGCAGCGAGATCACCTAGAGCCATCTCATGGAAACTGAAGTCCCAGAAGGGATTCTGATTCGGGTCCAATGATACGTGACGTCGACCATAAGAGTTACCCCTACAGTTGGCTATCCAGACGTCTTGACCTGCTTTTGCTAAGTTACAGGCGGTAGAGTGCTCCTGTCGTATGACAAAGGTTTTTGCTGAATCGAGTACCCCGTGCATTAGGAGAAGCGGTTTCGTCTTTTTCCCGCCTAAGATATGGAATATCGTAGTGATATACCCATCCGAGCTCGTGACATCAAACTGTTCGGTGCTCAGGCCACATTTACTTACCAGCTCTGGGAAATCGAGTTTCCCGCACTCTGGAATATTTGGGTGGACAAGCGAATTATTGAAGAAACTTTTCGGGTCTAAGAAGAATGCTGTAAGGTTAAGTTGTCCAATTGGAGTTGATAAACGCAGTGTGGCGTTGAGGTTAGGTTCAGGATTGTTGAGAAACTCTCGAGGTCCAGGCAAGCTGAGGGTGACGTTCACGACCTGTTCCGACGAGAACTTAACTGCGACCAATAATGCAATAACTTTTAACCCCAAGTCTGCCATATTAATGCTTATCTACGAGGTGATGGGGCAGAAACAACTGACAGTAAGCAAATGCAAGAGATTTCTTTATGAAGTACTGCATTATAACCAACTTTTCCATCTGTTACAATAAACGATAGTCCTTTGTGATGTATACTTTTGTGTACTTCTAATGTTATGCATATTAATACATCATAATGCATTAATTATTTCATTATTAATATGATAATTTATGTGCAAATAGTAAAATTATTAGTAAGTTGTTGCATTTGATAGACGGATGTTTTGTATTATTGTATCAGCCATTAGACGTCGTTAGTCACTGCTGGAGATAGGCCTCCCCAAGAAATGGGAAATTTGGCCCATTATTAAGATGTTGGCAATCGCGGAGCGCAGTGACACTGCTATCCATCCCCACCCTGTGTATTTGAACTACACTGATTCGGATGGATATACTGCCATCTGTCGGTTGGTTGGTTACTTGGTACGCAGAACCGATGGCCGATGGAGTCGTAAGGTTCTGAAATGGAGACTAAGTATGGGCAAGCGTAGCGTAGGGCGTCCACTCGCAAGATGGACGGACGATTATCATCACAGCAGCCGTGGGACATCTATTGTTCGGCTAAAACATCCCAAGATTTTTCTGATTGGATTAATCATCAGGTGTTTTTGCCTATAATTGCCCCGCTGGGCAGGCGTGGTGGCAATCGGAGACGGAGTTTCACGATGGGATTACTACTAGCCAGTTCTGTTTTGGTAGATATACCGGTTTCTGTCAGTTCCAGTACCCCCAGTCGCCTCATACGACACCTGGTACAGAGGGGGGTATTAATCTATTCTTCCGGTACCCCATAGTTTACCGGTAAACAACGGCTTAGGTGTAGAAGTTTCTAACCTTAACTGAAGTTGGTGGCTGTGTACTTCTAATGGTTTTCATCACATAATTTAATATTTTTCTACATGATAAACACAGTAAATAAAAGAATTGTAAAAAAATTTAAGTTAAAATTTAAGTGGTTTAAAAGTACCCGTGTATGTAACTTAAATCCCTACTAATCCCTCTAAGTAAGAAAGAAAGTAACTCTGTATGTCTGTCTGTCTGTTACGCTCCCGCTTAAACCTCTAAACCGATTTTGATGAAATTTGACACAGACAATCTTTAGACCCTGAGAAAGGACATAGCCTATTTTTTAGTTGTATGGAAGTTTCGCTATTTTTGGAGCTGGAAACTTGATACTTATTTTACAAGCCATTGATTCGATATAAATAAACATGACATTCAAAGTTTATATAAGTTAAGGTAAAGAGGTACCTAAAGATGAGAGACCCTAAGATGGTACCTAAAAAATTATTCCACGCGGACTAAGGCGCGGGCACAGCTAGTATTAAATAAGTGGAAATTAATCAGTTATATGCACAGGTGGAAATAGCATATGTAATGTCGAGCGGTATACAAATATTTATAAATTTCATCAGACTTCTTACACAGTACAAATTATAAGACTTTGTCATAATAATTCTGCATTACACCAGCGCCGAATTGACACTATACAAGTGTTTCCTGTACAAATCCACCAGAGGGAGGCACCTTGATATCACTGGAACCAGAAATGTTTATAATTATTATTACTGCCTCTTATAACGGTAGCCTGTCTAATCTATAGTTACTTTTTTATATAAGACCAGGTCGACAAACAAGCGTAGATTCTGCGTGATAGTAAGCGTCACTGCAGCCTAAAGATGCTCGTAGCATCACAAGGATATCACTAACGCGTTGCCAATCTTGTGATGTAAGGATATTATGTCCTATTATCATGTAAATTCACTGCCTCTCTTACCTTTCAGACCGGTACATCTAACACCAGGTGAGGTACCAAGACAGACGACTTTTTGTATGGGGTCTACTTCATGTATAATCTATAGATACTGTTCTAACTTTATGGTATTATAACTTATACAATTGGTATATAAAACTAACAGCGCCCCGCTGTTTTCCCCTCATAGTTATTGTCGCCGTGTAAATAATAAATTACAAAAGTAGCATAAGTTGCACCTCATAACATCAGCTATTTGCTAGTGTTAATTTCCTTCAAATCTGTCGAGCCGTTTCAAAAATTAGCCATAACAAACAAACAGATAAAGTTTGTAAACACTTCTGTAAGTACCCTGTAGGTATACTTTCATGAGCATTAAGTGCAAAGCTGTGTGCAAATTTAGAAATACAAACAGACACTTAAATGTGAGTGAGACACAAATATCGGGCGGACTCTACGAAAAAAATACTTACCAAACAAAAAGACCACCTCTGGTAGGAACGAGACAAGACTAAAAATCCCGTCACGTTTGGTTCGCTGCAGGAAGTCATAGATAGCGATGATGAAACCCATCGCGACGTAGGCCATCGTGTATTTCATATACAAGTCCACCAGCGTCGCGTTCTCCTGAAAAACAAATGGAAACTACTGGAGATAGGGTACCGCATGAGGTCAACCTCATATGAGGTAGACCGCATAGTCTTAGTAAAGGTCATCTGCATTGGTACATCACTCCTACCTATATCTACCATATGCAGTTTGCATTGCTGTATTCCGGTTAAAAGGGTGAAAGTCGCAGTGAAATCACTGGGTAATATGATATATCTTCAAGCCACAAGGTTTGAAATGCGCTGGTGATATTCTTGTGAGCTTTTATATGCTGCAGTGGCAATTACTATTACGCCGACTGTATGCTTGTTTGTCGACCTGATATAAAAAAAACCGAATCAGCCTTATGCCTCGTCATTATCATAGCGGCTGTAAAACATCTACTGCTGGACAAATGCATTCTCAAGGAACGGGGAATTTACTCATAATTGCCGCGTTGGGCAAGCGTGGTGGCAATCACTGAGCATTGCTTCTCGACTGGAATGCTGCTGCCCCTCCCCACCCTGGTGCATTTGGGCTACACTGCTTCGGGTGAATATACCGCCATATATCGGTTCCGGTACCTCAGTCGCCTCTTACAATACTTGGTACTGAAGCAGGTACGATTCTAGTCCGCCAGTACCACGCGGCTAATTGCCTGAACTAATTTGAAAAATTATCACGGCCTTATCACGCATTTCTATACCATTGTCTTTTTTTTATATTTTAAGTCGACAAATAAGAAAACAGTTTGCGTGATGTAAGCGTTTTCGTAGCCTAGTATGCTACTAATATTTTCACAAGGATATCACTAGCGCGTAGCCAACCTTGTGACTTAGTTAATGTTATGAAAAAAATTGCTCGATAAGCAAACAAGGCCCGCTGGCGGATTCGGTAGTATTCCTATCTTGTGCGCTAAGGGTTGTGAGTTCGATCTCCGCCAAGGATGAACGTTTTTGTGATGAAAATTTGTGATTATTCTTTGTCCTTTTTTTAAATATTATAAATATTTGAGTAAAATATGTGATCCAGCTGTTGTTTGATCATCTGTAAAATAGATATACATATATCTAATTTGTTTTATTTTCAAATATATGATTGTAAAGATGATGATGATGATAAATGTTGTAAGTAAAAGTAGAACTAACAAAGAGGCAGCCAATGAGAAGCAGCATGTTAGCAGCTTGGAACAGGGCCAACAAGAACTTCTTGAACGAGTCTACTCTCTCTCGCATCTCGCAGTACACGTCCAAACAGGATCCGCTTGTCATAAGGTCTATCACGCACCCGAACTAGAAAAACGTAAAATGCATATTAATCATCAACATCATCATAGCAACCACGAAATTTACCCATAATTGCCGCGCTGGGCAGGCGTAGTGGCAATCACAGAGGGTAGCCTTGCTTCTCCTTCGACTGGAATGCTGCTACCTATTCCCGTTCTGTTGCATTTGAGCTACAGTGCTTTATGATGGACCGTTAAACCGGATACCACCGTCAAGTACCTCGGTCGCCTTTTACGACACCCGGTATAGGGGAAAGTACTATTCTACTCTGCCGGTAGCACATGGCCATAAAATGCACATTAAAAATTTTTATCAATATGCTCACATACATTCCTAGACCCTATATTTTTTATTAGACTGATTGTTTAGTAAGAAAAGTAGTATTTAGAGCAATACGTCTAACACGAATAGCGATTATCTGCTAGAATTATTAAGAATACCATAAGCCTATATAGAGACATAAGAAAAGCACCTTAACTAGTGTAGGTCTACTTACGATGCGTAGATTTCTCTTAACCCGTGTTGAAGAAAGGCCATAGGGGTCTTTTCTGCAGACTTAATCAACGAAATAACCAAAAATTTTAGCAACACGCTCCTAGCTACATTCATCTTAGACACTATATTATAATTAGACTCATTGTCTAATCAGAAATATAGTGTCTAGACTACTTGTTGTATATACTTGTCTTCACGGGTTTCGACAATAGAATCGCAAAAAAAATTAAACGACAATGTAAAATTATATTTTATTTTTTATTTTAACATGTCAACAAACAAGTAAGTTCACGTGATATTAAGCGTCAATGTAGGCATTAGACGGATAATATTACAAGGATATTACTAGCGCGTTGGCAACCTTGTGATTTGAAAAATTTTACGTCACATTACCCAGTAATTTGACTGCGTTTCTCACCCTTCAAACCGGAACTCAGCAATGCCAATACTGGCGCACTCTCAGAATACATTTGGCGGTAGAAATAGGTGGGAGTGAGATACCAATGCAGATGATCTTTGTATGAGGTCTACTTGGTGTAAGAAATGTAACTTACCAAATTGATAATGGATATAAGAATGACTGTGGTCTTCCGTGGAATACAGCAGCAGGTACCGTCTTCACAAGCCAGTGCCACCTTCAACGTCTCTGGCAGAGATGACGCGTCCATCTGACTCATTATTGAAGTTCTATGGAAACCTATTTTATGGGTTCACTTAAATTATTTTGATGAGTTATTTGTAGTTGACGTGTTTACTGGTGGGAAATGTGTAGTTAAGATTTAACTTCCGTGCAAATAACGTAAAATAAATATGTGTGACATTTTACATCTTTTGTATAGTGACAGTATTGACAGAATCTAGTAAGAGGTTGTGTTTTTGATCAAAAAGTCTTTAAGTAAAAAAGATGACTTCTAGAACTAAGGAGGTTACTTTACCAAAAAAAAAAAAAATTAGTAACTGGAATACATGGGTGCAATCAATTTGTATCTGTTAAAATATATAAACGAATAAAATATTATAATAATAACTTTATTGCACAATACCGTGCGATAAAGGAGGAAACGTATGATAATTCATCTTGAAAGTGGTTACCGCAAATGTTAGCGAAACGTCGAAATATAAATGTTAAGTGTTAGTTAAACCGCGTTTCAAAGCCGCTTTATATAAGGTATAAGTATGGAAAATTTAATAAATATAATAATAGTAAAAAAAACACAAATATCTAAGTTAATAATTTCTGCTTTTTATAAATTGATCTGCAGTCGTGACTTAATATACACACATATACTTACTTTTTATTTCCCCAATCAGACATATATATATATATTTATACCTACTTTTTCTTTGTTATAAAGGTGACGTGAAACGCTTACTATCACATTACCCAGTAATTTCACGGCCTGTCTCACCCTTTCGACCGGAACATAAAAATGCGACCACCGCTGTGGCGGTAGAAATACGAATAGGTGAGATTAAGGTATAAATGCAATCAACCATTGTGTAAGGTCTAGTAAATAATCAATTTAATAATTAGAAAAAAGTTCGTATACCTTAATAAGAAGTTCTTCTAGAACAAATATAGATCAAAGATTATTGTGTCACTTGCTAAGTCAATCTTGATCATTCGATGGTTATTGAAAAGCCGGGAATTGGGAGAAATGGAATTCAGAGTTGTTTTATTTTGTGTTTTACTTTTCCGTATTTGCCTTACGGAAACTAATAAAGATGAAGCCGTAGGTAATGTAATTTCCTTGGGTAATATTAATTGTTTAGATGAACTAATATAAGTCCTTAAATATGTAAGCCGTGGGATCCCGGCGGAGTAGAATAGTACCTCCCTTTGTATCAGGTGTCGTGAGATGTGACTGAGGTACCAGAACCGACAGATAGCGCATCCATTCGGAAAAGCTTAGCTTAAATACTATAGGGTGGGGATGGGCAGCAGAATCCTCGTTGCGAAGTTGCGCTCTGTGATTGCTACCACATATGTTAAGTATCGGGGCTTAAGTTTTTTTTTAAGAATCTTAGAATCTCATAACCTTTCCAGCAGCTTATAAAGTCGCAGAATGCCAGTTGCGCAGTATTTATTATTATATTTGACCTAACGTGTTATATTTATAATATAAATATAACACGTTAGGTCAAATATAATATCATATCTAAAAGCTATAGAGATTCTGGTTATAGAAATCAATTTAGTTATGAGATCAAATTAATTTTGAAATCGAATTTATTTAACAACAATGATAAACTTACTTAAAATCAAAAAAATTCAATCAAACATATTTAATTTTCTCTTTGTAAAATATTAGATCGTTTTGGTTCCGTTTCAAGTTTCTCACCAAATAATAAAACATATGTAGATCAAAATTAACAATACAAAAATTAAGCAAGTAACTTGTAAATTTTACTTAACAGAAAATACAGCATTAGCCGAGGATCCCGAATTGATACTTAAACATTCTGATGTTGTCGACGATGTGGAAGCAACTTTGAATAACCTTCAGGCAACTGGACGTCAAGCCCAATCGTTAAACAATGAAGGAGTTCTCCCTTCCGTCGAATCTGACAATCTATACAATGACATGGCAGAGCTATTCCATGAATTAGTTGAGAAAGCTAGAGAACCCGCATACGCTTCCAATTTTCTCAATGCTAAAGGAATCGATAGAATTATAATACCGAATTTAAAAGTAAAAAACTCGAAATTTAGAGAACAATTGCTTATTCTTCTCAAGGTACTCTATGATGTTGCTCCAATCACAACAAACAGTGTGATACCGATGACAGTGCTGGACAGGCTTCTAGATATATTCGAATACGACGACAACCTAGCTATGAAAGCGTATGCATTGGATATACTACAAGCATGGCTACCAGGCAATCCGAAAGCTCAAATCCGTGTGATGAAACTAAAAGGTCTTGAGCCATTCTATCATCAAGTATCTAAACTGGACAGATCAGTCATTGCATCACTTTTGGATTTGTTCAATACAATTCTTGTGGAGCATATAGAAATGCGTGGTAAAGGGTACGAGGGTGCGTTGGATCCAAAGATTTTGATACTTTACCGAAGAATAGGTCTGATAGAAAGAATGTCTACACCTGAAGTGTGCAATGGTCTTTTAAATATATTTCAATCTATGTGGGCATACACAGCCGACGATAGTGAGGTTATAGTGCCTGTGTTTCAACTTATAAAGAATATAAAACCTTTTTGCGTTAATGTTTTAAAAGGGAAATCTAAAGCGGTAAAATTGTTTGAGGCTCTATTGAAATACATTGATGATGATTTCAAGAAAGACTATTTTGAAAAACTGTCTCTGAATGTGTTCGATTTAAAAACTGTTTTAGATGATTACCTTGATGAATTGAAACATCCACCGCAAAAAGATGAGTTCTAATGTTAGTAATTAGTCTAGTATATGGTTGAGAATAATTGATTTGTTTCATTTAATTTATATTGCTATTTATTGCTATTATTAGGAGTATATGAGTATTGCCATACTGTTCTTATCCCAACTAATATTATAAATGTGAAATTAAGTTTGTTTGTTTATTACCTCTTCATGCTTTATCTACTCAAAAAATCTTGAAATTTTGCATAAACATAGTTTTGAGGACTAAGAAGGACATAGACGGAGAAGGACCTTATTATACCTTTCACGAAAAATAGTATAGCTCCCGTGGCACTTAGAATTTTTTTAAACTTTAGTATAACTTTAATTAATACATAAATACACGCTTACATACATCACGCCTGTGTAGGCAGAGACTATGGGATTTCCTCTTGTTACGATCTTGGCATACATATCTCATTGCTTAACTCGCATTAGTCCTTTCATACAGGCCCGTGTATACTTGGTACTTCTGACTTTACTCTTCCATAATACTTTTTCTACCTGGTGAAGATATGTCCGCCTAGGTCGTCCTATACCAAGTCTTCCATTCACTTCTGTTCTATATATTTGTGCAGTCATTCTACTTTCATCCATTTTTCTCAAGCAAACCATCTCAACATTCCTTTCTCGTTGTCACAACATTATCTTTTACAACACATTAATCTTTGATGAAACTGTTCTTTGATCTATCTCTCAGACTACGTGCTATCGGGTAAAGGTATTTTTCGATCTCAACTAATATACATAATATGTTAAAGGTAGTTTCATTTTTACCTCTTCACGCTTTATTTACTCAACTTCGTGAATTTTTTATAGGTTATAAGGCGATAAAGATGTATATGTATATATGGACCTTTCATTCCTAAAAGAGTTCTCATTCTATGGGTAATTTATATGGGCGAAGAATGAGAATTTTGTAGTATTATTTTTATTTTACACTATTTCTTTTTTATGTCGAAAATAGAAAACTGTGTAAAAATTTAATTTAATAAATACCTTTTAACGGTATTACACGAATTCAAATTTAAAAAAATGTTGTTATTTTTGATTTGCTCGATGGCAAAGGTTTCCCATCCAGGACAAATATACGTTTGTTCTGTGTCTATGGATTAAGTGTGTTTTTAAGTAATAATAATAATAGAGATGATACAGTAATATGTCAATATAATCACATTATTACCACAATTTGAATTACATAACAAAGTATAATTCATACCCTATAACTATTATCATAATTGGTCGCGCTGAATTCATTTGATATCGACGACACGTCTTCAATAAATCAAAGTTCACAATCGCATGAGATTCAGCACAATTAATGGATGCGAGGGGTCTATTGGACCCTTGCGAGGTTGCGCAAGTCACAATGGATGTTGGCATTATTTGCGGTCTGCGAGACCACACACTGGGGCACTTAATTGTTCTGCAACTGTGTCGCTTCTATACCAAATACTACATTCCTTTATTTTGTTAGTTTTCCATTGATATGTAAAATTATATTTTACTAGCTGACTCGACAGACGTTGTCCTGTCTTAACGATGGCTATTTAATTCGAATTGGTACAGTGAAGTAGGTATTTGAATACCTTATGTAATAAATACACTTTATGATATTGCGAATACGCAATAAATACACTTTATGATACGCAATAAAGTGTATTTATTGCGTATCATAAATAAACCATTAGAATAATAAATACACTTTCGTTTCTTAATTCAGGTCGGGTCAGCTAGTAGTATATGATTATTAAGTATTCTTAAATTTTATAATTCCGGGCAATTTTTTGAATTTTTCTCTTTAATAAAAACCATCTCCTAACAATACAAACACAAGAAAAAGATAGTGAAATCGGTCCAGCCGTTCACGCGTGATAGCGTGACTAAGGGAAATAAGGATTTATTTTGATATATATTGATCATATCGATTTGTATCTAAGTATTCTATGAGAATACATACAAAATTTACTACCTCAGATTTAGATCTCAGATCAATAAAATTTGACAGGCCTGGTAGCGCAGTCGGTAGTGTGACCATCTTACGGACCAAGGGTCGTGGGTTCGATCCTCACCCGATATGGGATAAACTATCTGGGTATAAGAAATGTGTATCATGTATTTCCTCTATTTATTGATATCCATAACACAAGTGCTTTAACTTATTGACCTGAGATCTGAGACCTGACTTTATATCATCGTTAAATAAGGAGTCACAATACCTACGCTTCTGTTTTTAGTGTAAAGTAGCTATAGTCGTGTCTGGACGGATGGTTTAATAAACTACATTGTTACGAAAACTTATAGAATATATTTTGAACAATATCCTAATAGCTAATATATAATAATCTAAAAGACCACACCAATACTTATGATCAGAGGAAGTATATCTGTGAAATAATATTTGTGTAAGCTTGCTGCTATATCATCATCATCATTTTTGTTTGATTTACTTGATGTCTGAGCGTATCACTTTCGTTTTCTTTGTTAAGTTTAACTGCGATTTTCAATTTAAAAAAATCTTGTTCTGGTGCATGCTGAGTTTATCTATAAATGATTGTACATTTAGACTTAATATTTAGTTCTTAACAATTATGTTATGATAAATGTAATAATCGTAGATGATCCATTTAAATAAAATAAAATCTTATCATTCGTTGGAGGCCTATGTCCACAGCTGGGTATAGGCCTCCCCAAGAAAGTTGGAATTTTATCCATAATAGACACGTTGGACAAGACTTTTGGCAAACGCGAAGCGTAGCTTTACATAATCATTTTATTCCCACAACATCTCTTACATTGACCTGAGTCCGTGTTAAGTCGCTTAAAGTGTTACGGATGCCAGACAATAGAGGAATCACAATTATACTACTAATTTCATAGATTTTACAACCAGACATAGAACAAACACAAATATTATTCTATAAATATTTGCTCTGAGTGGGAATCGAATCCAACCAATCGTAACTGGAAATGCTGTCAAAATTTTAGAGACTTTTAGGAACTCATTAAAAATACAAACGACAATCACAGAGTGACTAATACAACTTAAGGTAATTGAGAATTTTTCAACTGTAAATAGGTAAATTTTTTCGGGTCCCAGTTCACTTTGGACAAAAGCTAGTGTATTTTATATAAGAACTTTAAACAATATAATAATAAAAAAATTATATATAAATTAAAAGTTTATTTGTAAATTGTAACCTAAAACGTGAAATTTATATCTAATTAAAATGTTGAAAGGAACAACCGTCCCAACATTAACCTTGACAAATCGCGCGCCATGGGTGGCGGCCATCTTGTCAATTGGCGACTTCCGAATCCGGGGAGACAGATCATTAGTGTTATTTTTTCTATTTTTGCTGTTTGCTTGTATTGTTTGCGTAACCATATTATGTGACATCAATGGTAATAAATAGTAAACGTTAGGTAATAAAAAGTTAACGTTATAAATAGTAAATTTTATTTTTATTTTTAATGGTATAGTTTTACCACCGAGTCAATAAAATATACCAACGAAATAAAAATACACCAATACTCTTTGAATGGTTCCTAATAAAATTATCCATATTACCGATTTGATATCTCATGTTTCGTTTATCTTATACTTAGCGAAAATAAAATAATAATAGTTATTGACCATTCGTACACTAAAAAAAGGGCGTGGGAGCGACACCAAGGTGCAATAAGAGCGAAATGTCAAAAAGGTCGACTAAGCAAACACAAAAATCGAATCAAATCGATCACGTTTTATCGATTGTAAAAAGGCGCGTATTCACAAAGTGTCACTGGAAAAAAATGCATGCAAGAATGACAACCTGCCGTTACGAATTTGTGCAAAGTCGAGTACTTCGGTTATGAGAACGTTTTTTTTTTCTTAAGTCCGATCTATGAATGGACATTGTTCTGTAATGACCGAGGTAAATATCCTATTTGTATTGTTGACTTAATCTTTGTAGATCGCATCTGAAAAGGGTGTCCATAAATCGATGAATATTTGCCAGTTTTAAATAATTTATGAAAACACTAACAGTGGACGTTTGGACGTCCTACAGTCGCATGATGATAGACGGTAATAATAATAATTATTAACACAATAATAAATTACACATCTCATCTCAAGGGCCAGGTCAGAAGTACCAACAATAAACGAGCGTATATAAAAGGACTAATGTGAGTAAAGGAAGCGAGAGAGGTATGCCGAGATCGTTACAAGTGGAGATCCATAGTCTCTGCCTACCCTGATAGGATACAGGCGTGATGAGTGTGTCTCATATATTGACCTGATTCCGTGCTAAGTTGCTTAAAGCACTTGTGTTACGGACATCAGAGGAATCACAAATATATTACTTAAATACATATGTTTAACATCCAGACACACAACAAATATAAATATCATCATTTAAATATTAGTCCTAGGTAGGGATTGAACCCGCGGCCTATTGCTCGGATGGTAGGAGCAGTAGCATTGGCGCCTTTGGGCCTTACATTATCTATATGATAATTCAAATACCTACTTTACTTTAAAACTAATTCTACTGACATTTTGATCCAATTACAGACCTAGTATTGTGGCTGGCGTTTTGTGCCATCCGCCGCTGGCGATTTGCGCACTCATGACTTTGAGGTTTTATATTGTTTGTCCTTAAAGGTCAAAGCTTTTGAAAATCTTAAGTACTAGTCCTGGGTGGAATCACAAAAAATATATCATCTTAAAGTCTGTAGTGAGAAATGTTTATCGAGGAATTAGGTGTATTTTCTAAACAGTAAACTATAAACATACAGAGAAGCCACAATTAGTAGAACTAGAGATAAAGGTAAATTGTTGTTGTATAGTTAAATTAAAAATATATATATGGTATTTAAAATTATATTTATTTAAAAAATATATATCTCTTTCACTCTTCATACATACAGATTAAAAGATTTTCCGTGAAATAAAATACTTGATGTTTACTGAACAATATTAATAAACAGTTCTTAAGAAAAATAATATAAAAGCCGGATATTTTAATAGCGCATATTCCTTTTTTGTCGTAAAGCCATGGACACCAGAGCGTAGTATAATAGTACAATGTTCAGGTAGCAGCTCTCTGCGGGGGCGTGATGCACCTGAGGGTAGTTCTCACGCAGGCCATCGGCTACCTCACCCCGGTTGTAATTTATTGCTCAATCGGACGGATCACTGTATTACAATTGATACAATTGTAATTTGCTTTATCGTTCGTTTTTTTTTATATTAAGTCAGATCGACAAACACGTACACAGCCCGCGTGAAAGTAAACGACACTGCAGTCTATAGACACTCGTAATATCACAAGAATATCACTAACGCGTTGCCAACCTTGTGACTTGAAGATATTAAGTCAGTAGTCAGAACCCAGTAATTTTACTGCCTTTCTCACCATTTAGGCAATGCGAATACTGCTATTTGGCAGTAGAAATTGGTGAGAGTGAGGCACCAATGCAGGTGACCTTTGAATGAGATCTGATTGACACATTATAATTGATGTTAAAAAAATTTAAGGCAGCTGAATTAAAAAACATATAATAGTTTAATTAATTGCACTTTGTTTAACAGTTTAACAATAAGCACTTTTGTTTAACAGAAGATTCGCTACATATAACAGAGGCCTATTTTAAAGCCTTAATATTTCAGCACAGATTATATAAGTACTAACACAACTCAAGATTTAATTGCTTTATCTACATTGTTAAATGGTAACGATTGAAAGCGCCTTCGGAAAGCTTAACAATTTAGGGCAAAAACACCTCAATATGGAAAAATCTCGGAAGGCCTATGTCAGTGGACGTCCTAAGGCTAACGTGATGATAATGATGTTTTTTTTATTAACTGTTCCTACCTATTCTTGGCTTCTAATAATGTCAAACATCCATTCACTCGCAACTTCGTTTTTATAATATGTACGCGAAAAAATATAGCTTAAAAAATCTTGCCATGAGATTTGAAAACCCGTTAAGCTTTATCAGAATATTATACATTCGCTCATTCATTATTTTTTCTCTGTGAAAAATATAACAATCTAAACGAATGAATGAATGCCAACGGAATCAAACAACAAATGTTTACACTGACCCGGTCATTAATTTCTTTATTTTTCAACCCGCCCAGTGCTGCCACCTGCCACAAAGAAGTAGTTTTTACCCCACCCTTTTATTTTTTGTCGACATTAAAGTTTTAAGCTTGCGTTATCCACAATAAATTATCTATTCAGCGAATTTGTTAGATTCGTAGGCGGGTTCGGGTGTAAATAAATAAAATAGTCTGATATTTGTTCAAAGGATTTTATAAGGTTTGTGTAAAAGCGCGGGAATGTCTATACTTTTTACTTTTTTTTCATGTATTTGGCGTGGGAATAGTAGTTTTATCACAAATAGTGCGACTTGAGTCATTTATCAGTTAGGTAGCAAAATAAGAGTAGATGGAATCATCATACCAGCTTTTAGAAGTCTGCTGGACAAAGGGCTCCTCAAGAAAGGCGGAAGTTTGCCCATAATTACCGCACTGGGCAAGCTTTCGTGGCTGGAATGCTGCTGCCTTTACCCGTCCTGTACATTTGAGCTGCACTATTTATACTATGTATATACTGCAAGCTGTCGCTTCGTGTACCTTAGTCGCTTCTTACGACACCCGGTGCAGGGAAAGGTACAAATATACTCTGCTTGAACCTAACAGCGAATAGATATTAAATATTACGTATTTTGCACTTGTTTGTAACGTTTATGTTACTTTGGATATATTAAATACAGATAATGATTATAATTATGAATATTTTTTTTTATTAAAAGTTATTACTTGTAATAAAAAATTTATTTAAATATTAATAATAGATATTATAAATATAAAAAAACATTAAATAAACAAAATTGAGGCGTATATATACACAGGCATTTAAATCAAAATCTATTGCGTATTAAGGAATATCTACCTAATAACTTGAGTGATAGAACATACAATATACCAGACAATTCAGTCTGCATCAGAAAAGGTATGGATATAAACACAATTTCTTAAAATAACGATCACAATAAATTCCAAACTCAATCCATAACGATACGTATTTAGCAGAATTGAAAAATAACGCCTATTCAAAAACATCTATCAAATTCAATGCCAACACATTATTTACTATTGGCAATCGCTTACTTCAGGGGTCAGCAACCTGGAGAAACCCTCAAGCTTACAAACAAGTGCGAATGAATGACAAATCGAGTAGTCGTTCAATTGCTATGAAATGATGTAGGTACCATATTTGTTTTTTGATAGTGTGTAGATATGTTTATTTTTATTGTTATTTCTTATACTATTTATTATATTGTTTACCCCCACTGCACCAGGTGTCATAAGAGATGACTAGTATACTAGAACCGACAGATGGCGGTATATCCATCCGAAACAAAGCAGCTCAAAGGTGCAGGGCGGGGATGGGTAGCAGCATCCCCGTCGCGAAAGCTGCGCTCTGCGATTACCAACACCAGCGCGGCAATTATGGGCAAAAGACCCTTTTTTGGAGAGCCCTATGTCCTGTAGTGGACTTTCTATGGCTGGAATTATGATATTGTTTTTTCTTATACTATGCGCTTGCTTGGCAAACAAATATACGTCCCGCGTTATATTGAGCGGCACCGTAGCCTATAGTCTTGTTATCAAAAGGAAGTTAATAGCTCGTGATAAACCTTGTCACTTTAGCATAGTGTGATACACCCAGTTATTGGACTATTTTTCACACCATTAAACATAACAGAATATTTGGTGCGTTACGACTATTGTTCTATTATATACTATGTATGCATAACTTCATCACCATATCAGCCATAGAAAGTTTACTGTTGGATATAGGACTTCTCAAGGTAGCGGGATTTTTACACATAAAGGCCGCGCTGGGCAGGCGTTGTGGCAATCGCAGAGCGCAAATTTGACGAGTATGCTGCTGCCCGTCGTCACCATGTAGTATTTAAGCTGCGCTGTTTCGGATGAATGTACCGCTATCTGTCGGTACCTTAGTCACGTCTTACGACTCCTTGTAAAGAAGGAGGTAGGAGGAGGTTTGCCCCACCGGTACCCCAGGGCACATAAAAAAGTCGAAGCGCATACAAAATAAAAAAAAAAACAATTAAAGAGCAATAATTTAAACAGTTTACTAGAATCAAACAAAAATGAAAATAAAACTTTAAATACAATAATGATATTGGTATCACCACATATGCAAGTGTTGTCAAGTTGTACGAGACAAGGCAATTTCAGTTAAAGTAAGGTCAAGGTTTTGTAACCATATGCGTGTTTTTTGTTTGCAGCTGTATAGGTTAAGTAAAAAAATATTATTTTTTTTATACGCTTTATTATACAGATAAGACCCACAGACATAAAATTGACCCGGTACTAGGGAAGTACTATGAGGTACTATAGGACACACTCTCTTTGTTTTTCTATTTTTGGCTACACATATATTTTGATGACCTAACTCTATGTTTTCTTAATATGCTATTCAATAGAAAAAGTTGACGCACTGTAATTAGTGTCATTATTTAAAAACATTAACAAGCTGGTACATATTTATGCATATAAACAACTGATCCGCATAACTAAAATTATGCATAATACTGGTATGAAATAGCTGGTAATAACTGATATAATCCTAGTAAACATCCAAAGGTTGCCTAGAACAAATCACTCTATGCGATAAGGCGACTATTATACGGTCTTTATTTTTAAATTTGGTTTCATCCCTTCTGTTCCTCTGTAATACAATATAGTGTATTATTAATTTATGAATGTATAAAATGTATATGTATATTTTCTAATATACAAAATATGTATAGCTAAAAGGTTCCGTACCGCTGCAATTTATCTGCAAAAACGTTTTTCTATGAGGAAGCGTCACGCTGGGTCTCGTAAAAGTAACTTCCGAGTTTATCTCAATACCTTTCTCATTTCCATTATATGTGGGTCAATTGGAGTGACGTGGGAACTTGGCTAATTTGTTTGCGATGTTCACCCCGTGTTGACAGCGTTGGACAAACAGTAATTTATACATTTACTAGTTTATTTTTAACAAAAGAACAACTGGTGATCGTGATATACTTTCTTGCCTTGATGCGTTTCTTACTCGTAATACTGCGTCGTATAATTGACGGACACTACTGTACAAATGATTGTGTTCCTTATTGAGCGTAAATACGCGCCGTGGATTCGATTCCCACCTGGTCAAATATTTTATTATTTGTAATTTATATGACGAATATTTGAATTTCTTTTATATCTGAATGTTAAACATGTCGTCATATCAGCCACTGGAATTCCACTGTTAAACATAGACCTCCACAAGAAAGGGGGGATTTTATAATTGCCGCACTGGGCAAGCGTTTTAGCAAATCGAATAGCTTAGTTTTGGCGACGGCGATGCTGCTGCCCATCGCCACCCTGTGAATTTGAGCTACCCAGTTTCGGATGGATATACCGCCACCGGTCGATTCTGGTACCTTAGTCGTCTCTTACGACACCTGGTACAGTAGGAGGTTATTATTATTATTATTACTTTTTAACTCTGCCGGTATATATTATCGTATTTTTTTGTAATTCATTTGTTTGATGTCCATTCTTTAGTGACACAAGTGCTTTGAGCGACATATCTCGGAGTCAGGTATACGTATGAGATGTGGTGTGAATTATTATTTAAATAATTATATTGAGGTTCCGTATCGTATTGGCGTAGTAGAATGGTACCTCACCATGACACGGGCATCGTACCGGGAGGGACCGGAACTGACTGATAGTGGTATGTCCATCCGATATAGTGTAGCATAAATGCAACTAGACAGTGTCATCGGTCGTCGGTTATATTAGTAGTGTTGCAAGTGGAAACTACGTTTAAATAAAAAATATTGATTCCAATGAAACTTTTTGACGACAGTTACTTTTACCTTCAACTAGTGATTTTAAATATATTTATTAATTATCTACAATATTTGTATTCACCAATCCATCAGTTAAGATACAATACAAGTATTTTTGCTGTATATGTAGCAAACGATTATTACACGAGAATACATCATGCGTTATGTACCTCTAAGTACAGCGAAGTATTATATTTTTATCGCCAGTAGTTATCGCTAAAGCTGCGCTCTGCGATTGCCAACACGCTTGTCCAGCGCGACAATATGGCCAGAATTCCCCCTTTCTTGTGGAGGCCTATGTCCAGCAGTAAACTTTCAATAGCTGGTATGATGATGTTGATATATAATTACATTATATGCAAACTTCAATAAAATTACCTTATCATTATTAACAAAATTAAAAAACTCAACCATATTACAATACATTTAGTAAAGAGTTTCATCTTTTGTCTGACATTCATTAGATAAATAATAATAGTACATTACGACAACATTTTATACATTAACCTGTCTTACCAGACAACACAAGTAAACTACTTAAATTTACAAATTACGAAAGATTACATCCAGACACAGTACAAACGCAAATATCATATAAATATTCGCTCTGGGTCGGATTCAAACCCACGACCTTGGCGCACAAGATAGGATCGCTACTAACTACGCCGTGTGTCCGATAAATTAATTATTTACCTCATTTAAGTACGTCAATGTGTCATTCAAACAGTACAGTACAATGATTATTTAAATTAATTTATTCTACTGATAGTGTTTTGTACAAAACAAACAGCTTAAGTCACTTGAAATGTGTCACATTTTATGTTCATTAAAAGAATTTCAAGCTTCAAAAGAGAACATTTATATTCGTGATAGTGTGACTTTAATCTATCTCGTAGGAAAATAACATTAATAAATCGGTATAATTATCACAATTATTAAAGAAAGAAAGAGAAACAAATTAAACAGTCCCTTTACGCAATCGAATCAGGAAAGAGAAGTTTCGTTACAGAATCTCAAACCATCCAAGTTACCGATATAGCCTGGCGGATTGGCAAATAGAATTAGATGTGGGCAGGGCACTTGGTACGCAGAACTGATCGCCGATATAGTCGTAAGGTTCTAGAAACCGGGACTCGTCCACCCACAAGAAGGGCAGACGATCTGGCTAAACCCGCAGGATCGCGACGCGATACATAGACCGGTCCTATTGAGGATTATTTGAAGTGACCTAAGATGATGAGGATGAAGGAAAATATCGATTTTTGAGGACTTCATCAGCAAAAGGTACCTTTTCTCAACCTAGCAAGTTGGCATGAGTTATTATCAAATTCTGTTTTAAATAGCACCTTCATAGATTGTATTGAAGTACCTCTTGCCATATTGTACTAAATGTTTTATTCTCTTCTGGCAAATCTTTAGAAAACGCAAGTGTTGCCATACCTTACTAAAGAGGCAAACGTCAAAATATTTAAAGGCGCTAATGGTTCATTTCCTTTTCTACACTTTTACAACGGAAGTCTTCACTCGACCATTCGTTTTTGTTGCATAAGATTTTTTTTTATTTCGTTCTGTAACTGAGAATGAATCATGAATCGTCAATTGATTTTTTTTATTACAAAGGCCTTTGAAGGCAATGCGTTCGATAACGTTTTGGCTTTGTTTGAGTTATTGTTGGACTTTGGGAGATTAGAAGTGGTATTATGCCTATAAACATAAATTTGGGAGTTTGAAAGGCTGTGTATCGATAACATTTTTGACCAAGTAACTATTATTGCACATATTGCACATTACAGGTATTTTTATAAAAAAAAAAAAATTTTTCACTGGGTTAACAAAAGAGCGTACAGTCCACTTGATAAACGTATAAGTAAGCGTCACCACAGCCTATAGACACTCGTGACACCACATATCACTAGCGCGTTGCCAACCTTGTGACTTGAAGATGTTATGTCACACTACCCAATAATTTTACTGCATCCCTCACCCTTCAAACCGGATCACTGCAAATACTGCTATTTGGCGGTAGAAATACTACCATTGCAGGCGACCTTTGTATCAGGTAGACTATTGTGAAATCAATTCGATTGCGGTGCGTAGGTTCTATCGAGAGTGGCAGTGAAATTACTGGAAATTGTCACGCACCATCATATGCTTGCATGATTGGAAACGCACTAGTAACATTTTTGTGATGACAACGGCGTATCTATGGCTAGGCTAGGCGTTCCATGCGGACTGTTGGCATATATTTTTTTTTAAATAACTCGTTCGTAGTATTTAAGAAATAAGCCGATTGACTTTGTTGGTTGATTTTTTATATATATTATGAAGTCGGCAAACAAGCATACGATCCGCTTGATGATAAACGTGTCCGCAGCCTATAGACACTCGGGTCATCACAAAGATATCACTAGAGTGTCGCCTAACCCTGTGAACTCGAGATACTATGTCACATTGCCCCCCCCTCCCTTTTAACCCTTTAAAGAGGAACACAGCAATGCGATCACTGGTACTTGTCGGTTTAAATAGGTGACAGTAAGGTAACAAGGTAGACGACCTTTGTATGAGGTCTGTCTACCTCTTGCAATCTTTTGAATCCTGGAAACTAGAGACAATTATTTAGGACTTTAAATACTATAGTGTACCTACTTCTTTATACAATTTTGATGTATGTATAAATTATACATATTTGAAATATATTTTTTTTGTTAAATTGTTGTCTCCGATATAAGTACTTTCAAACACTTGTGTTGCGGATATTAACAGAGCAATTACAAATATAATACTCATATATATATTTTCATAACACCCAGTACGGAACAAACACAAATGTTTCATCACATAAATGTTAGTCCTGTGATTGAACCCATGACCCTTGGAAACTAAGATACAATTATTAGTCAAATTCATTAATAATTTTATTAAATTGTACACAAATAAATGATTAAAATGATTTTTGTTATGTACCTACCGTTACGTAACATATTGATTATTACTTTTGTAATGAAATTTGATTTATTTTATAGGAATTTTGATAATATTACAGCCAATATCAATGAATGAAGAATATATTTGTAATCCACACTAATATTTTAAAGGGGAAACAAAATTAAACAAAAAATCTGCGTCTCTTTAAGGGAACAGAGAAACAGGTTGTTGTTTTATTGAAAGACTATAAACTGTTATTTTAGCAGACCTTTATTTATATAAAAATAACACATTTTTATTATATTCAAACGAAGATTTTAATAAAACACAATTATTAGTTTTTATTATAATTATTTAAAAATAATTTTACACAATTATAGTACTTAAATAAAAATTAAAACTTCGAATGTTAATTTAGTTTTCATAACATTAAAATAAGGTATTCTCACATGTAGTTATTCAAATAGATATGATAAAGAGTTCTTATATAATTTTGCAGATATTATTTGTCATTTAAATTTTTTTATGGTAAAGTTTTATGTAATTTTTTTTATTGTTTATGTTCATAGCGTCTTACTCTTTATAGTGAATGAAACAATATTGTTTTATACGGTTATATTTGATATTATTCCAGAAACATAGAATCAGTAGAATCTACATTGCTGTATCCTCCATGCGGTCGGGAACGGGTAGAAGAGATTGAAATTACTCAGTACTGTGTAATGTTTAAGACAACGGTTTGTTAGCGCCGACGCCGTGTAGTGATGTATGATATTACAGTAATACCCCGCTTTACGCGACCCCATTATGCGCGGTTTCACTATAACGCGAATTTCAAATTTCGCGCTCAAATGCCTCGCATTACGCGAAAAAGTGCGTATAAACATAATGTAGTCATCAACGTCTCTATGGTCGCGGAATTCCCGCTTCCTCTGAGCATTCTGTTTAAAGAATAGGGAATTCCCCGTCCTTCGACTTTGTTCTATGGGGATTCCCTCGTTCGTTTCGTTTGTTCCGTCATGTTTAGTTCGGCTGATGTATAGATAATAATAGATGTATTTTTCCGTAAAAAATAATTAATAGTAACTATGTAATGCATAAAGTGTTCTTAGAAATAGAGTGATTGATTAAAATGATTCGTGTTTTTTTGTATTAAATTTTGGCTATGTTTAATCATAAACCTCGTTTCTGGAACGCATCTCTCGCGTAAAGCGGGGTATTACTGTATATTGTGTGAATAAGATACGATTAATATTTAATGATGCAATTTGTCCTAGATCCTTTACACGAGTAGCCCAAAGATATACTTATGTATACTGTATTTAATATGGAATATTATGACAAAATATCCGCAGTATTATTCGAGCATTCATTGGTTTTACTGGTATTATTATATTAAATTAACTAACTATGTATTTAGTATTGATGGAACCTTCATCACCACCAATTTTTCTTGCAAGTTTCTTTCTTGTGGCTTGTGTGTTGTAACTGATTTTTACCATAGTAATGGTAAAAAGTAAGTTATTTTTTATTACACCTCGTCGACAGATAAGCAAACATTCCGCGTTATAATAAGCGTCACTGCAGCCTATAGACGCTCGTAATTTCACAAGGATATAGCTCGCGTGTTGCCTCTCTCAGACCCTTCAAACCGGAACACAGAAATGCGAACATTGCTATTTGGTGGTAGAAATAGATATAGTAAGATGCAGACGACATTTGTATGAGTTAAACCTATGTGAAAAATGTAATCCTTCGATTGCATTCAATTCCAAAATACCAAAACGAATGTAAGATTATGTTATTACGATACTTATAATTGATAATGGCTGTAGTAATCTTTAGTTCCATTTTTCGCCTATACCTTGAAAACCTTTTTCGGGGGCGTTTTTAGTTCATAATGTCGATAAATTTGCCGTTAGGTACCGGCAGTGTAGAATAGTACCTCCCCCTGTACTAGGTATCATAAGAGACGACTAAGGTAACAGAACCGACAGATGGCGTATATCCATCCGAAATGCACATGGCGGGGATGGACAGCAGCAGTCGTCGTCGCGAAAGCTGCGCTCTACGGTCAATACGATTGCCCAGCGCGGAAAATATGGGTAAACTTCCCCCTTTGTGAGGCCTATGTTTAACAATGGACTTACAATGGCTGTAATGA
>JACJUM010003317.1:3474959-3524582 GCA_020976665.1 Heortia vitessoides | reverse complement strand
CCTGCTTGGTACCTCACTCTCACCTGCTTGGTACCTCACTCTCACCTATTTCTACCGTCAAGTAGCAGTGCTCGCATTGCTGTGTTCCAGTTTAAAGGGTGAGAGAGGCAGTAAAATTACTGGGTAAATGTGACATACTATCTTCAGTTCACAGGGTTGTCAACACGATTGTGACATCCTTGTGATGGCGTGAGCGTCCAAAGATAACACGGCGTTTCGCCAACTCCGTGAACTGAAGACACCGTGTCAATTTACCCAGTTATCTCTATGCAACTGCTATTTGGCGGAAGAAATAGGTGAGAATCAGGCAGAGACTCTGATATCTTCCTCTAGATGGTATTTTGATTTAATGTTAGTAGAAAGAAAGAAATAATAATCGTAGTGACCTATAAATTATTTTGTTCAAGTGGATCAACTTATATAAAAAACATCGAATTGTCAATAAAATAAAAAAATAATAACTTTAATATGTCCAAACCGTGGGGTAGAGTAAAATTGAGTACATCTCTCTGTACCAGGTGTCGTAAGAGGCGACTAAGGTACCGAATCAGACAGATGACGGTACAATCCTCCGAAATAGCGCAGCTTAAGTACAACAGGCTGAAGATCGGCAGAAGCATTCTCATCGCGAAGTTGCGCTCTGCGGTTGCCACCACGCCTGCCCAACGTACCAGTTATGGGCAAAAATCTATCCCCCCTATCTTGGGCAGGCCTATGCCCAACATGTGAACTTTTTAAGGCTGATATTATGAATATGAATGTAATGAATATGTATGCAAAAAGTAATTCAATTCATATTTGTAATAGAAACAACACTGATTACACGCAAGGGATCATTAGGGTAACCTAATACAAAGGTCATTTTATTAGCTTAAACTAGTATGCCGACACCAGGTGGATCTTGGAACTGAGTTTACCGCAGGTTCATTAAGTCATAAGAATGAACCTGAAAGAAAAACCTAAACAACGGTTAACTTTTTTCACTAAGGGCTAAAAAATCAATGTATTATTTTTACATTTTCAATGAAATTTTCATCTCTGTAGATAAAAACTAACGCCTCACGGTTCTACGTTCAGGCTTTCCTAAGTTCATCTCAAATAGTCAGACAGAAAAAACAATTTAAAAGCTTATTTTATATATAAGTGCCGTTCAAAGTTTCATTACTCTATTTTGAAAGCTGTTTCATTGATATTACGAACAGACACTTTAAATTTATTTATATTGTTAGATAATCTCATAAATGTACATTTACGATTTTATTATATTTAAACAGTGAGGTCTACCTCATATAGACCTCATACAAAATGTCGTCTGCATTGATACCTCTTTCTCACCTATTTCTTCCGCCATATAGCGAGCGATTCGTATAGCTGTGTTCCGGTTTCAAAGTTGTGAGAGGCAGTGAATTTATTGGATAATGTTGCGTAGTATCCTCAAGTCACTAGGTTGGCAACGCGTTAGTGATATCCTTTTGATATTACGAGCATCTATAAGGTACAGCGATGCTTATTTTCGCGCGGAAAACGAAAAAAGTGACTATTCACAAGAATCAAATTATTAGATACTATAACACAATGAGTAGACAAGATATTTCAAATATATATCCAACAATTTATTAGGAATAGGTTAATTCATAAATCTGGCAACTATAATATACTCCTGACGCTTTTTAAAATGTCTTAATTTCTTTATGAAATCCGTATAAATCTCACATACAAAACCTCCATGGTGATTCCGCGTAGATTTTCATATAAATTTGTGAAGAGCGTGACAAGTTTATTATACTTCTTTATTATCTGTGGTCCGGTTTTTGTCACTTGTGGTCAATTACTACGGCTGTCAGTGGGTGCGTGAATGGGAGTAGGAATAGTAAATTGGAACAGGGTGTTCAAAATATTTCAAATAACTAATTTTATATTTTTTTTAGTCGTGGGGTACCGGCACATTAGAACTGTCTTTCAGCATTAAAGGAAATATATTTTTTCCGATCAATTAGGTGCCTGCCTCAGCATACGCTACAGCGGCTACGCGTAGGATGCCACTGCAGCGCTGGTCTTCCGAGGCCCTTTCGCGGAGAGTCCTATGACCTGCCGTGCACTTCCGATGGCTGATATAATGATGATGATGCCAGGCATTTTTCTATTATTATAATGTTCGATTTTCTGAATATCGTTTAGCAAGTTTAAGCATCGTTATTATCAAATATTGAATTCTAAAAAATTCTAGTTATAAAAAAATATTTGTCAGCCTTAATTTTATATCATCCTGTAGATAATATTCGCGTGGTGTGGTCTACCCGCGATCTCATAATCGGTATAGAACAACGCTGGTCATAAATCTAGCGGCCCGCGGAGCTATTGTGCATTCTCCATTCATGATAAGGCAGACTGTACGACGCCGGGCGCGGCGCGATCATGTCCACTATATTTTAATTAAATTGAAGTCTTACACACAGTGTAAACTTTCTTACATTCCCTTTCGGAAGTAACATGTAAGCGTTTTGTCACCTTAATGCTAGACATCCGTCATTTTGCCTCATCGTGGTATTCAAAATGACAAAGGAATTAATCGATAGGCCCATTTTAGGGAAAGTGCCTTTTCGGCTATTTGTTGAATGTTAAATTTACAAGACCATAGACCATGTACAAAAGGTCGTCTGCATCGGAATCTCATTCACACTTATTTCTACCGCCAAACAGCATTGCTATGTTTCGATTTGAGAGTTTAGAGACGCAGTGAAGTTGCTGGGTAATGTGACATATTATCTTCAAGTCACAAAGTTGGTATGCGCTAGTGATATCACGAGTGCTATCTATAGGCTGCTGTGACGCTTACTGGTCTAGAAAAAATGTTTCTACATGGTCTTGCTACTGTATATTATACCTTATTGTCCTAAACGTAGAACACATATATTAATATAAAAGAAATCTAATTCTATAAAAAATCTAAACGCAACTTTTATCGCGTCTACTTATTTATACTATAGCGATTGTGTGTGGTCGCAAACTCTTAACCTCATAAGAACAATACTGGCCATAAATCTGAGGCCTGCGTAGTCATTGTGCCATCTTCATTCATAACACCATAGACTCTGTGTCGCCTTCGCTGGTTCCCAAATGTTTATTTTGATGCAGGACACACAAAGATTGACTAAAATCAGCTTCTTGACCATTTGACGGGCCTGATGGCGTAGATAGTAGCGATCCTGACTTTTGGAATTACCCTTTGGGAACTATCCTTTTATGGGCTATTTGGCGGTAGAAATATATGAGAGTGAGGTACCAATGCAGACGACAGCTTCGGCAAACACTTCCTTGATCCTTAGTTCATTAAGTGGTTTACATAATTCAATTCCTGATTGAAATCGTAGTTATAGGTTACAACTACAAGAGGAAACTACTATATATTTCGTTATAATATTAGTCATTTTATTTCACTTTACTAAACCGACACTAGGCTATTATAAAAGCGATATGAAAAGTAAAATAATTATAAAATAATATTCTCACAAAATCTCATACATTGACCTGACTCCGTGGTAAGTTGCTTCAAGCACTTGTGTTTCAGACATCAGACAACAGATGAATCACAAATATAATTTTAATACCCATAAGTACAAATATCATCAACCTTAGTGGGTTCGATCTCCACCCAGGACAACTTAAGACATTTACATGATGATATATATTTACACATCTCTTACATTACTGTGACGAACGCTAGACAACAGGGGAATCATAAATAAATTACTTAAATATGTATTTTTAACACCAAGACACAGGAAAAACACAATTATCATAAATATTTGTCCTGTATGGGGATCGAACCCACGACCCCTGGCGCGTAAGAAAGGATCAATATCATATGCGCCAGCATGCCCGTTCATTCAAATTTATAATATATTTGTATTTATGGGTATTTAAATACGAGTACAATATTCCCATTGCTGCCTACCGATTTGAATGGTGAGAGAGGCAGTGAAATAACACGGTAATGTGACGCAATATCTTCAATTCCCAAAGTCGGCAACGCACTAGAAATATTACTACACAATTGTGTGTGATATCCTTGTGTCATTACTGATATTGGTAATTTACTACCAAGGTGGAAGTATTGCAATAAATTAAAAGAAGAGAGACCGATGTCCATCTGAAACAGGGCAGTTCAAATATGCTGCACATTTGCAGCAAATGTGCTGTAGCTTCCAGTCAAAATCCAGAGATGTTATATCGTATTACGCTGTAATTTAACTGCCTCTCTCTTCCATTACTGAAACACACGAAAGCAAACACTTCTGTTTGATGGTAGATACAACTAAGGGTTAAGTACGCATACAGACGATCTTTGTAAGAGTTAGCTTATCATCATCATCATATTAGCCAACCCACTGCTGGACATGCCCATAATTGCCGCAATGGGCAAGCGTATTGGCAATTACAGAGTGCAGCTTTCGCGACGGGAATACTGCTGTCTATGCCCGCCCTGTGTAATTGAGCTATACTGTTTCGAATGGATATACCACCATCTGTCGGTTCTGGTACCATGATTGCCTCTTTAGACACCTGCTACAGGGTAGTAGTACCGTGTAGCAGCCGTGTAGCTACTCTGCCGGTGCCTCAGGTAGTTAGTACTAACTAGTAATAGTAAAAGATAAAAGGTGAGTTTTTAATTTTATCCGTTAATTGTATGCAATAAACAAATTCAGAATTTTACATCCCCAATAGAATAAAATGAGCTTAACTTAAAACCGCAATATCCAACTTGAAATGTCCCCACGTTAAACATGACATGGGTTACCGCGGGAATCGAACCCCAATACCGCAGGGGAGGAGCCTGCGATGGGCGAGGGGCCGCAAATCGGGGACCGATTGAATTAGGGTTACATGCGGAGAATTATTATTAACAAGATACATGTTTCCGTCTGTGGTTTCGGCCGAATGGATAGCAGAAATATTTGCGGGTTCGTAATATTCTCTGTCTGTGAATAATGTCGGCGATAACAAAATGCAATATAACCACATTTTAGAACGGTTAAAAATGGAATTTTTACATTCCGAGTTTTAATTATTAATTGCTTATAATATTATTATATTAAAAGAAATATAATAAATCACGCGTGTATCCCATCGGGTCAAGCAGAGACTATGGTTCTCCACTTGCTACGATCTTGGCATACCTCTTTAGTTTCCTTTACTTGCATAAGTCTTTATATATAAGTTCGTTTATTCTTGGTACTCCTGACCTGGCTATTCTTTAATACTTTTTCTTCCTAGACATAAAGAAAAGATGGATGAAAGTAGAATTACTGCACAAATATATAGAGCGGTAGTGAATGAGAGAAGAGTTAGTATAAGGCGACCTAGGCAAACATACCTTAACCATTTATCCATAAATCAATTTAGACGATCTTGACATCAACGACTTCGACACTTTTACTAATTTAAAGAAGAAATAATGTATCTGACTCAACGTATATTAATGTCAAATAATATATTTTTATAGATATATATATATACACACTGCTTGATTCAAATTCAAGTCAAAGTCATCATGTCTTTATTTTAATAAAGGCCTTCAATTCGTTCAAAAAATTCAAATCGTCACAAAAACGTATAGATATGTTTATTGCAATTTTATACAAATGACCAATGACCCTCACATTATTACAGGCTCCTGTTGGACAATAGGCTTCTCCAGGGAAGGAGGTTTTTTTTGCCCATAATTGCCCCGTCCCCGTCACGAAAGCTGTGCTCTGCGATTGCTAACACGCTTGCCCAGCGCGGCAATTATGGGCAAAATCCTCCTATTTTCGAGAGGCTTATGTTCAGCAGTGGATTTGCAACGGCTGGTATCATAATGATGACTATCCCTAATATATATTTTGTGAATACTTAATACGTTAATTATGTATTATTTTGTAAATGGTTTTGTTAACTTATTTGTCATATTTAAATTCATACGTCATTTCAACGTTAGCTGACTCCGAGAAGTAGCTTAAAGCACTTGTGTTACGGATATCAGACAACAGAGGAGTTACAAATACTATACTTAAATACATATAAATAATACCTATACACAGAACAAATATAAATATTGATCGTATAAATATTTGTAATGGTAGGGGATCTAACCCACGACGCTAGTCGCACAAGACTGGATCACCACCGTCTGTGCCATCGCCGGATCGCCTTACCATTAGCACATTCTCAGATAAAAGTATCGTGTATGTTCATGATCAAAATAATATAAAAAGACGCGTCATTTTATAAACAGCTAAAGGATTACTTCGAAATGATCTGACGTCCTGACATTCAATCAGGCTATCAATCATGGAGTCAATGAGTCGATCAATTTGTTTCTACTCAATGTTGTCTTGTGGTAGGCTCGTCCTGGATTTCGTTAAAGGGTTTGTCATTTTGCGTCATGCCTGATTGATTGCGTCAGTAAACGTGGCATCAACTGTAATTGGTTGTTATTATTTGCTTGCTTTTTTATTCTATATTTGCTCGTGGTTTATGGTATGGTGTTTACTAGGTAATCCCGCTCCGATCTCGCGAGCCTAGCGGGCGAGACCCCGCCCTCTTTTTCGGTGGCGCTGGAATTGACGTCTGAGTAGTAGCAATAGGTTAAAAAACTAGGTAGTGACGGAATCACGTCAAGTGATAAGGTTGGTGCCGCGCTACTGATATATTTGTAACAAAATTGTTGACAGGCTAAGATGACGTTTCATTTACAGAGACCACAAACTTATTTAAAATACAAACTTATACATCACTAGCTGTGCCCGCGACTTCGTCCAATATTTTTTTTTGGGTTCCATACCTCTTTACCTTAAATTATATAAACTTTGAATGTCATGTTTATTTATATAGATTCAATGGCTTGAAAAATAAGTTTCAAGTTTCTAGCTCCAAAAATGGACGTCCTACGCTGCGCTTGGTGGTGCATGATCTATATTTCACTACCTTAAAGCCTCGTCGCCCATCTGTTCTGCGTGATATATGATTTGTCAATAGCCACTTCAACTATCTAACTGAAGGATAATGTCGGTATGTCTATTGTTCTTTTACGATGTCCTCATTACTGCTTAATCGAAAATATGTTATGATTATCATGTTAATACCTACGATGTAAATTATTTAATATCCGATTTTGTGTTTAACATTGATTTTATTTATACTTGTGAATATATACTTTTTATTGTATATGTTTTTGTATAAACATTTCGTGTTTTGCTCTGGATGTACTCTCTACTGAATCGATTTGAATCAAATTTTGCTCACCGTGTGCAGTTTGATCCATGCTGCGAGATATGAAAGTTAATATTTAAACTAGTTGAACCAACAGACGTTGTCGTATCTTTACTATATACATATGTTTGGCTTAAAAATCATTTTATTTAAATGGATTATCTACGATTAATACACTGATCAAAACACAATTGTTTAGAACTAAATATCAAGTCTAAATGTACAATCATTTATAAATAAACACAGCATGCACAGAACAAGTAAATTTCTTTAATCTATCAATTTGGACCAAACTTTTGGACAAAACACAGCGAGCAAAAAGGATGTTTAGTTGTAATATTGTTTTATTCGCCCTGTGGTACCGGCAAGGTAGAATAGTTCCGCCCTCTGCACCAGGTGTCGAAAGAGGTACCGGACAGAGGTTCCGGAACCGACAGATGACGGTATACCCACCTGAAGCAGTGTAGCTCAAATGCAACAGGGCGGGGATTGAAAGCAACATTCCCGTCGCGAAGCTTCACTCTGCGAATTCCACCACGCTTGCCCAGCGGCATACGCAAATTCCCATTAATTTGGGGAGACCTATGTCCTGCAGTTGAGGTATTACAGTTGTTTAGATGATGATGATTGTTTTTTTTTTGTTTTTGCATACAATAAGTAAATAAATTCACGGTAATGCGATCAACAGAATACAATTTTACTATTTACCTGAAAGAAATCGAGAAATCGAAATCGAAAATAACAATACAAAGAATCCACTCTATCCTATCAGTTCTAAAGCAAACACATTGCCGTGAAACAGCAAAAAACAAATATTGTCGCTCCGATCTGTTGAGCAATGACAGACCAACTTCTGTCAAACCTTTACCTGTCAACATCGCGGTTCACTGCGGCCATCTGGGCAGATGCGAGCCGACAAACGAGAAACAAACAAACGGGCAAAGAGACCGCGCCCCGCCCCGCGGCGAGCACAAAGTCTAACACCTATATGAAGTGGGTAGGTCGACTTATGTTTTTGATACTTCGGCTACTTTTCGGTAGAGCGTTAAATTTCTGTTATGTATGTACACTGTAATACTTACAATACATGGATGATAATAATCCTTACTAATATTGTAAATCCAAAAGTAATTCTGTCTGTCTGTTTGTTACGCAATCACGCCTAAACTAGGGAACCGATTTAAATGAAAATTGGTACACAGATCTAAAGCCTTAGAAAGGACGTAGATTACATTTTCATTTGACATAAGAGTTGTAAGGGGTTGAATTGGGGGATTAAAAGTTGTATGGAAGTTCGCTATTGTCAGTGCAAGAAGCTTAAAACTTATTATTTAGGCTATTGATATATATACATCAATAGCCTTAATATATATAAAATATAACATTCAAAGTTAATATAAGTTAAATTAAAAAGGTATGGTGCCCAAAGAAACTACTGCACGCAGACGAAGTCGCGGGCACAGTTAATAATATGTATACTTTTTTTGCACCTAAGACATAAAGAGGTACAACTCCGAAACCCGAAATTTACCGCTAAACGTGGTGGCAATCTCAAAGAGTAGCTCTGCGACGTGAATGCTCTGCTGCATTTAAGCTTTGTCGTTTCGGGTAGCTTTACCGCCATCGGTTGGTTGCGGTACCTCTGTTCGCCCTTTACGATACCAATTACGAGGAAACGGTAGAAAACAAAAACAAAAATTTTTGGATATAACGCCACTAGAAGCGTAGTTAGTTGTATTGGATGCATCTGCTCACTCGCTCGCACAAGATTACCACATGATGCGTGAAAGCTCGTGAACAAAGTTGCAAAATGAAATATCACAAGTATCAAACCGAACCGATCCACATACAAGACAAACCAAACACCAGATTGATTTTGCAATAAACTAAATGACAAGCACCGCGGCCACAAAGGCCGCTCACAATGGCCTTTGTCGGCTGGCCATTGACCATATCTTTGACCATTTTGGCAATGGCGTTATGAGATTATGACATTTATTTTGGCACGCCGCATTTTATTTCTGGTGACGATCCAATCATTTGTAAATATGACTACACTTTAATTTTTATTTTTTCTGAACAACACTCGTATGTTGCATATATATATGTGTGTGAGTATTTGTAACTAGTTTAACTTAAAATTACGAGATGTCGCTAGTCCAAAAGAAGGTTTCATGCGGTTTATTTTTTATATTTATCTGACAAGAGTAGTGTTTGAATAAAGCGTTTAAATGTCGTATCCCGTTAAAAGCAGTTTCTATCCCTTTAAATATAGCTACAGTACTGCTGCTGGGCCAGATAGCATAAACGGTAGTGATCCTATCTTGTGCGCCAAAGGTCGTGGGTTCTATTCCCATCCAGAGTAAATATTAATATGATAATATTTGTATTTGTTCTGTGGCTGGGTGTTAAATATTTTAATAGTATATATAGACTCCTATGTTGTCTGGTGTCCGAAACACAAGTGCTTTAAGCGACTTACCACGGAGTCAGGTCAATGTATGAGATATTGTGGGAATTTATCACTATAATTTTTACAAAATTAGTAATACATGCGTCCTTGGTTCCTACTCAGGTGATGAAACTAAAACAAACAGTCGCAACTATACGGACAGAACATATTTGTTATTTTTCTCTTCTCAAGTTGTGTTGAGTTCTTTCACTTATAACCTTACACTCTCAAACTTTTTTTTATTTAATGCCAGGCCGAGAGGTACCAGCAGAGTTTGCCGTGAGGTACCGGCAGAGTAGAATAGTACCCCCCACTGCACCAGGTGTCGTAAGAGGCGACTGAGATGCCAGAACCGACAGATGGCGGTATATCAATCCGGAACAGTGCAGCTTAAATGCACAGAGCGGGGATGGGCAGCAGAATCCCCGTCGCGAAAGCTACGCTCTGTGATTGCCAACACGCTAGCCCAGCGCGGCAATTATGGGCATAAAACCTCATTTCTCGGAGAGGCCTATGTTCAGCAGTGGACTTAATGGCTGGTAAGATGATGATGATGATCATGTATATCATCATCATCATCATTCGACAGACAAGTATACTGTCCGCTTGATAGTAACCGTCACCGCAGCCTATACACACTCGTTGCCAACCTTGTTACTTAAAGATGTTATGTCATACTACCCAGTAATTTCGTTGCCACTCTTGACCTTGCGGAACACAGCAAATACGAACATTATTTGTCGTTGTATTCCCAATACAATTGTAAAACAAAATAAGGTAGCACAAAAACGAATTTAGTTTATATTGGTCACCTTAACAAGAACATCAAACATACAATAATGTTCGGCAAATCGTTCGAACAGCCGAATCGATTCGACTTGTCGACAAGCGAACCAACAATGCTGTCACATCACCCGACATCACAGACGAACGCCGACAAGCCAAACAAAAATTCGCCACATCTAAAGCCGGCCGTCCTTTTTAACCTAATTTACAATCGGCCCAGCATTCTTCTATAACAATTCTGTGACTGCGATCTGTGTAATGTATTAAAGATATTTTATGGGCGGGAAGCGGTGTTTTTGTAGGAATCCATTTAAACCGTCGGCGTTCTGAGTGTAGTTATTGACATTACAAGTGAGCAAATTATGTTTCGTGACTGCATTGGAGTGATCTGATTTATGGTGGGAACACACGCCTTTTCGGTTTACTATATACTAATAATTGTTTTTTCATCTTGAATGGAGCATAGAGTCAGGTGCCTCAATTTAGGTATTATCAATACCTAAAGTAAAAATCTGCCCCCGGTAGTTTTACCCTGGTTAATTTGAGGCAAATACCTTTTTTTTTTTTTATTAGACCAGATCGACAAACAAGCATACAGTCCGCGTGATAGTAAGCGTCACTGCAGCCTAAAGACGCTCGTAAACGATCTTTGTATGTGGTAGACTTCTTGTGGTTGACTCTAATATATATTATTGCTTAAGATTTTATTACTTACTAGCGGTCGTCCGATGGTAAATAAGAAATAAGACTATAAATTATATATAAAATTGAAGTCGTAATGTTGAGCTTTTATTGTTTAAATGTGAATACCATAAAAAAGCTTAGTGAGGCAATTTTAAAAGATGGCGGAATATTTTTATAGAAGAACAAATAAACGCTGCGTTCGTTATTTTTTTTTTGTTCCAACTAGTAGCTCCGGCGAATTGCGTATTCTTTCGATTAGCTTTATGATATCCCGAATTATAGAAAGATGTTACAGGAACAACTTTTAAAATTAACTCTCTGCGCAGCGAATGCAACGGTATTTCTCAAAATCAGTCGAGGAGGAGAGACTTCTATTCCGATATTTGAAACATTGGTTGTTTATGTTCTCCTAATTACCCTAAATCTTTTAACGGAACACGAAAAGGATTCTTAATTTCGAACCAGTACCACAACTACACACCATATTGGTGTTGTGATATGACGACACGTACTACGAATATACCGACCGTAGTTTTGTTTGCTATCGTAGCAGTATGAAAAGCCTGTGTTGACATATTTAAATAAATAATAATAAACAAATCAATTTATAAGTCATCTCAAAAATTTACCAGACTCTGATATAAGTAGCTTAAAGCACTTGGGTTACGGATATCAGACAACAGAGGATTAAAAAATACAATGGGTTTTGTATAGAGCATTAGAAAAGAAAGTATTAGAAAACGGGCTATTAGATTTAACCTGCAACGATACGGAAAACCTTATATAACAATAACCCTTCTCATTCACAAAACTACCGCGCACGCGTAGACACACACACACAGACTCAATCATACACTCACACACAATCATACACTTACACACAATCAAGCACTCACACACAATCATACACACTCACACATAGTACTTTAATAATGTTTGTTTTAAATTACTAAAAATAAATATTACTCGAGCACGTTGACTGGAGTTAGCTATACAAGCTTTATGCTTAATGACTCACAGACTCCGCTAGGTATTTGTTTATATTATACAATGTCTTTTCTGAAATATAAAAGTATATTGTATATATTTACTCCACTCCCTCTTATCCAGAGGTACCGGAGCTGTAAAGTCGCCCACCGCACGTGGTCGCAATCTACTACTCACAATATGAATCATCGTTCGAGACTAACACCGGATAAGCCGATTCCTTCTTTTGCCGAGGAGGTGCCACCACAGCCGTAACATATTTATGAGAACTTGGGAAGATGTGCTTTCGAACATCTCTCCGGGCCTCGTACTCATCGTTCTCATTTGTTCTTTAACACTACTAGACTCGTACTCCCTGTGGGCGAGGTTGTGCGCCCTAGCACAGGGATAATACCGGGCAGGCGCAACACTACCCCGCCTTTACAGCTAACCACACATAACCACTGAGATTAAATATACATCATGTAAAAAAATAAAAAAAAAAATTAAAAGTTGATCTCTGGACGTCCTACAGCTGATACCATGATTTATCACAGCAACCATAAGCCGCTGCTGCCCATTCCTGCCCTGTTGCAATTGCGCTACACTGGTTTAAATGGATATACCACCATTTGTCGGTTCCTCGGCCACTTATAACTGGTATACCAAAAGGCGACTAATCTATTTTTCTGGTACCACACGGCATTATATATATATAATGTTTATATTAGTACATATAAAATACTTAGATTTCGCACAACTGATGCGCAATAAAACCAAACCCCATGGACGGGCGACATTTCGCGCCCCCGGGGGAAGTTTACGCGTCAATGCATTTGAGGGTCGCTCTCACAAATCATTTGTACTCTTATGTACAGTGCGCTGACAATCGACCCCCGACTACAATAACCCCCCGATGCCGAGCAATATCGGTTTTTCCCAGAGTACAGAGATCTTAAATTTTTATTTTATTATATCAGGTCGATAAACAGTTTAGGTACTTAGTTCGAGCGAAAGTAAGCGCCGATAATGGATATAGACCTCCCCAAAATTGGAAGATTTTTGCCCATAATTGGTGTGGTGGCAATCATAGAGCACAAATTCTTAGCGAGGATTATACCGCCACCCGTTGGTTCCGGTATCTCAGTTACCTTTTAAGACACCTGATACAGAGAAAGGTACTAATCTACTCGGCCGGTACCCCACGGCTCAGCAATCTTGTGACTTGAAGATATTATGTCACATTATCCAGTATTTGACTGCCTCTCTCACTCTTCAAACAAGAACATTATACACCAGAATATTGCTAATACTGCCCCTGCCATTTGGCAGTAAAAATAGATGAGTGCGAAGCAAAATAATTTCACAACTCTCAAACGATTTCTTCTTTTAAGGAAAACGCACAGCAAATTTATATAAATAGCAAAATAAATCACATGATATCCGTCCATTCCATTCGGCATATAAAAGCGTATGTTAGAAGTCGCAACATTATATTCAAGATCTGAGAAGTCGATCGGTGATTGAGAAAATAACATGTATTTTTAATTATACGATATTATTGAGATATCTAAATATTTACTGCATCGAAATTATGTATTCTACTAGGTGGATAAATACAATATAAGTTACGACCCTCGTAAAAAAGACGATTGCATATTTTACCTTATCTAACACTTTGATTGAGATAGACCTCATACAAATAACTCCTGGATTGGTAACTTACTCTCAACTATGTCTACCGCCAAATATGTCTACTGCTACAAAACTATGTCTACTGCTCAAGGTAGTAACGCGCCATCAGATTAGCCAAATATATAAATAAATTAAATAAATAAATTTACACCATATCTCATACCTGATTCCGAATTAAGTCGCTTAAAGCACTAGTGTTGCGGACATCCGACAACAGAGGAACAATAGAGGAACAATATTATAAAGAGGAAAGATTTGATTGTTAGTTTGTTTGAAAGGCTCCGCAACTACTTGACCGATTTGAAAAATTCTTTCACTGTTATCACTTTCGTTCCGGTGAACATTCATTATCTCCGGTGAACATAGGCTTTTTAATTTTTTTTATTTAATTTTTTTTTAAGTTAGAGATCCTTACTAAAACTCTAACAATGTAAACCAAGGTGTGTAAAAATTCATAAAATATAACCTTACATTGCTTACGCTTTAAAAAATTATTGATTATAGAACAAAACAATGTACTACAACTTTGCAGTACATATAATCATATACAAAAAACGTCGCGACAGCATATGTTTAACTATTATAATTAGGTCACAATAAGTGTTTTTGCATTTTAAAAAATATATTTGATCGACACCGCCACAAAAGCACTTTTATTTGTACTTTGGAATTGACTATTATCGAAATAATTTTTCTTTCACAATTAAGTCTACTTCAATTCCATTAAATAGTTATTTGTTTTATTCAATTTGGCCATTCGATTCGAAAGATATCACAAATTTAAAAATGTAAGTTATTTGAATAATGTCGCAATTTCGCAAAAAATACATAAAAATAATTTCATGTTAAAATTTTTTTCATTTTACTCTTTTTTAATATTTCCGCGCCAGAACGATAAAGTATATATGGGAGTGTAGTGCGTGTGTAAGTGTGTAAAAAATTATAACTTTTGAATGTCTATCCGTTTTTTCGAACGTCTTTCAAGACGAATAGATTGAATTTTAACGAATTAACGTGTGGAGATAGTTGAGGGGATGGAGAGTGACATAGAAAGACTTTCTAACCCCCTACTTCCCTAAGATAAATAGTGGAAATTACCCCGAATATACGCGTGCGAAGCCGCGGGCGGGCTGCTAGTCACAAATATAATACTTAATAGATATAACATTATAGATAGTTATATGTAGGTGGCTACAAACCAAATAGAACTTAGTTGTCAGTTTTTGAATAAGATCTATAGCACATAAAATTTAATACTAGCAAGCCGCCCCGGCTTTTCGCGGTGCAATCAGGATAAAAACGGTTATTCTGGGTTATCCACAAGAGATAGACATATAATACTGCGGCCTTTTTTGTAGACCTTTATAGGGTGTACAATACTGTAGTATATTTTTGTGATGTTTGCATTGTAATCGCAAAAAAAATATTTTTATCTACATCACATTGGAAACATCAAAAATAATCAGTGTTTCTCTCATATATTATGCATGTATTATACACATAAACCTTGCTTTTGAATCTCTGTATCTAATAAAAAACCGCATCAAATCCCGTTCCGTAGTTTTAAAGATCTAAGTACATATAGGGTATAGGGACAGAGAAAGCGACTTTGTTTTATGCAATGTTGTGATGTATTCAAGTGAACTCTTCACAAATTTGCACAATATGGCCGTAAGTAAATAAAATAACGATCGAGAAATAGTAGAATCACGATATGCCAAACATGTCTGCTATGTCGCGCAGATATAATTCCAAGTGATTTAGATAAATATAAATGGTCGTAAGTCCGATGACACATGTGGTCACATAGCACAATGCGACACGGCCCTTTGAGCCGCGAACATCTGCCGCGGCGAAAAAAATAATCAAGCAACACGGGCCAAAATATTATAACCGAATACCAAGAGTTTATAGATGAGTGATTCTCTATGGTCGATGTGCAAAGGAATTGTGTTTTTGCGGTTCTGAAAGTTTTTTTTTTATTGATTTTCTATTCCCATTGTTCGAACTTAGTATATATTATTATATGTTTATTTTATATGGATATTTTCAGCGTGTAACACGAATTTTTTTTTTTAATATAATTCAAAGTAAGATAAGGTTCTTATTGGTGACATTAAGAATCGTTCTTTCTGTTTTGTAAATTAGAACACACGGTCAGAGGTACCGGCAGACTGAGGTACCGAAATTGATATGTGACAGGATATTCACCTGAAATCAAGTAGCTCAAATGCAACAGGGTGGGATAGGTAGCAGCATCGTCGCGAAGCTATACTCTGCGATTGCTGGTCCAGCGCGGCAATTATGATCAAACCCCTTTCATTTCGAGACTCAAGTTCAGAAGTGGACGATTTAAACGAAGTAGCGGGCATAGCTAGTTTATTCATTAGAATGAATGATGCGGACTATATACATTGTTTTTATTATTTAATCTTTACTAAAAAATATTATAATCCTTATCACTACTAATATTATCAATGCGAAAATTGGTTAGCATGTACATGCTCATACACCCATACCTACTAACAAGTGTTTGTCATTCATTCACGCCGTAATGTCTGAGCAATTCTAGGTGAAATTTGTCATAGACTTTTTTTATGGCGTCGGTAAGACGAATCGCACTTTTAGATAAAACATTTTTCGGAATGATGATGATAATGAAAATTTCCTCAGCGATACCTAACCAAAAGCTAGTTTTCAATAAACCAAAGCAAAGATCATTAAAATTTTATATATTTTTTACAAGTATAAGTTTATTGACTGCTTGACCAAATATCTCACTTTTTTCATTAATGTTTGCTTGCTAAAGCCCATTCTCGTTTACACCTGCCCCACCATTCAACATGTCAATCTTAATACAGCAAACAAAACAATAACAAACATAATCCGATTACAAACAGAATCGTAAACAGTGCTCTCGACTGAAGTGTCAAACGCTTTAAGCTGACATAATGCATTTGAAATCCTAACCCAATTAACCGAACGCAACGGGAAAAGGTACCATTCAGCCTTTTGTGCTTATCTACCACTATCCTCATTCACTCTCAATTACTTCTATCCACCAGCGTTAAAGTGCAAATTCGTTTAAATGATGCTGTTGTTAAGATTGCCGATCCTCTCGTTCTTGTTGACGTATATCATTGGAGATATCCTTTTGTACCCGCCTGCACAATAGCTAATGCACTCATGATCTTTTCAACATTGTCATCTATACTAAGTACTTAACTGTGCCATACGTTATGTGTACAAAATTGGCTACCACCCGTCATGCTGTGTAATAAGGTTTGATATTGTTTGATTTTATTGAATCAGTGTGGTTTGTAAGTTGGTTTTGCGGTGCGTAATTGAAATTTTGACTTGGGTAAGTCGTGTGACGGGGCGATGCGGCGTGTCGAATTGCTTGGTTTAGTTTAACTGTCAACTAACTCAGTTTGACTTTCTAGAGAAGGTGTTGGGCACAATATGATATTTTTTTCAAGCGTTATTTCTCTTCAATATTGACATAATAAGCTCTCCAGTTTTTATTGTAAGTTTAGTATTTCAATCTTACATCATGTTTTTCAAAATTTAATTCGAAATATATGTAGAATATTATTAAATATACATCTTTAAGATTTAAATTTCTATTTTCACTCACAAGAAGCACTACCGGCAAACTGTATCTATATTTGTAGTAATTTCATATTTAAAACTCTGCAAGTGAAAGACTTTCAATTTAAATTAGGCTAAGCCCTAAATTAGTATATGAAACGTAGAATGAAGAGTAATATGACAAAATATCTTCAAGTCACAAGGTGTAGTGATATCCTGCACACAATCACTTATTAATTATTATTTAATACTTTGTTAGAGATTTGTGTTGGCTAAGCTTGTAAGTGATTTGGATTTTTGATGTATGGATAAATTCTGTGAGCTTCAAATATTTTAACAAATAAATGTAGATTTTAATATTGCTGCGGTTAAGTAAATGTTAAACCAAAGAGGTCTCGCTAAAATAGGATTATCACGAGTCATAAAACCTTAACACTTACCGACATGTTAGTTTTTTTTATGTATATATAAAGCGCATCTGTTCCGCCACACCCATGCCCTTAGAGACCCTTGTTCACACCCTTACAATCGAGGGAACTAAACGTGATGATACTTCGGTTAAAAGTGTTTAACTAACCTTTATTATAAACTAGCAACGCTCCGCGGATTCACCTGCGTAGTTCCCTTTCTCGTAAAGATATAGGGTTAAATTAAACTTATGTTACTTGTTGAAACTTTTTACTGAACTTACTGAAACTTTTTATTATAGTACCTATTTTTAAAATTCCTTCCGTAATTTTTGAGTTTATTTGATACTAATTTACTTAAATACGAATCTCGTTTACATAATTTCATTTCAATAAGTAATCATTAATTCTTTAAAAAATAAATTAAATAAATTCGCACATTTCATACTATGACCTGACTAAGAGATAAGTAACTTAAAGAAAGCACTTGTGTGCCGGATATCAGATAACAAATGGATCACAAATATAATGCTTAAGTACATATTGTTAACTCCCAGACACAGAACAAAAATCATCATATAAATGTTTGTCCGAGGTGGGGATCGATCTCACGACCCTTGGCGTATAAGCTAGGATTACTATCATCTCCGCCATCGGTCCTGTCTGAAGCTTTAACGTCACTACATCCAGTATTTTTATAGCTAGACCACTGCTGTTAGGCAGTGAATTTGATGAGTTATCCATGCGGGCGTAAGTAGTCACATCAGGTATCTCGAGCACCAAGGATTATTATTATGGTTGAGGTCTTGGTGTTGGGAAACAATATCAGTAAGCCCACTGATTATATAAAAAAGTTTTGAAATCACTGTCTATGACTATTATGAACAAAGGACGCCCCGTGGACAGGCATACAAGTGGGCAGACAGATAGACCAAGCAGATACCGCACATACTTTTATATGCCTATTTAAATCAATCTTAATTTATAATAAAAAATAAAACTTAATTTATATCTATAGATAACATAATAATAATAATAATAGGAAATAATATACTTTATTGAATTCTACAAGTTTGGTGCTCATACGAGAAGGCCCATCTGACAGCAATGCCAAATTAATATACTAACTTGGCCAACTGGCTTTCCTAGACGCTTCTGACCCCAGAGGTACCGAAAGAGTAGATTAGTACTTCCCACTGCACCAGATGTCATAAGAGGTGACTAAGGTACCAGAACCGACAGATGGAGGTATATCCATCCAAAATAGTGCAGCTTAAAAGCACAGGTTGGGGATGGGCAGCAGCATCCCCACCCAGCCCTTGCCCTTATAGGCAAAAAAAACTCCTTTCTCGGATAGGCCTATGTCTAGCAGTGGCCTTCCAATGGCTGGTATAATGATACTTTATCGAAAAATAAACACACAAAAAAATTATCAATGGTGGCCACAACAGGACAGGCCTGTATCAATAAATCCGTTATAACAATTTTACAAATGTAGTTTCAACAATTATTTATTTTTTTACATTTTACATAATGTGAAAGCTAAATGAAAACATTAAATTTCGATCAAAAACTTTTTTATTCACGTGTTTTAATATAAATTTATAACAACTTATGCTGTTACTAATTCAATTTGGTTTCAATTCGGTTAAGAGACATCTATCGAAATTAGGTAATCACTAAATAAAAGCAGAAAGCATGCCATCTACTACGTGTTTCTCACTACCCCTCGCTAGATGACGTTAGTTGTGTGCCAAATCACAGTTGGAAAACATCTAATAAGACAAATACATATTTAGAAATACTTATAATTGAATATTCTAATTGGATAATTAGTTTAATACTAATTTTAATTGAAATTTATGTTAAATTAAAATATTTATATTAAAATGTTAAGCGTTTTCCCGTATAACCAATTAGAAGCCTACTCTTAGACATAGGCCTCCCAAGACGGAATTATGCCCATTATTGCCGCGTTGGGCAAGCGTGTTGGCTATCGCAGTGCGTAGCTTCGCGACGGGGATGCTGCTGCCCAAACCAGCCCTGTGCTTTTAAGCTACATTGTTACGGATGGATATACCGCCATCTGTCGGCACTAGTCCTTCAGTGCACTAGTGCCTCTCACGACGCCTGGTACAGGGGGAGGTACTATTCTACTCTGCCGGTGCCACATGACAGAATTTAACTAAGAATTACGAAAGCTTTTCATAACAATTAGGCTGCAGCGATTAAAATCGTCACGATTGCTAAATTGAACGTCATAAAAAATCATATATTTGTTGTAAAATAATATAAGTAGTAAATGAAATATTACAAAACAAATTTGGCGCCATTCTTTTCATTTAAAAAACAATTGAATAGGAATAATCACCAAGTAATATATTAGTATGGAAAACAATCAGTGTCCCATTGCGTTCTTCGTAGCATGTCCAAACCTTTTCGTAGTCGATACGTAGCACAGCGTAGAATGTAAGTTTTGAAGAGGAAAATCTAGTAGCACTTCAAGATAATATGTCACATTTGTCACATATGATCTAATCAACCATAAAAACTGCACAGTTGGACATAGACCTTCCTATGATATATATTATATCATTTTTGCTCATAATTGCCGCGCTGGGCAGGCGTGATGGTATCGCAGCTGTGCTGTTTCAGATAGATATACCGCCATCTGATCGTTTCAGTACCTTAATCGCCCCTTACCTCCCATACCGTAGAACCTGTTTGTCTATAATGGTCACTTTACGACTTGTGTTGACATTATCATATGATTTATAAAGCGTATTTATGCGTGTATGTTATCAAATATTTACAATCACGAGGTAAGCTACATCAAACACATCACAATCTAAAGTAAATATGCCTTTGAAATATTGACAGCCAATTTTGAACTCTTACCAAGTAGTGGAGTTTTGTTACTTGCTGTGGTATAGATGATTTTTATTTTATATGTTAAGAGAGAAGGTTTTTGTTTGTAACAAATAGGCTTCTAAACTACTAAACCGATTTGGGAAATCCTTATAGTAATTTAAAGCTACATTCTTCTAATGTAACATAAGGTTGGTTATATTTACAAAAGAAATTGAATCCCTAACTAAAATTGCAATATGTAAACTGAATTTGTATTTTTGTAAGTTTGCAACAAATAACTCAAAAAAAAAACAAAAACTTACTCAGAAACAAAGATTTCGAAATATTATAACATTATAAAAAGTTACATGTCAGCAAATAATATAACTGGACAGCGTTCGGAAAATTGCGAAACATCTACTCGTCCGACATACCTCCGTGCCTCAAGTCGCAAGTTTTCGACCAATGTACCATTGCCCTTATTGGTCAACTGCAAGTAGATCAATGAGCTACGGAGAACGGCAGTGCTCGGATTTTCTGTACGCGATCGAATCAGGAATGAGGAGATTCGCAACCGAACCAAAGTTACCGACATTGCCTGGCGGATTAGTAAGATGAAGTGGCAGTGGGCAGGGCATTTGATACGCTTAACCGATTGCCAATGGGGTCGTAAGGTTTTTAATGGAGACCATGTACCGGCAAGCGCAGCGTAGGGCGTCCACCCGCAAGATGAACAGACGATCTGACTAAACCCGCAGGATCGCGCTGGACACAGACCGCATACAACCGGTCCTGTTGGAAATTACTTGGGGAGGCCAGTAGTAGACGTCTTATGGCTGATATGATGATGATGATCATGAATATAAGTTTGATTTTATCCCCATACTTTTACGGAAAAGGAAACTACGTGGATAAGACTGTGGAGTGCTTCTAGTATTTTATATGTCTCTAGCTTACTTTCTAGCATATTCGCGTACACCACTCATAATATAACTAATTTTCAACAGCCTTAAAATACGGTTTATTTCAACATTATCATATATCAGCCTCATATATCATATTTCAACCCCAAGAAAGGGGAAAATTTGCCCATAATGGTCGCACTGGATAAGCGCGTTGGCAATCGCAGAGCGCAGGTTCCCTAAGGGGATGCTGCTACCGTTCCCCGCCCTATGCATTTGAGCTACACTGTTTTGAATGGATATACCGCCAACTGTCGGCTCTGGTACCTTGGTGGCCTCTTACGACACCTGATACAGGGTAGGTACTATTCAACTCTGCCGAGTACACCAAGGTGTCTTATTTAACTTCTTAATTAAATGATGATGAATTAAACGATAATGTTTTGATTTTACATGCAAAAAAATATATCGTCATATCTTATATTATGTAATTAGTTCCTATCCGTACTGTTCGATATTAAACAAATATATATTGTATACTATACAATTTTACATAAATTAATTACAATAAATTCACACAACATCTAATACATTGACTCTAAGATAGGTTGCTTAAAAACACTTGCGTTGCAAACATCAGAAAACAGGAATTACAAATATAATTGATAAATGCGACGGGACCGATGGCGCAGATGGTAGCGATCCTATTTTGTGCGTTAAAGATCGTAGGTTCGATGGCCATCCAGGACAAAGATTTATATTATAATATTTATATTTGTTCTGTGTCTGGGTGTTAAATATATGTATTGCAGCATTGTATTAGTGATTCCTCTGTTGTCTGGCGGCCGAAAAACAAGTGCTTTAAATGACTTATTTTGTAATCAGATCCAATGTATGAGATGTTGTGTGAATTTATTATGTATTATAAATATACATATTTAACATCCAGAACTCTCGCAAATGTTCATCATATAAATAATTGATCTTGATGGAGTTCGTAACCGCATATTATGGCACACAAGATAAGATAAGGAACACTACCGAATAAGTCATCTCAGCCGATGCAATTTCTTAAACACATTACAAGACTTCTGGTAAAACAAAAGTATAACTATGTATTCATAGTAATTTTTCTATATAATTCCAAATTATTTACTGCGTTCTATTTATCCGTTACCCTTTTGACAAATATACGGAAATATGAAATAAAACGGTTTGTTCCGTAAATAGAATCCGACAATGCGTACTATCGTTCCGGTCGATACTGCGATGTAATGGGGATCGATCGACCTTCATTAACGAGGTAGGTTTCGCGGGCTAACAATAATATCACAATAATAACTTATCAAAAATAGAATCTATAACTGTTGTATTGTGTCTAGTCTTATTTTTCCTTGTAAGTATTAACAAAAAATTTATTAAAAAAAATTATTATAGTAAAACTCGTTTTTAAAGTCTTTAAAACTAGGTTAGAGAAACTTCAAACAAAAAATTGCAAGAAGTTAAATAAACTTCATTTTCTAGCCGTTAAAAATGTAGTTTACAATGTAATCTAAATTGTTTTTTTTTAGTTAAAACTCTTTAAAGCGCTGTATACTATGCAAGGATCTCTATTAATCTTGAAAAAAGTTGCCACAGGTTATTTGATTAAATTAAATTTATTTCAGAACCATATATATTGCGTGGAAAACATTGCATCACAAAATGGTAAGTACAAAATTATATAAAAAAAGATTTAATATTTTACACAGATAAACAAAAAATAAAATTCATTATGTTAGAAATAATTCATTATGAATATAGAAAAGATAATATAGATAATATAGAAAGATAATTTAATAAAAATCACAAAAATTATGTAAACGTTAAAAACAATTCAAATTAATAGCAACACTTTTTATTTCAAAAGCAATGCCGGTTACTTTCAATAAACTCGTCTACACGATAGAAACATTTTAGAACAAACATGTTTTAAACTTATTTTTAAAGCTACTCTTGTATGAGCCTTCAGTTTGATTGGTAATCTGTTAAACAAGAGATCCGGCTGACATGGTGGGTAACCAGAACGTTTAATAATAAACGTAAAATGTTCAATAAACTCCGTTTTAAAGCCATTAAAATGTAGTTATATCAGTGGATTAATCATATAAGTGTGTTGCTATTTGGAATTGTTAAAGTGTGGTAATGGAGGTTCTGTTTTAAAATTACCAAGAGCGGTTCCCTTGTGTTTTATCATCAGACAGCCATTGAAAGTCCACTGCTGGACATAGGCCCCTCCAAGAAAGGCGATTTTTTTAGCAATTATGGGCAAAACTCTTCCTTTTCTTGAGGAGGCCTATGTCTTGTAGTGGACTTCCAATGATTGATACCATGATTATGAAAGTTTATGCAAGCACTATTTATGTATATAAAACTAATGTTTACGGCTTTAAAACGACAAAAGATATTGATGTTGTTGAGAAACTTAGTCGTTAAAGCGGTAGTTTTTTACCAGAATAATATATTTATGTTAAGTACAAAGATATTTATTAAAAACCCGGTCCGACAGACAAGTTTTAGAGTTCAAGTTCATAAAGGGGTCTCATTATAACCTTGATGACTTGTTCATATGACTCTAATAACTATTTCAGGTTATCAGGGTCATCGGTCATTTGAATAATTAACTGTACTTAGTAAATCTATATTTATAGTGAAAATTTTGTTTGTTGACGATTTAAAAGAGGCCTTAAATATAATTATATTTTTAATTTGAATTTGGCTATGTTTCTGAAATAACGTACTTGAATGACGAACAGAGTGAAGTTGAAGTATGAAATCTTTAATTTTTTTGTAAGTTGTGACAAACGTTACCAACGTACGTTTACAATATACACTTCGTTACAGCAAGCAAGGTATATAACTTTGTAGGTAAATTAAAATTGAATAATTATTAGAATTTTCGGGTTTTCAGGTGGCTCCATGTAAAAAGAAAATCATTATATAATGTCCACTGCTGGAATGTTAATAGCAAACGGTTCATATTATGTTTAGGGATTTCAGTTTCTGGGAGAGTGATATTATTAGACATCAAGTTTGGGCTACTTTACATTCCGACATGTGATGATAATGTCACAAAACATTGTGAGACGAAAGATAATGGCTAATAAAATTATGAGACAAAATGGTGACATTTGCCGATACCCCAAAAAAAAAAACTTAAACATGTCCGTGCTGACATAGCTTGATATGGCGTGATTCTCGCTCGTGTCTGCTTCGCGTCGGAGGGATCATCGTTCATGCAACGTCCAACAGGTATATATCGTAGCATGGGCAGTAAGGTAGTATATATAACTAGCTAACGTGACAGATATTCAACACATATATAATTTGTGACTCCTCTGTTGTCTGATCACCGATGATTAATATTTGCTCTGGGTGGGAATCGAATCAACGACCCTTGGCGCCCAAGACAGGATCACTACCATCTGCGCCATCGGACCGGTCAAATATGAGATATTTTGTGAATTTATTTCATATAATAAATACTCTATTGTACACCAAACAAAAGTACATGAAAAAACCAGTAATTATAAAGTGCCTAATCGCAAATAGCGATTTCTTGCAGGAAATATAATTAGATAAAACTATAATGATAGAAGTGATCCTTCACCAACCGTTTAAACACATGCTAATAATTGTAATAATAATAATTGCGTGCATCTAATATTAAGCGGGAGAGCAATCCACAAACGAATAGCCTGGACCGTAAAGGACTTACTAAAAACCGTTGTGGAATGCATAGGCGTTTTCAGTAAAAGGTCATATAGAACATTTATAAAACATTGACGTGAGGTACCGGCAGAGTAGAATAGTACCTCCCACTGCATCAGGTGTCGTAAGAGGCGACTGAGGTACTAGAACCGACAGATGGCGGTATGTCCATCCGAAACAAGGCAGCTCAAATGCAAAGTGCGGGGATGGGCAGCAGTATCCCCGTTGCGAAAGCTGCGCTCTGGGCAAGCGTGTTGACGATCGCAGAGTGTGCATTTGGGCTACACTTTTGCAGAATGATATACCACCATTCGATTTTGGTACCTTAGTCGCCTCTTACGACACCTGGTACAGGGGGAGGTACTGTTATACTCTGCCGGTACCTCTTGGCACAAACGTTAGAAAATGTTAACAGCGTGGTATTTCTTCAATTGTAACTTGTAACACGATTCTAACGAAGTCTGCCCACGCCGCGTTAAAGGCAAATACTCTACGCCAAAAATGGATTATGTTAATGTCATCTTGTAACCGCCAAATTTCAAAAGAGCCTTTGACTCGTAATGGCGCTGTAATTGGATCGTATGATGCTTCAATCTGTAATATTATTATTTAAGTCAGCAATATAGACCCCAAATTTTCCAAAGGTCGTCTGCATTGGTGCGACACTCTCGCCTATTTCTACCGTCAAATAGCAGCGTTCGCATTGCTGTGTTCCGGTATGAAAGGTAGAAGACGCAGGGAAATTAATGGCTTATGTGGCATAATTATCTTCATAAGGTTGGCAACGCGCTAGATGAGAATCTATGGTCGGATTGAATGCTTGTTCGTCGACCTGATCTAAAAAAGACAGTGAAATTACTGGGCAATGTAACCTAATATCTTCACAAGGCTGGCAACGCGCTAGTGATAACCTTGCGACCACGCAAACCGTTTGCTCGTTTGTTTGTTGTACACAATGTCATACACAAAAAAAGGATCTAATAATCTACTCTGTCAGCTAGTAACAAAATATAATAATAATAATAATGATATAATAAATTTCCAATTGTGATACATTGACCCGACTCCGTTTTAAAGTCGCCTAAAGCACTTGTGTTAAGATTGATAAAAATATATCCGGGATATAAATAGGCGTATATATTGGGGGGGGGGGGGGGGGGGGGCTGAGTAGGCTCCGCGTTAATATGTCAGTAATTTCGAATCAGAGATATTTCATACTAACTTTTCACCCCCTTAATTTTAATAATAACTAATAAATAGCAAAGTTTTATACTCTGCATTCTCGTTCCCCCCCCCCTTTCTTCGATGTCCCGTACCTTTTATAGCAATAGGAACACGTGCAAAATTTGAAGTTTCTAATACTTATAGTAGCCCATAGGCCCAATTACTATTTAAATTCATTAATGTTAATTTCACACAAATATCTCAAAAGGATCTCTCTCTTAAAAAATCGATATTGAATTGTTACGGTCAGATATATTTTTAACTTAAATCCCAAAATAAACTAATAGTTTTATATATTTTTTACCAATTATTAACCCTGTAGAGTGCATTTAGAACACAATCATCTTTTTTGTTTAATTCTCGATAACTTGTGTTCACTAGAAGACACATAATATAGCCTTCTCTTAATCTAAATAACACGGACAAAATGATATTATTTTAGGTTTGGATTCTCTGCTAAGTAAAGGATTAAGACGTTTAATGCATTAAAGGTGGTAATTTTTTAATCAATGATAATATTTAGATTGCAGTGTTTGTGAGTACCTAGCCGTTATTGTTGAAGAGATGGCGGTGATTTCTCAGCACCAAAAAATACTTGGAATAATTCGATGTCTTTAAGGTCTAGGTCGACGTTGGTTCGACGTCTCTAACGTCTCAACAGCAGTACCTGGTATAGGAAATATGCAGGTATGCGCCCTGAAGCCTAAGACAGGTTCATTTTTTTTCTTGTAAATATTATCTTTAACTATAATTATATTTGTAATAGTAGACCTATCCAGGAACCGAGTCAAAAACACCGGTTTACGTGACCGCACGTCACTGTAGCCTAGAGACGCTCGTGTCATCACGAACATATCACTAGCACACCAACTTTATGATCTGAGAAAGTTATATCAGAAATTACTGAGTACTGTACTCAATAATGCAGCCGACCTTTGAAAGAGATTTGCCATTATAAAAAGTTATTAGCAACCATTATTTGCGTTAAAAATACTCCAATATTATTAATTTTAAACTACTATGAGGTTTAATATTAAATTAGCTTTAAGCATGATAACAATTAAAAGGAATAGCCGCCATCGTGTCTGCTCTTCCGTCAATGCTGAAACAATGTCTGAAGCCAGCAAAATACTCGGCGTATTCCATCTACAATTTAAACTTTCTATGGATACAAATATGAACTACCATAACTGCAGTGTACATTGGGCAGAGCCTTTTTATGAAGTGACAAGAACAAATGAATCTTATTACTTGTGTGATAAAAGAGGTTTTGCTCTGTTGAGTTTGGTTAGAGTGAGTTAAAATGGCGCGCAGTCTCTCTCGCCCGCCGCCAGTGTCTCCGGCGGCGCCACTGAGCACGGTCGTATCGCGCTCCGCACCGCTATATTCCGTCGATCCAGTCAATTGTGCACCACAAAAAACCAATTTCCATCGTTGTCAATTCCCGCCTTCCATTTAGTATATTCGAAATTCGAACGTTCCTTTTTTCGCAAGTTCTTTATCCAGGCCCCAATAACTAGTTACTTGTAGTGATATTTTTTCGTTGATATTATAAGTAAATATATTAAACCTTTTTATTTTTAATCCCGTAGTAGTGCTGTATTTCCCGTGAGATGTGCTAGCGTCAGAGGCGCCAAACCTTTCGGTCGTCAGTTGTAAGTTACGTAACGTTCTGTTCCGGGCAAAATCGATATCCTGGGCGTATAAATAGCGGGGTTACGATTGAGAACAGCTGGCTGCCCGCCAGCGAACATGCAGACCACGGTGAGAGCCTTCAAACTTTTTTAATTTCACAAGATATCACCTCATCTTTCGATTTTGTTTAAATTCCTTTTTGCTTTGAACTTGATGTTTTTTAATTTTTCATTGACAAACACGCCGTTTTATGTTTTGTTTTATTGGATAGTAGGTACTAGGAACTAAGAAAATTTTATTTATATTGAACATTATTTCTACTTGGAATTGTTGTCCGGCCGGATTGAAGCAACTCAAGTTGTATGATTTTATTTTTACTTTTATCTTTATTCTAAACTACACATAAAAAATTCTTTATCTATGAAATAATAATAATATATCTATCCTATGTGGTTCATTATAGCATAATAGATTATTAGATATTGTATTTTTATTACAGTTTAATAAAATAAATAAATCTTATTTATCAACAGCACAGCACACCTTTTGATACGCCCCCACCAGATCAATAATACTGGGTGATAAGAAATAAACACACAGAATATTGTCAATTTCTATTGAAATTGTGCAAAAATATAAGGAAGATACATCATAAATCAAAACAATTAATTAAAATAAAGAAATCACAATATTTCTCTGCTGGATTATAATTGGATTACGAATAACATCAAATAAAATTTGATTAAAGATGTCATCAATAACTAAATATTAATGCCAGATGTAATCCAAACGTGCATTCAAAATTTTTTCTGACAAATACAGTATTCCGCCCGCAAATATATCCGCGTTCATTTCACGTGACATCACTTCCCTCGGGAACATTTCCTGGATAAAAAGGGAGCTTCTTTCCTAAACTATCCGCATGCAAAATATCAATAATATAAATTACGTTAGAGGTTTTATGTATAAACAAAAGCTGTTATATTAAAAATAGTAGTTTTATATTTATATAAATAAAAATGAATCGCCGTAACCAGGAAGTATGTTTGGAAAAAAAATAACTAATGTTCGGAGGTATATAGTTTAGAGACTACACCAAGAACGGGATCAAAAATTGCACGTTGACAGTTTCAACGGGATAAAACCTAGACAAAAATAGGACGGACAGCTAGTTTATAATATTAGTAAGCAAATAAGTATTAGTAACACACAGCCAATTAGTAAACAGAAATGTAATTCTAGTTCTTAAAATCGTTACCTCATTTTCATCTATTTCTGCCACGTAGAGCTTTATGCTAGTCTAATGGCAGAGAGACAGGAAAGTTTATTGAGTAATGTCACATAATACGACCTTAGCCAGTGAGACGATTTTTGTGACTTGTGGAATAACATGTAATAATCATGCAGGAAATATAGTGAAGTCACGGGCAGAAAATTAATCTCTAGCATAAGTCGAAAATAGGCTATATATATTAACGTGTATAATATGAGATGGTTGGGACATACAGAAAGTATAGACGAAAGTAGAATAGAAGAGTTATTTCGACGGCCATTCACTTAGTCGCGCTGTACGGCACACTGCAGCTAACCACGCTGCTTCTCCATGCTGCGTGGAATGCCGAAGGAATATATTATATATAATATTCTGCTTTAATAGAAAAAAGAACATCCTGGCGAACATACCTTAATCAGGTAGAAGAGGTATTGAAAAAGAGCTTGGTCAGAACTACCAATAATAAACGAGCGTGTGTGAAAGGACTAATGCGGGAGAGGTATGAGCTCTACATACATACATACATCATGCGTGATGTATGTATATACTCGTATATAGCTCCTTTTCGCTGACGCTACGCTCGCTACGACAATTTTGATAACGAAATCGTATTTCCTAATTGAGAACCTCCGAAACGTATGCACCCAATAATACCAAAACGATTACCCGGAATTTGATTATGATGAAGGGTATAATTCTGTATGCGAACAATTCTAGAAGTTAGTTAACAAATTAAAAACAGCTTTGGACTATTTTGCAGTTATTTCAGAAATACAATTCTTACTGAGGCACATCTTATCTAGTGCTGTGGGTCACCAACAGAATAATAGTACTCTTTTTTTATTAGACATCGACAAACAAGCGTACAGTCCCCTTGATAGTAAGCGTCAGATCAGCCTATAGACGCTCATAATATCACAACTATATGACTAGCGCTTTGCCAATCTTGTGACTTGAAGTCAGTTCCAGGAATTTCATTGCCGCATTCACACTTAAAGCCGGAACACAGCAATACGAACACTGCTACTTGGCAGTAGAATACTAATGAGAGTGTGGTACGAAAGCAGACGACAATTTATATAAGGTCTACCTCTACAGCAGGTGTCGTAAGAGCGACTAACAGGAACCGATCGGCGGTATATCCATTTAAAACAGCGCAGTTCAAAAACGTCGGGGCGGGGATGAGCATCAGCATCCCCTTTACAACAATGGGTAAGAATCTCTCTTATTGGGGAGGCCTACATCCAAAGTTGGACTACGGCTGATATGACGATGATGATGATGACAGCTCTTACGAAAGTCGTTTACTGTTGTATCCCTCCCTTAATGCAAATAACTAATAAAGTGTGCTATACGCGTATAAACAATAAGCCTCACTGTGCTACTAGATGTAGTCCTATGTCCATATCTTACCGTCGCAGTCAACTTTGTGACTTAAAGATATTATGTCACATTACCTAGTAACTTCACTCTCTTTCGCCTTTTCCTCTATAACACAGAATTGCAAACAAGGCTGTTTGGGGGTAGAAACATATGTCTCCAGGTTACAGTGCTAACAGTGCTGATATTGAGTATGACCCAGGCAGTTAAATAACTGGGTAATGAACCTCAATATTTTGGATTATAATCTATAACTTATAATTATTACGCGCGACGCATTGGACCCTTGCGATTACCAAAACTATAATGCTAGTGATAGATCAATGTCGCGTAATATCGGTATTGCAATAGGTATCATCATCATTATCATCATATCAGCCATTGGAATTCCACTGCTGGACATATGCCTCCTCAAGAGGAGGAATGCAGCCTATAATTGCCGCGCTGGGCAAGCGTGTAGGCAATTGCAGAGCGTAGCTTTCGCGATGGGGATGCTGCTGCCTATTCCCACCCTGTGCATATGAGCTTCACTGTTTCAGGTGGATATACCGCCAACTGCCGGATCTGGAACTTTAGTCGCCTCTTACGTCACCCAGTATAGAGAGTACTATTTTACTCTGCCGGTACATCACGGCTCAATAAGTAGGTATGCGATACCTATATTTTGCAAGATTATTCTTGAAAATAGGTGTTTAGACCCCCTTTTTTCCAATTAAGTTCACTTTGAACATCGTTGTCGTTACGCAGTTTAAGTCTTTTTATACATCGGTATTAATATTTTTGTAATCACACTTTTTGCATATACCTGAGAAGGTTCTGTTTTAAAAATAATATTTGCACTTGCTTTAGCAAAACTTTGTAACTATTACTTAAATATATAACGTTTTCCATTGAAAAAATTGTTCTATTTTTTCAAACAACAGTCCTTTCTCAGTATAGGTTTCATTGACTTTTTAATACATTGGAGCAAAACATTTTTTTATAAAGAGCTGTAAATGTTTTAAATACATTATTTGCAATAATCAAACTCATTTAATAAAGAAGTTGATAAATATTTGGTAATAAAAGATGGCTGAGTGAGTTCATTGACCCGTGTTTATTTTTATATCTTAAATGCTTGCTACATGGACCTTTTGTATCTTATCTTTGACCTATCTCCTTATCTTTAACCTCTTTATTAAATGAAATTGCGAACTCGTATACATGACCAGAATGTAGAAGATTGAGAATGCAATTAATTATTCGGATGTGACGCTATACCGTCCGGCCCCGACATCGTCTGTGACATCTTCTATTCAACTCACGTGTCAAATATAACAAAGCTGTTTTACCTGATGATCTCAGAATATGTAACAGACAGACTTACTTTTTACACCTTTATTATCATACCAGCTGTAGGATATCCACTGCTGGAGAAAGGGCTCCTCTAGAGATATCAAAAGACCCGGTTGTGTGCTTATTTTATCTTACTTCATAATATTGACAGGCTTGATGGATGTAGATAGGATTGTAGATATGTGATAGTTATCTTATGTGCCAAAAGGTCATGGATTTGATCGCCATGCAGAACAAATATTTGAATGATGAATATTTGTTCTAAGTCTGAGTGTTATTTATAAGTTCAGTACCTCCCCAGAATCCTCCCTCCTCAAATGCACAGGGCGGGGATGAGCAGCAGCATCCCCGTCGTAAAAGCTACGCTCTGCGACTGCCAACACGCTTGCAATTATGAGCAAATCTCCCATTTTTTGGATAGGTCTATGTTCAGCAGTGGAATTGCAATGGCTGGTACGATGTGATGATGATTTAAGTATTATGAAGTAAGTTGTCTCTGTTGTCTGATATCTGTAACATAAGTGCTTTAAGCTATTTATCTCGGAGTCAGATCAGCGTAGGTGATGGCGTGGGTTTAAAAATATAAAATATTGTACGAACCTTCGATATTTCTATCATATTTTCCAGTTAATACTGGATAATACAATCCCTTGTTAATCCCGCGGGATCGTGCGGTGGGCTCTCGGTGCGAGCTTACCTTGCAAATACGATCTACTAACATTAACTAGCAAAACTTGATTGAAATCCCAATTTGTAAATTCTAAAGCCTCTGCTCTCCAAAGACTTGCATCGGATCTTTAACCTTATATTTATACAGTTTCAGTACAAATTTCTATAGCAGCACAAAAAGCCAATATAAAAACGTGTTTTACAAGCAATATTTTATTTTACTTTTTCGTGTTTTTAATTCTGGATGCCAGCTTTGTGTTTGATATTATGAGACTTCGTCATAGTACAGTGTACAATTCTAACCTTTGTAATAATGCGTATAACACAAAAACATATTTATTTTGTAAGATTCTACAGTGCAGTTGTTTTCAAGGATCTCCTATTATTGCAATTAACTAACATACCATATATTTCCTATATAACTTGGAGATTTACGAGAGTCTTTATGGATCACTTAGCTCTGAAGTGTACTGGCAGAGTAGTATAGAACTTTCCTATATGGTATCACCATACGTACGTATATAACTTACTTACCGAAACCGACAAATATAGATACCTTAGTCGTCTCTTACGACACTTTGGGTATATTTAATACACACAATGCTTAATATAATGAATTAAGTTTTGAATTAAAAGTGTTTGTGCTAAGGTTATTTAAATAAAAAAACACAAAGGCTTGCCGATAAATAGTAAGTTTCAAGTTGTCACAACCCTACTGAAGTAAGACGCTGAAAGCATTAAAACACTAGTCTAGACTGGCAGGCGCCACCCGTGTCATAAACTCTAACCTAGTTTAAATTTGAAGACATAAATAAAAACTTAAAGACACCTTAGTATTTCAAAAATAAATAAATAACACATTCATCTATAGCCAGTAACTTGCATTAATTTGGAAACTATTAAAAATGTTGTCTATGGTTGCAACCATAAACAATGAGTAAGTCTTTGCTTGGAACGGTCGTTTTATTGTCTGAAAAATTACTATTCAATGTGCAAATCATAAAAACAGAGTTCTAATTCCATAATTTAAAAAATCTTGTTCAGCGCTCTTTAAATGCTTTATGATAACTTGTGTTCGAAAATAATTCAAAGATAAACAAAATTGTGTGTAATAAGTCAATTTAATAGGCAATATAACATAATAATAATAGTAATGTTTTAATATTAATTAATTTTGTCCATTACTAATATGTACACTGATTAAAGTCAGAAGCAACAGCATTTATTTACCGCTCAGACATTTTATTTTCTCTTTAAGTATAATTAAATATTTTCTTAAAAGGGAATTCTACATGTAAATGGAGAAGTACACTTTCGTTTAACACGTATAAAGTGTTAAAATATAAAGGAAACCAAACTATGTTTACAACCTTTTTCATAAAGAAGAAAAATAAAATAAATCTTATACAAACGCTAAAGCAAATTTACACCGTGCTACGATGTTCGTAGTATGCGCTAAAATTTGCTACGGACTTGCATCTGCGCTTTTAGACTTGGCTCGTATTAAGGTAGGATCTTTCAAGTTCTGGGTTAGCCTTTGACGTCGCTGAATGATTGAGAGAAATCGATGTAGGTAACGGCCACTCAACATAAATTTTGTGTATTCTTGATGTCAAAATATATATATACGTTATATAACAACTAATATTGTAGCACAATTTAAAGAAATAATCTCTATGTTGTATACAGTCTTTCCTTTATTTAAAACATTTTACAACAACTTTACATTTTGCAATTTATGGAATCGGAATCGTGACATCGAATGCAACCGGTAGTATCATCATCATGATCATGATACGACCGGTTGTATAATAATAAATAAATTCACCCAACTTCACATACATTGACCTGACTTCGAGCTGTGTCGCTTAAAGCTCTTCTGTTACGAACAGAAGTGGGTGGACGTCCTGGGTGGAATCAAACCCACGACCTTTGCCGCACAAGGTAGGAGCTCTACCATTAGTGCTACCGGGCCGGTCATGACTCCAGCACCATCCGGCGGTTTTAGTCAGACCGTCTTTTCACCTTGTTAATAGATGCCCTAAGTTGCCGGTGCGTGTCCATTCCAAAAACTTGCAGCTTCATCGGCTAATGGTTTCACATGCTATGTGCCATTTCCACTCCAACCTGCTCATCCGCTGAGCTATGTCAATATTTTGGTTTTTTATATATCTCATACCACCTCCTACCTCATACCTGATTCGAGCATAACAAGATGAGCCTTAGCTAGTTTCCCAACTATATATTGGATATTTTGAGATGATATATTAGTATTTGTAATTCTTTAGTGGGTATCCAAGGCCTACCCATCCAATTTAATGCCCAGCTTACTTATGGAGTATGAAGATAAAATAGAATCTGTGAATAGGCCGGATTATTAGGCCGCGAAGCGATGTCAAGTGTGTCAAGTGATACTTATTTACTGTCGAAACATGATATGGGAGTTCACAAGCGTAATGAACAAACTTTGTAAGACTTCTAATTTAGTACTCCGGCTATTGCTCCCGGTTTCGTGTATGGAGGAGGGTTTGCCATCGTACAGGATAATGTAATTGTTGTTAAAGTTTCAAAGGTTACAGTAGTTATCTATCCCAGGTATGGACAAGATTGCTGTAAGGTACCGACAGAGTTATATAGTAGATACTTGTCTGTGTAAGTCGTAAGAGTCAACTGCGGTACCAAAGCCGATAGATGGCAGTATATCCAGCCTAAACAGTGCAGATTGCCAACACAATTGCCTAGCGATTGCCTTGGTTTGCCAATGTCCAGCAGTGGACTTCCAATGGCTGGAATGATGATGATGATAGACAAGTAATTTTGGAGATATCCATTTTTATAGTTATTCATTAATAGCAAAAATATCGTTTCTGTCTATTCTTATGCTCTGTTTCTATCTTTGCTCATATAGCTTATGCATGTGTTTATATACATCTCAATCCTCCTTTGTATTAAAAATTGTAAATTTCTATTCGTTTTATCGGCTTAGGTGGTGTTCTGATTTTGATGACCTTTAGAATTTTAATAGCATGAATTTGCAAGCAATGGTAATGTTTTATTATAACTCATCAATGTATTATCTTGTTGATTTAGTTACTTTGCGTGTTTTGTTGAGATTGACGTAAAAGCAAACGTGAGAACGATCGACGAAAAAGCAAGAATTATCAAATAACACTTAAAAAGTAGTAACTATTTTTTCCTTCCTGTGACATAATATTTAACATACAAACACAAATATTCATCATTAAAGGTTTGCTCTGGATGAGAATGATCGGATCCATGATTCTTGTCCCACAGGTGAAGAAGGATCACTTTTGATTCACTCACTATTTACGCCATCGGGCCGGCTAAAAGAATTATTATTAATTTGTTAAAGAAATAGTTAAAACCTCTTATAAAATCAGCTTATTCTGTGTCTCGAACGAAGACTCATGTCGTGAGAAGGGGGAAGAGATTTTGCAGCCCTGATACCTCTCTGGACAAAAGGGAGTGGACGTCGGCTGTGCTAGGCATTATTTAGTATTAGGCTTAGGCTCATCGGTAAGACCTGCCGCATCTAGTGCTTACAATGGCATTGGAACTCGAAAGCGTCACTGGGCAATGGGAGGGTAGCCTGGGAGGGTAGCCCTAATATACATCCATAAGGTTAATGAGCTGAACACCATAAACAGAACAAATAATTCGAGAAGGTTGCACAGGTTTACCCATCATAGATCTCATAAGTATTTTGAATATAAAATAACAATTGTCATGACAACATTGGAAGTCTACTGCTAGACATAGGCCTTCCCAAGAAAGGGGGAATTTTATCCAATATATCCGCACTGGGCCAGCGTGTTGGGGAACCTAAAGTACAGCTTTCACGACGGGGATGTTGCCCAACCCTGTGCATTTGAGCAGTTGCGGATGGATATCTGTCGGTTCTGCTACCTTAGTTGTCTCTTATGACACCTGGTATTTGGGGAGGTACTGTTCTTCTCTGCTGGTACCTTACGACAAAATAACAATGAAGCGAAAATAAATGAATAGTGCCATTATCCCGGGTATAAAGCTGTGCATTTATACGAACATATATCACAACCTGTCTAGACTTTTGGCTTCTCGATACGTTTAAGAAAAGAGGCCACGACGCTTCTTTTGGCAAGTCTGTTTTTATTTGGTAAATAGGTCGTGACATAGATGTTGCATAACTATGGAACAGTCTCAGTGGTGTGAGTTAAGATGCGAAAGAACCCATTCCACAACCCAATTCGAGCCAATAGTATTCATTATACTATATTTTAACAGTACGCTTCCTGCGTTTACTTTGATAATGTTTGTTTTGAGCTTCGAATATTTCTGAGATTCCTACCAATACACATAAATAAAATTGCAGTGTCTGTTTTTAATATAAAATTAACAGTATTTTACGAAATGCATATGGAGCCCAACTCGGATGTGCAGCGTTCGGAAAACGGCGAAACATCTTCTAGTCCGACATACCTCAGTGTCTCAAGTCGAAAGTTTTTGACCATTGTGTATTACAAGCGATGACCTATGGCAGCGAAACGTGGTCTCTTACCATTGACCTTCTAAGCCAACTCAAAATAGCTCGTTGAGGTATGGAGAGCAATGCTCGGAGTCTCTGTGCGCGTTTGAATCAGGAATAAGGAGATTCGTAACAGAAACAACGTTACCGTCATTGCCCGGCGGATTAGTAAGTTGAAGTGGCGGTGGGCAGGGCATTTGGTACGCAGAACCGATGACCAATGGAGTCGTAAGGTTCTGGAATGGAGAACACACACCGGCAAGCGCAGCGTTAAGCGTCCACCCGCAAGATGGATAGACGATCTGACTAAAACTGCAGGATCGCGCTGGACACAGGCCGCATACAACCGGTCCTATTGGAAATTACTTGGGGAGGCCTGTGTCTAGTAGTGGACGTCTTATGGCTGATATGATGATGATAATGATATAGATGTATACACGGTGTATATAACAAAATAACATTTTTTTAGTTTTTTGTCTGACTGTCTGTTGTTTGAAGTAATCTCTGAAATGGCTGGACTGATTTTCATGATACTTTCACTGGCAGATAGCTGATATAACAAGGAGTAACTAAGTAACTTAAGTTAATTGTAGAACATCACGTTACAACTATTAGGAGGGGAGCTTCAATCAGAATGTGGCCAAAACGACCTAAAAATATACGTTTTGAAGGAAATGCGCTGCCCAATGGCACTATTCTACGCGGACGAAGCAGACAGTCGCAAGACGCAAGAGAATTCTTGAGCAAGGCTATTAAAAATAAATGTTTAAATAACCGATAAAAACACCCCTTTTTGTAAAGTTAAGCACTGGGGTCTGTCCAGTTCGAGTACTGGGTCTTTCTTCCCCCTACAAAGATATTTTAGTTTCACCACCTCAAGAAATTACCAGTAATTATATATTATCTATTAACATAAAGTAAAGTAAGTCAGATCCGGAGAACTGGCAAATCATAGTATCTCTCTCCAATCAGTTATGGTAAGAGGCGACTAAATGAAACAGTATAATCTCGAATGAAGGCGACAGGAATAGATAGTAGCATCCCTTTCGTAACGACGTTCGCCGCTCGACGCTCCCCCAGTGGGCCATGTCTACCAGGTGATGGATGTGAAACAATCCTGACGATATGATTATAAGCTACTTCGGACCCGGAAATGTGCGCAGTTCTGGTCGGGTAGACTTTCCTTTTTTTATAAAGGGATTAATGATGCATGGCCTTTTTTGGTAAGCTAGTGACTGCTACTTTTCAATTACGGAAAACGTACTGGAACAGTAGTTCCTGTAGGATATGTTGATGTCTGTTCTAACAGTTATATTAGTTATTGAACAGCGATAGTTTAGCTTGGAATATACAACGGGCTATTTTTGATTCTGGCTTAACAATTCTCGAGGAATACAATAAAGTAAAGACCACTCAGGAAAAACCACAGGTATAAGGCTAGTATATACACACTTCTACGAAAACAATAACGCAGGACACAAATTGAGCTCCAGGAAATGTTGACTTTATATTTTATTTCCGCGAATTTTTTTAATTCACTGCCCCTAATGTTTGTTCAGTGTTTGCTGTTCATGGAATTGCTATTGAGAAGCTATTACGGGCTTTTGAAACCTCCATGTGCTTTAAGTACTCGGTTATGATTGGTGTAATTAGAACTTAGTACGTGTACGCGAATGAATTGAATTTAAGTTTAAAAATAATTTGGAAACCGTATCGTCCCAGACGTAAGACGTCCGTTACTGTACTATGGCCCTCAAGATTTTTCTGATCCAGTCAATTATTAGGAAATTTTGCATATACATGCTATATTTGTCTAGCCGTGACATACCAGCAAAGCAGAATAGTACCTTCCTTATACCAGATGTCGTGAGACGCGACTTAGGTACCAGAACCAACAGATGGTGGTATATCCATTCGAAACAGTGAAGCTCAAATGCAAAAGGTGGGTATGGGCAGCAGCTTCTCCGTCGCGTAAGCTGCGCTCTGCGATTACCACCTCGCTTATTAAATGAGCAATTATCGGAAAAAATCTCCCTTTCTTAGGGAGGCCTATGGCCAGCAGTGGACTTTCAATTGCTGATATGATGATGTGATAAATTTTCACTCTAGGGAGGCGTGGTGACAATAGTAGAGAGTAGCTCTGCGACGAAGATGCTGCTGCCCATCTCCACTCTGTTGCATTTAACTACGCTGTTTAGGATATACCGCATTTGTCGGTTATAGTACCTCAGTTTATTACTATTTTATTCTGCACCAAGAAATAATTTTTGAACAAATTAGTAGCCGTCTGTAAAAAGTAAATTTAATGTTTTTTATTTATACTATTTATTATAGTAAACTAGCTAACAGAACAGACGTTGTCTTGTCTTAACTACTTATATTTTTATCATGAACAAAATATAGCAATTGTAAATTGATGATTTAATCTATCCTATCACTCAAGTTGATTCAAACAGTGCACATTAAGCAAAGATTAACTTAAATCAGTCCAGTAGTTTAGAAGATCACCCCGGACAAACATTATAAGACGAAATTTTTATACATAGTAAATATATACATAATATATTAGTTACAATAATATAGCATGTAAATAGTTTGAGACCTAATAATGGATAGAGTTTACTTTCAATCCTGAGAAAGATCCCGCAGGATGCGATATAAAGTGAAGAAGACACACCCATTTAGAAATTAAATCCAAACCCAAACTTCTACACATTAAAATGGTACTAACAATTTGAATCGATAACAAATCCCTGTACAATTCTCCAACGTACAACGGTCCCCGAACCCCAGTGACGTCATCGGTACGCGGGCGGCCATGTTGTGACGTCACAGGGCAGACATACTGGAGCAACCTCCGAATTCAGTAAAGGTCGCGTGAAAATTTAATAAGCTCTCTACCTTTTGGTGTGATCTACGAAAGCTTGTGTAGGTTGAATTGTGTAGGTAGGACTTATATGTAGGATATATACATCTTAAAAATTCTCTATGCCTAAAGTACTTTATTTTTTGTTTATAAAACTAAGAGGACAAGCAAGCATACGTTTCACGGTCCATAAGCGTCATCGCAGCCTAATAGCCGCTCGTATAATCACAAGGATATTACTATCGAGCTGCCAACCTTGTAATCAATTCCCCAGTAACTTCACTGCTCTCTTACCCTAAAACTGCTATTTGACGGTAGAAATAGGTGCAGGTGAGGTGTCAATGCAGACGACCTTCGGATGAGGTCTTATGCGTGAGTATGTTAATAATACCGCATTGTGTTGACGTATTTTAAAAGAATTTGTACAGTCGTGGGAATGTTTAAAGTCCTTAATTTAATTTAATCTAGGTTATAATTAAGTTTGATCAAGCGATCCAGCCCTCTAAAAAGCTTGTGGTCACAGCAACTAGAAAATCGGCTAAGTACGAGTCGGAGCATAAACATGCTCATTAACTTTCATGCAAGTCGTATATGAACTTTTGAGTTAGATTATTTCCTTTTTTCTGAGCATCAGGACTTTGGTCTTAGGAATGGAAATAAACTTAGGAGGAAGTCGGACCCGATTTTTTCAAATTAAATAGTTTAGATCCAAAACTATTTTAATCAATGACATCGATATCCCAGTCCGTCATACTGACATATGGGTTTGGTAGAAAAACTCCAAAATGGAATAGGTTGAGTACCTCCGGAGACAATCTCGCCTCCAAATCATCAATAATGAAATTTAATAGAGGTATGTTGATTGATTTCCGAAAGTACTCTTACACCGATTTCGCCTCATAATTGGATGTTTGTTTGTCTTTGAACTGTACGTGGGGATTTTAATGTAACATCCTGCTCTTTTGCTTGCTCTGTCGCCTCTGAAAATAATTGCTTGAATACAGACTAAGCGTTTTGGCGTTTCGATGTAGGTACTAAGTAAAGTCGGCTAGCGCAATTAAGTAGCGACGCGCGCGCCTCGCTACGCGGCTTGGAAGTTTTGGCGGCACGGTAATAAGTTGTCAAAAATGTGACATAAGTCTTAACATGTCAACATATCGTCTATAGCGTTTTGCTGCGTTCCGAATGGCGCACGTTTCATGATTCATTGTGTTTTTTTAAATTTTATTAAGGAATATCGTTTATTATCATCAGCCTTTCGATCTCAATAGACCGTAAAAGTGTGACGTCACAAGTTTATAAAGGTTGTCATGCCTATCGAGCCCATCGTGCCCACAACGGTGGATCCGCGCTTGAGTTTGATCTAGGATAAAGTAAGACACGGCTGGCGCCTGCTAGTATTGGCCAGAATTTTAGTACTTTAAGCATCTTACTCCACTATTGTTTTACAACTAAAATCAAACTATTTAGCTTAGTACTTAATCATATTATTTACTATACACTTGTAAATAGTTATTTTTGTAGCAGGAAGGCTTGGGGCAAAGGCAGAGTAAAATAGTACCTCCCCTGTACCAGGTTTCGAAAGCTTAAATATTGCATATCAATTGGTTTTCAAAAAAAAGTTAAACACATTTGTCATAAACTATCCTATTCAAGAAGCATATTTGTGCGCGCAGTTTTTTAACCGTTTTCTCAAGAGATATTCAGATATTACCTTGTCCCAGAAAGTCCGTGCCTTGAAAAATAGAAAAAAAATAAGAAGGAAGTAGAAGGAAGAGTTTGAAGTTTGTCATAACATTTTGATATACGTCCTATACCAACCCTTCCATTCACTTCCGCTCTATATATTTGTGCAGACATTCCATTTTCATCCATCCTTTGTACATGTCCAAACTATCTTAAAATTCCTTTCTATATTTATTTTCTTTGGTTTCTCTATTCCTTTGGTTGCCTATAAAAGTATGTACGGCTACATTGACACTATTTCCAGCTTTCACTCTCCGTTCAATATGTTCTTCATACTTCCCATCTCTCGTAAAAACATTTCCCAGATACACAAACTCTTTCACTTGTTAAGATATAGATTGTGTAATAAAGATATATAAATTACCCGCTTGATAATGACCGGTAACCCTAGCCTATGGACATATCTGATGTGAGTATTTACCTTTTTCGAAGAACCCCATAATCTTACGCGAAAACCTCAGTGGGCAACTGTTTCCAATTTTGCAACATTTGCGGGAAAAAACTCCTCTAAACGGACCTGATCATTTCGGCTCTAAAGTGAAACGAACATGAATTTTAGAAAGATTTACTTTGGAAGAAGCGAAACTTATCTAGACATCGCTTCTTTTATTTACATACTAAATATAGGATGAACTAATTTGACTCAAATCGAAAAACATCTCCCGCAAAAACGGCTCCCACGCAAACGAAGTTCGGCTGATCGTATCTGCTTAAAATTTAGCACAATAAAGATTTTAGTCTATAATTACATATAGCTTTGATGGATTCGATTGCGCATTCGGTATTTTCCCAATCTTAATCGCCAGGATTTGTTTAGAACATTCGGATTTGTTCTATCTATCTTGAATAAATGAAACTTTATTATCCCGCGTCTGACAAATACTATTATTATATACATATATTTTTTAACAAACATAATAGAAATAAACATAGTTATAATATTTTTTGTGTCCTTAATATTGCATTGACGCCAAGTCTAGTAATAATAATTCATTCAAACGAGCAGGCTTAAGCTAAATGTGTCATTTGGGCATTCAGTGAAGGCAGTTTGAGGCCATCTTTTGAGAGGCCAGTTGAGACCTCTTGCGACGTTAACCTACATTTGTTAAAGTTGTGGTTGCCAAGTTTTTAGTATACTTTTTTACTCGTAGCACGCGATCACGCTTTCCCGAAACTATGAATAAACTTTTCTTAACATTATATCAGCCGGACGATCTGTCCACAGCTGGACACAGGCTTTCCCAAAAATGGGACTTTTTCACATAATTATGATGCTGGACAGGCGTATTGGCAACCGCAGAGCGTATAGTCCGAGTCGTGTTGTATTTGAGCTGCGCTGTTTGCAATGGATATACCTCCATCAGTTGGTTCCGGTACCTCAGTCGCCTTATTTGTTAATGAGCGCTTTCCTAAGTTTTATTTAATAAATCATCATCATCATACCAGCTATTGGAAATAGACTGCTGGACATAGGCCTCCCCAAGAAAGGGGGAATTTCCCATAATTGCTGCGCTGGTCGAGCGTGTTGGCAATCGCAGAGGGCATCATTCACAGCTTTTTTTTTTAATTATTTTTCAAAGCTATTCTAAAATCTATTAGGTATCTAAATATCTATTATCCTAATATTCAAACAATTCGTGTTACGATGTTTATCCGGAATGAGTTTCTAAGCTGCTAAATCGATTTTTTTTTTTGCTTACTGTGTATAGTGTGCAACTTGAGAGATAGGATAGTTTATATCTCGTATATATAATTTATGTAGGAAGTAGCGGCAAAGTAGAATAGTACCTCCCTCTGTACCAGATGTCGTAAGAGGCGACTAAGGTAATACAACTGACAAATGCATGCTTAAATGCATAGGGTGGGGATGGGCAGCAGTATCCCAGTCGCTAAACCTGCGCTCTGCGATTTCGAACACGCTTGCCAAACACGGCAATTATGAGCTACATTCCCCCTTTCTTGGGGAGGCATATGTCCAGCAGAGGACTTCAGGGGTATTGATGATGATGATATGTCAATTTTGATTTGCGATATTTTTTTTATATCAAGCCACCACCACCAGGACACCATCTGTCGGGTCAGTAAACATATATTTTTGTCGTAAGAAAGAATTTAGCTATTCATATTATGTAATAACACACCATGAAAGCTTTTAAAATGCAAATGAAATACAGCATAATTGTCAATTTGAAATAATGTACCTTTAAAATGCCGAAATAATTTATGAAACCGGCACAGTGGTTCCGGAGTTTACATTTCGCATGAAAACATAGATAATCTCTGTCTCTCTCTCACTCCCTCCCGCCGTCGTCGACCCCCTTCCTTTCTCTTTATAATATTAGCATAGATAAGTCAAGATTTCTTTTTTGAGAACCTACCTTTTGTGAAGATTGTTTGATAGATAATAGGACAAAATATTGACAATTAGCCCGACAGACGTTCTTTTCTTTTTAATTATGAAATCGCGACTATAAATATATAACACCGGGACACGAAATTTTATATATAAAAAGGTAGTAAATACGTATAGGAACAAATGAAGCAAAGCAAATGCTAATAAACCATCGGATTATTGCTAACTCAGAAATTTCATCGTAAAGCACCCGTGAAACTCATTCTATTCAGCCCACAGTAAGCAAACCGATTTACAAAGGAGGTCAAACATACAGCCTCGATGGCAAAAGTTCGGCCGAACAGCCTAACCGAAATCGCGGAATGAACCCACCTATCAGATTGGCAAACCTAAGAAAATTAATCTCAACTCCTCAAGTGCAGTCCGAACTGAGCCCTTTGTACTTTTATAGCCTTTAAACTCTAGATAATAGAAGTTATTTTCCCATAGCCGACTGCTCATGACATTGTTTGAATATCTACCGTATTGATCGCCGGCAAACGTTGTTTGTGTGCGTGCGTGTGTCCAGTATAGTGAGAGCCGCGGAAAGCTGGCTTGTTTCCGCTACGTGTTAATGTCGGGGAGGCAAGGGAGGGGCGGGGCAGATCGCTTGGGATTGGCGGGTGTACTCTAATGTGTGTGTAATGGCGGTAGTCCGGGTGCATTTGATATATCGTAGTTGTCACATGGGACGTCGACGAAATGAAATATTGTTGATTTTATTACTCTAACTATTAATAGACTAAACGTTAGTAAACATGTAAATTAACTAAAGATTGTTTTGTGCTGTTGACATAATGAAATTCACAGTGCAAGAGGTTAGTTTAGCGTAAAATTTCTGACAATTGACTATATTTTGCTTTTACTCCATTAAGTAAAAGTAGCATTTTCGCAAATTGAAATTATTAATATTTTATTAAACGTTTAAAACAATTAACACAATTCACGAAGAAAGAGACGCTAAGAGACCTACTATAGCCTTTTCTCTTTTCTTTTTAATGCTCTTTATTTAATTTACGCATTCAAAATACAAGATCTAAAATTCAAATCTTTTGTAGGGATAATTTTGTAGGCGGGACTTACTTGAAATACAATCAGCATTACTTCTTTGAAATTACATTATTGAAATAGAAGTACTTCCCTCAGTACCGGGTGCCGTAAGAGGCAACTGAGATACCTTAACCGGTCGGTGGCGGTATATCCACTCGAAACAGTGTAGCTTAAATGCTCAAATAGGACGGGAATGGGGAGCAGCATCCCCGTCGCGAAAGCTGCGCTCTGCAATTGCCAACACGCTTGCCCAGCGCGGCAGTTATGAGCAAAATCCCCCTTTCTTGGGGAGGCCTATGTCTAGCAGTGGACTTTCAATGGCTGCTATAATGATTATTTTTTCTTTATACCTAGACTACAGATATAAAGATTTTTGGTACGTCACTCTCATCTATTTCTAATGCCAAACAGCAGGGTTCGCATTGCTGTGTTCCGGTTTGAAGGGTGGGAGAGGCAGTGAAATTACTGGGTATTGTGACGTAATATCATCATGTCAGAAGATTGGCAATCTTGTGATATCGGTGCGATACTACGAGCGTTTATAGGCCGCGGTAACTCTCCCGCGTATCGCATGCTTGTTTATCCACTTAGTCATTAAAAATAGTTTTTCTCCCATTGACTTAGAGATGCCTGAGTAATTCTTTAACATTGGGTTCGTCAAAAAGAAATGTACAGTTTAATATTTTTTTTTATCTAAATAGAAAATAAACTTCATATGTTTCTAAAACAAATATTACTTCGTACACGCAAAAGCTAACATTCATATTACTCGTGTTACATAAAATTTCTACGCACACGAATCCGAATGAAATAAAAATGCCCGCGAAATATTCGTGATAAATCGGCGAGCCGCCGGAAAATGGCGGGCAGGGCTGCGCGACTGATTGTATACACTTGGGGACGCGATAAACGTACACCAAACAAATTATAATATATATTATTAATATTATATACATATTTATTCATACATATATATATATATATATTAAATTAATATATAAATATATATTAATTTAATCTCTATATTCATTGTAGTTAAGGCAGTACAGCGTCTTTTAGGTTTGCTTGTATCTTTTTTCTTAAGTAATAGGTATTTTAAAGTCCGCGATATAATAAAGAAATCAAAAGGCATACACGTGAAAATGGCTCGGCAGTGTACAGCTCAGCAATCCGGCGAGGGTTTCAATACACTACAGTAGACAGTACACTGGCGGCTCTCGCCTCTCCACTTCGTTTGAACAGCCTTCGAGCGGATCCCATCAATTTTATGCCGAAAGATTTCAGCTTTTATCCTGTCTATCATTACTGCGAATTGCCTGTTCGGATGGTGTTCATTTTTCATAAACGTAGGCGAAAAAGTCGATTTGTTAATAAAAAAAAATACAAAAAAGTATTTGAAGACAAAGGTTGTAATTAAACCAGTGTGTCAGAATGTAAGACGACTACTTTAAAAAGTTCAAAATTTAAATGTTGTATATTCTTATTTCCATCCCTGAAGGTGCTAATTGTCTTTTGTGACCTGGCATAATATAGATTTGTAATTTTACGTCACATTCTGACAATCGAAACGTCTATGTAAAATGTAAATGAAAGATACGAAGCGTTGAAAAGTAGTTTTATTATGAATAGTGAACGCATAATTCGAAGAAAATATAACAGAGGTGGTCTGTGTATCTTTTTATAAGCTAGTTATGCCTGCAAACACTAGTGCTAGCATTGCAGTGTTCCTCGTCGTATTTTATATTCCAGTTACAGTAAAAATATAAATCAAAAGTGTCATAACGGTTTTGCTTAAACTTATTTATTTATCTTTATAGACTAGGTTGCCAAACAAGCGTCAAAGTAAGTATATATAGATGCTCATTATATTGCAAGGTTATCACTAGGGATGACAATTCGCTAGCGCATTGTCAACCTCGTGACTTGGAGATATTATGTCATACCCACCCAGGAATTTCGGTGCCTCTCTCTCACCCTTTAAACCGTCAACACAGCAATGCGAACACTGTGATTTGGCGGAAGGAATAAGTGAGAGGTGTCATTGCAGACGACCTTTTGTATGAGGTCTACCTCATGTAGAAAGTCTTACTAACTTCCCCCACCAACTTTCTGACCGATAGCTAGGTAACAAATATAAAGCGAATTTGTAATATAGCTATCCACTACGGATTATGCTTTTGGTATCCTTACGCATAAATATCTATCCTTCGAACCCACGACCTTTGGCGCACAAGATAGGATCACGCTGCGACATCCGGCCCGTCAAAATTAATAAATAATTTCAACCGCCAAACAGCGGTGCTCGAGTTGGTGTGCAAATTTGGAATCCCTAAGAGAATTCCAATAGGGCAAGATTGCATTTAACTTGTATGAAGCGCGAAAGGTATGTAGAAATCATCAAATCACAGCCATTAGCCTCAGACTACCCTATAATCATAAGAATCTATTTCATAGACAAAAAAAAATTACATAGTTAGAATTTATCTTATCTATTCTCGCTCATTAAGTTGTATAAGTCCGTATCCCCCCTCTGCACCACTCGCTCCACTCGCTCCCCCGAGACAGACCGTGCACTCGTTTGCTCGTCGCTGTACATTCGTTTGCCGGCTTCCCGCACTAATTGGTAGCTCACCGTTTCACTCAATGAATGAACCTATTTTGTTGTCCGTACTTTTGTAGATTTACGGTTCTTTTTGCTGTGAGTTACCTACAAAGAGACGATTTCTTTTGAGCTTTGCTCAGAATAAAATTGCTATAGTGAGTTCGTTAACAGTAACTCTATACTACTGGTTTCTTTTTTATTTCTGCTTATGACCCTTAGAATATCTTATTATATTTTCATTGTAGAATACTTATCCGAAATAAAGCAAGTAATTAAATGTTAAGTCTAATTTATAGGTCTGGAATAATATGAAACGTTCTCTGTCTCGGTGAGTTAAAATCCAATTAAAAGTTTTTCAACGATCTATGGAGAAGGTCTACTTGACTACTTGGGTGTAAAGCAAGAACTAGGCATTTCGGTTACCACTAAAGTGGAAACATACAAGGTATTTTAATACGACATCCTATTTTATAAAGAAAATAAAGTAGCAAGCAAAGTATAATTATTATGTTATTTGAATAACTGGGACTAGTTCTCTTTTTTAATTTTAAAATGATTTTGAGAGCATCCTAAATACTGATTCTTGCAAACAAGTATTTTAAAACGATAAATTTATCATACACATTGCCTGTAAATGTTTGTACCTTTTATAAAACCGCAACTTTTATTCATCATCATCATTACAGCAGCAGCAAAACTTTCACTGCTGGAAATAGGGAAGAAGAAAATCCTCCCTGGATTTGCCCATAATTGCCGCGCTGGGTAAGCGTAATGGCAATCGCAGAGTGCAACTTCAAAACAAGAACGCCGCTGCCCATCCGCACCCTGTTGCATTTGAGCTACATGGGTAGATATACCGCCACCTGTCGGTTCTAGTAGCTCAGTCACCTCTTACGACAGCTGGTACAATGAGAGGTGCTATTTTAATCTGCCGGTACACCACAGTTTTTATATTTTAGTTGTAGAAAACTAGTAGAAGTTAGGTACCGCTTAAATTATAATGGAAGAAAGTTTGATGGAAATATGCAGGATTCTTATAAGATAACCCAGGGTTAGAGCTACAGGCCATAAACGACCGTAATTATTATCAAAATTAGGCTTATCATTGCGTGTTTCCGAACCGTTAGTAAATTAAGCAAATAGAAAAATCCGGAGCAGCAGCCATCTTGTGACGTCACTTGATTGATTGAAGTAGCAAACGCAAGTCACTTCCCGACTCGCAAGCCGTCTGTTGGCACAGCTAATGCGGTGTGTGCTTTTTATTTGAACCAGAAGATACCATTTAGTTCCATTTACATATTTCAGATTTAAGGATATTCTTTCTTAATGAACGGATCTCTCGTGTCTGGCAACATATAAAGATTTAATTGATTCCAGATCGTATATTATATTTGCATAAAAATTAAGAAAAAGAACAAATAAAAACACTACGTCCTAACTAATATTATTTATTTATTTAACTTTATTGCACAAAATGTTACAACAAATGGTGGACTTAATGCCAGATGGCATTATCTTCCAGTCAACCATTACACAAAACAGAAAATATATATATATATATATACCACTATATATATATATATATATATATA
>JACJUM010003317.1:3449752-3474859 GCA_020976665.1 Heortia vitessoides | reverse complement strand
TACGTTCGTGAGAGGAAGATAGGAATTGGAATCTGTCCTTTAAGTAAATTGGTGCGTACGGTTTAAAAAGTATTGAAAATAGTATGGTTAGAACTCGAATTTTGCGACGTTCTCGAATAGGAAGACAGCCGGAGAAGAACGGTTATGGGAAATTGGTATTTACGCAAACCGAAAATGAAACGAAGACAGTTGTTTAATAGACGATCCAATTTATTAAGGAGTTCTTGAGAAATATTAGTGCAGCACACGTCACCATAGTAAATTATGGGTAAAACCAAGGATTGAATAAGAAGGGTTTTGGTTTTACCAGGAAGAAAATATCTTAATCGATAGAGAGCACGAAGCGTTCCAGTAACCTTACTGCTGATTTCATTAACATGTGTATCCCAGGTTAAGGAAGAATCGATAAATAGGCCAGGATTCTTAACGCATGTGCTGTAGGGCACTACCACGTTATTAAAAATAATTACAGGTACATTTATTAAACTGGATAATTGCCGTTTGCTGCCTAAGATAATGGATTGAGTCCTTGACGGGTTCACAGAGACACCAAACTTTTGTGACCACTTTGTGATGTTGTTCAAATCATCATTAATCCGAGCAATGGCATTATCCAGGTCATTGTACTCTGCCTGGGTGTATAGTTGCAGGTCATCGGCGTATAGATGGTAAGAGCAGCCAATAGATTTGGTGACAAGGTTTATGAAAAGGGAAAATAATAACGGAGTGAAATTGCCACCTTGCGGCACACCAGCATCAATTGTCACCCACTGGGACAAATCATCACCCAGGCGCACCGCTCGCTGGCGTTCTCGAAGGTAGGATGCGAACCGTTCCCGAACCGAATCAGAGACCCCGACGTAAGAGAGAATAGAGAGGAGAACTTCGTGATTGATAGAGTTGAAGGCGTTGGAGAAATCAATCAGAATTAAGACCGTAAGGCGGGAGTACTCCATTCCAACTCTTACATCATCCAGGATATTTAGTAGAGCTGTTGTAGTGCTATGTCCTGTACGAAAACCGGATTGAAAGGGACTTAAAAAGGCGTTTTGTAATACATGACTAGAGAGTTGTTTGTGTACAGTTGCCTCGATAATTTTAGAGAGATATGGCAAAATAGAGATGGGACAAAATTGATGGGAAGAAGTAGGGTTAGGTGTTTTAGGAACCGGGATAACATAGGCTTTGCGCCATATACTAGGAAAAAATCCATGTTGTAGGGAGAAATTGATAATGTGAGTCAATGGTGGTACAATAAAGTTAAGTAAGAGAAAGACCATGCGGCGACTCACATCATCATAGCCAACCGCATTGGATTTGAGAACTGAAATAGTTTTAAAAGTTTCATCTAAGGTTACAGGAGAAAAATTGAATACATTAGCTGACGGAATATTATAAATGCTGAAGTTTGCTTTTTTTTTCTTAATGCTTTAATTTTCAACCAATCTTCTGGAAATTTTGAACACATATAGTTGTGAGTATGGAGAAGTACGTATGGGTTCCTACGTATTTTGTTCCCTTTAAGATAGAGATTTGAGTATTTATAACCAATGTAATTTGGTAAAGAAGAAGTTTTCTTATAGTAATTTTTTTTAGTTAGCCGCGACATTGTGGTAAGATAATAATTAAATATTTATTATTCAGTAAAATAAAAAGCGAACCTTTCATAGCCCAAAATCACCAACCACACAATCGAATTGATTAATTTGCCACCCAATAAACCCCGATTTTATTAGGGCAACACTTTACGGCGTATTTGTAACCGTGGAACGCGTAAAATGAAATTTTATTTGATAATATTCCGCTTTCTAGTGGACGGCATTTATTATCAATAAAAATATTTTATTTCCCTAGAGATTTTTATAACTTATTTATCCTTGCCCTCACAAAGACTTAGGTCAAGAGGATATTGTTTACATTATTTTTTATTAGCAATGGTATTTTGGATTCCGTAGAAGTCTCTCTTAATAACGAGACTGATCTCGCTTTTATCATCTCAAAAAGGCCGGAAAATATTTGTCGGTTATACCCAGCGAAGTTAAATTCATAAAAAAAATATTCAGGACTATCTAACATAAATAATGTTGAACATACCTTATGAAGAAATATGTAACCTACCAAGAAATATGTAAGTAAAACGTGTTTAATCTTGAATGTTTGTTTTATAATTTCCAAATAATTAATACTGTCATGGTACATCCAAGTAGACAAGTAAACCTTCTCCATAGTTCGTTAAACAACTTTTAATTGGATTTTAACTCACGGTGACAGATAACGTTTCAGTGCCATGTCATCGCTGATAACGCCCATTGGTTGAAGACCAAAGGGAAGAGGCCAGAGTTACCAACTTAACCCAGTTAAATTTGCAGAGGTAATGTGCAGAGCATATGTATTGCACCGATGACTGATTTGGCTATCAGGTTCTGTATGTAGGATGATCTGACTAGAATCGCAGGAAAACGCTCGATGAAGATCGCAAATAGTAGGCCCTATTGGAAATCTCTTGGGGAGACCTATGTCCATCAGTGAACGCCCCTGGGATAATGATGGTGTCAAAGTTAATATTTGATTTAAATTTTCTAATCAAATCGACCACTGCTGGACAAAGGTCTCCCTAAAATGGGAGCAGTTTTGCTCACAATTGCTTATTTGAGCAGGCATGGTAGCAATCGTAAAGTGAACTTCGCTAAGGAGATGTTGCTTTGCTAGAGCGGCGCTTTTTCCGGTGGATATACCGCCATCTATCGGGTCCGGTACCTAAGTTGCCTCTTAAGTCAGATACAGGAGAAGGAACTATTCTACTCAGCGCGAATCGCAACTAATTTATTCTTATTCATTGTCTGCAGAGGATGCGTCGCCCTCGCCGGCACCGCTGGTTAACGGTGTCCGTGTTCTTCATCGCGTACTCGGTGCTACAGGCTGCATTCACTTCGTCAGCGTCCGAACCTTCTGTACGTGATATAAGGGATTTCGATATCGAACGCCCCAACCCGACCCAACCACCTGCGGTTCGGTATGACAAGGATGCGAAAGGTATGCAGCTAATATATACGTTTATATTGTACTCTAAGAATGACCAGAACTTTTCCAAAAGTTAGCCACTGATATTAAATGGTTTGATAATAGCTAGGTGACAGCTGTCACTCTGACACAAATGTCAACTGGTATTAGCGACTAATATGCCAGCTCTGATGTTATTTATGCCTTATTTACTAACAAAATCATATTAAATATACATACTGGCGTTCTCTACCGCATAACAGAAGAAGTGTTATATTGATTGCCTTACTGTTTATCTGTGGTAAACAGTGTATGTATTATCTGTGCAATAGCTTCAGTCGTTACAAGAAAACACTACACTGTGTTTTAATATCCGATTCCAAAGTAATATTAATAAGTCGCTAAATAACATATATACGCTATTGCGCGCCATGAAACGGCACTTCGACACAAATAATATAATAGGGTAAATGATGAGGATGTAATGATATTCCAGGCTATTTATGGATGTTTACATCTTTATTTTAGTGTATATAACTGTTGTGCAACGGTGTTTGTCCAGGCTGTACTTATTTAACTACTGAACCGATTTAAATAAATGTTTGCTTACAGTGTACAACTTGATCCTTTAGAGAGATAGGATAGTTTATATCTCAAATTTATAGTGACAATATTTATTTCATACATACAAGTATAATTGAGACAAATCAATTAATCAAATCTTTATTATCAATATATGTTTAGAAATAGTAGGTACATGTAAGTGTCATCCGGGCGTACAATGGTATTATTACTCACAAGTCAGACATCAGATATCACACCGAAACTTTAAAATTTTAGCAGTAGTTTAGTTTCAGTCAATTCTGTATTTTTTTAAACGGTGAATATTACTTATTTCCCTTATCTCTTGTGATATTTGATAATATAATCGCGAAGCATTTCCAAAAAAAAGCATTGCAGAAAAGGCTGTTTTACATGGGAACGTACATAATTTTTGGACATGGCGTTTTCTTTTCCTGAAATGAAAAATGCTAATGTTGTATTTTACAAACATTGCACATTCAAAGATATATAAACAAGGAAGACAGGGCAACGTCTGTCGTGTTAGTTAGTATAAATATAGCTTTCAACAGTAACGCGTTCAGAGTAGGACATAATCTTTTCCAAAACATTTGAATTTTTTGCCCATAACTGCTAAATTTGGCAAGCGTGGTAGTAATCGTGGTACTTCTTAATGGAGATTCTGCGGCCCATTGCGCGGCTCTTTGCATATAAGCTACTCTGTTGCGAATGAATATACCTCCATACCGATGAAGGTATATCAGCGTGACAGCGCAGAAAGTGTTCCGAGATCTAAGTCGCTTCTTACGAAACCAGCATCGAGTTTTTGCGGTTTTAAATTGCGTGTTAAAATTGTAATATATTTATTTGTAGGTACCACAAAAGAAGAGAATCTGCCGACAACTCTAAAGACCACGGAGAAGGGTCCGGGTGAAGAATTAGAGTCGTCCACGGAGAGGGAAGAACTGGACGAAGATGAGAATGACAAGAAGAAGATAAAAGACGCTGGATATGAAGAGGTCTGTCATTTTGCAACGAGTATTTTAACATTGTCAATATAAACACTTAAAATAATAAGTACCTTCCCTGGTATGATTACTATTACAGGATTACCCAAAGGTCCTTGATTCTTGCTATTATATCTTATCATATCATATATTATAAAAACTGTTAGACATAGGTCTCTCCAAGATAGAAGCCTATCGCCCTTAATTGCTGTGCTGGGCAGACATGGTGGCAATTGCAGAGTTTTATTTGAGCAGCACTGCTTCGGATGGATATACCACTATCTATCAGTTCCGGTACCTCAGCTACCTGCGACACCTGGTACAGGAGAAGACACTATTTTAACTTGCCTACTGGCATAGTTGATATTGAAGGCAACATCAGATATCAGAGATACGGCCAGATACCTGATATTGTTGTCTTCAATATTCTATTGAATAAAACTCTATCCTCAAAATCAAAGCTGGACCTCTTGAGCAATAAAACTTTACGATACAATCCCGCGACTTATCACGTAATCAGGTATATAAGTTGTTGTGGTAATTAATTTAATTTTATTATATTTATATCATAATGTAAATGAAATATCATCTATGCACAATAAATGAAGTGCATAATCCCACATACAAAGCTCGTCTGCATTGGTACCGCCTTATCTATTTATACTGCAAATGTTGGCATTGCTGCGTTCCGGTTAAAAGGATCCTTATGAGCGAATCCTTAGTAATAAAATGAAATCCTCATTAATATATTATAAAACCTTTAGATGATGTAAACATTGATAATCAAACTTTTTGGAGGTTAGGAATTTCTTACTTATGTCACATCTTTAACCCATTTTTTGCTAGTGTATCTGTAGAGATACACTAGAATTAAAAAATATCTAGTGTTATTATTTTTAAGCGAAACCATGATATTTTTTAAGAATATTTAGGCTATTTCTTAGTTTCGGAACGCAACTTAAGTTTTTTGTGTTGGTAAGAATGATGAGCTGACAAACTTCACTTTAGTGCAAGTTCCGACATGTTGCCTTACAAGAAAGTAAGAAAAGTTATGATTTTTTTCTTGTTTTTATGTATTGAATGAGTGGATGTGTTAAGGTATTAATTATAGATATATTTAGCACTAAAATAATTACTTTGGACATTCTTTAATTGTCTGTTTGATGCTTCATGTGACTTTTTTAATGAATGTATCTCCTCGTGCATATTGCCAAGAAACTAACAATTCTATATATATATTTGATATGTATCTCATGGTACCCACTGCTAGCTTTACTAACAACTTTTACAAAATCGTCATGTATCTGTATGTGCACACTGCCAAACTGAATAACTGTTCATATGGCTATGCATGGCTTTTTTTATACATTAATAACTTTCTGACGATGAAAACAACTTCACTTCCTGCCCTGCAGTACCAATGAAACCAGCGTCTGAAAGTATTTCTTTGGATTCTTCAACTCAAGATTCTCTTCACTCTGTCATACCTCTTTCACCAACTGCCATTGTAAATGTTATTCGAAATAAAAAGCCTAGATTAAGCTGAATAATGTCTGAAACACCAGAGTCATCGCCAGCGATGGTGTCAAATATAAATACACGCTGAAAACATCCACGGCTAGCTGTAAGGCGCTGTGCACCTATACAAAGAAAGCAACTGAAATTCCATTGGAATAAAAAGAAATTTGAACGTAACGCCGGAATACACGATAAACAGTTACCTTCAGATACCATAAAAACACCACTAGAATATTTTCAATACTTCTTTGATGATGGCATCCTTAACATGATTACAGGGCAAAGCAATTTATACTCAATTCAAACAATTGGTCGTTTTCTTAATTTTTCAACACAAGATATCAAAGATTTTATTGCAATAGATTTGCTAATGGGAATCGTGAATATGCCGGCCAACACTGACTATTGGTGTCAGGAATTTAGATTTTCACAAATAGCTGATGTAATGACACTCAAAAATTTCAACAGGTACGACGGTACATCTACTTCAACGACAATCTGCTTGATGACGGTGATCGTTATTTTAAAGTTAGGCCACTCATTGAAAAAGTACGTGCTAACTTTTTGAGAGTTCCTAATGAAACCAGGTTAGGCATTGATGAAATGATGGTGCCATATAAGGGCAAAAAAGCTGGTAATCGAAAACAATACATAAAGAGCAAGCCTCGCAAATGGGGGTACAAAATATTTGTTAGAGCTGGCGTTTCGGGCTTCATTTATGATTTTCTCGTATATGGAGGTGAAGACACTTTCAGATACCACCTATTTTCACCAGAAGAAATGAGTTTGAGCTTTGGAGCAAAAGTCGTCTTCTCACTATGTAAAACTATTCCTGATCCAGCATGTTCAGTTGTGTACTTTGACAATTTTTTCACCAGTCTAGAGCTAGTCATATGCTCCGATATGGGTATATTCTCCTTAGGCACCATAAGGTCAAATAGACTACGTGGTGCAGAACAAAAGCTTATACCTGATAAAGCCCCCAAAGCCGCGGATCTTATTTACGAGTAGTATGCAATACAAACAAAGTCTGTATTGTCAAATGGCATGACAACAAAGTGGTTACTGTGGCAAGCAGTAATGTTTCTGAAACTCCTGTTGGAGTTATACAACGTTACAATAAGGATTTAAAACAGAGAGCTGCTGTCCCCTGTCCCAATATAATAAAACACTACAACACACATATGGGAGGAGTCGACCTTGCAGATATGTCAGTGGCTTTGAACAGAACGGAGATGAAAAGCCACCGATTGTACTTACCGATATTTTCTCAAGTGTTATATATGTGTAAACAATAGCTGGATTACGATTACAAGGGCTCTTGCATTCTGGGAGACAGCAGCCATTTAAAAACTATGACTCTCTACCACCAGCATTAAAAAAGATTATAAAAACACCCTGTACCGTAAGGCCAACTGCGGACGTTACATATGATGGATACAATAATTTCCCTACTTTTGGGTCCAAAGGACGATGCAAACTATGTATCAAAGGTCAGACTACTGTTATGTGCATCAAATGTGTTATGAGGCTGTGTCTTTTACCTGATTGGAACTGTTTTTTCAATTTCCATAATATGAATGTCTAAAACTAATCTGATTTTGTATTTTTTCATTTAAGTTCCATTTTTGTTATTAAATAAATAGTACAAACTACTGATTATATTAACGTGTTTTTTTATATTTATTATCATATATATTATTATATAATCAAGTCATAGATAATTTGGCAATGTATCTGTAGAGATACATTGATAGCGAAATATATTTATCAATGCCCTTGGCAATGTATCCCACAAGATACGGGTGGTTTTTTTAAAGGGGTAGTTTGAATATATTTTTTTATTTTTTTTCTAGACCCCTTGGGTCATTAAAGTTAGTGTTATGAATATTATTTTTATATTCGAAAAAATAAAATTCTGCCAAGTTAAGGGTTAATAAGCTATTATAAAGGTGTTCTATTTGATATTTTTTTTAATATAGAGTAATTTTGTTTAATAAAAGGTACTTACATGGAAGTTTTAACATTTCTAAATTCTGCTAAACAAAAGTCTTTGTTTGATCCCAGAAGCGTTCCAAGCGTTAGCAAGTCGATTCTTGGTAAATTTGCGCTGGAAGCCTTTATAAATCATTGTTCCATGACTCAGTGTATCGTCATCAGTTTATACAAAAAATTGAAGTTAAAAACAAAATAAAAAGTTGTATTCAACAAAAATACGATCGATCTAAAATTGTCCTGAATGACAAGTAAACAGAGTGAAAGTCCTCTAATGTGACTTCACGCGCTCTGATCGGCGTTCAGCATTTCATGGCAGATTGCCGTATTTTGTGATTTTATTTTATCAATTAAACAATAATCTTACTATTAATTTTACAAAGAATCGCTGTTTTTTAATCAATCATTTATGTACATTAAACACATAGATTATTTCAATGACATTTATTTGCTGTCATCAATCCTATTGTCACGCGGACTGTAGGTATGCCTATTTGGTTCAGTCTGATCTAATAAAAAAAATTAAGCGCTAATTAAAATTACTATGTGAACTATTTTGCTCATGTACAGGATGAAAAGATGACAAAACTCCGTGATAAAGAAAGCGCAGAATCAAAGTCGCTGGTTGCAACTGTCCACCCACTGCGCAAGGACTGCACCCCACCAGCTATCGAACAGGTACATATGACTTACTTAAAATGTTAAATATTTTTTTTAATAGATACAATTTTTTGGGAGATTCATTTTCATACGCTCCTTTAAATGAAAATTCAAGTAGCAGATTCATCTTTGGTTTTACAAGTAATAGTAATGTACTTCAGTTTTTAGTTGTTATCAAAAAAAGTAAGCGTTACTTGAGGATCCAAAGACATCATGCTAAAAAAAACCTTCTGAAGTAAGTACCTGAAGTCTATGTGTTCAGGGTAATATTTAAAATATATTACTTTAAATGGGGAAAAACAAATTTAAGAAACTTGATTGGTAATTTTGAAATAGGGCTTGGTCTACAATATATCTCGAATAATGATCTTAAAATTACGGTTTTATATAGATTACTACTATGTAAAGCAATTTTAGTTTTTTATGAAAATTGGTAAAAATCGTTTCTATAAAATTTGGTTTCTGGGAAAAATGACAGTAGAATCAATGCGCCCGAAGTGATAATAATAATAAGAGATAATAATAATATGAGATCAATGTGATGGGTATGGTTTCTCCAGGACTCAAACTATCTCGGTATTTAACCTGTAAAATTCACCCAACATTTTTTAGCAAATACAGGTCAACCACATGGCTGAGAAACGTTAACATGTAATATTAATGACAGATAAGATAGTTCTGTTTATTGCTATTGCTGCGTGTCTGATATACGTAAATACTCTCGAGAAAGATACCAATTGGAATCTGACAGACTTATAATCTTAGATGTTCCAAGAAGCGGTGACAAAACCGACTCCAGACAAGGAGTGATATTGGTTAAGGTTACACTTCTTACAATGGTCGTAGCCTCACCCTATTTCTTTTACAAACAACAGTGTTCCGGGTGAAGAGTGAGAGAGACAGTGAAACTACTAGGCAATGTAATATAGTAGGCTAAGTCTAAAAGTGTGTAGGCGCTTAAATACTACGAAGATACTTAAGATCGCGCAGACCGTATGCATATTTGCTTATAGAATTATCATCATTATCATAGCAGCTGTAGAACGTTCAGTGCTTGACATAGACCACTCCATAAAAGGGGATTATTACTCTTAATAACAGCGTATATAAGGTTCTAAATATCCCCGTCCTATGACATATCAGCTACGCTGTTTCGGGTGAATACCACCACCTGTCAGTTCCAGCACCTCAGCCGCGTCTGGTACAGAGGGAGTTACTGTGAGACTACCGGAACCCCACGGCATTAAATTCAACAGCGGTATAAAAAATTCCTAATGTTCCATTCTTCGGCAGTTCCCGAAGCCTCTGATGGGGCAGAACGCCCGCAAGCACGGTGGACTCATCATCCACATCCTAGTCGCGATGTTCACCTTCATCGGGCTGGCCATTGTGTGTGATGAGTACTTCGTTTCCAGTCTCGATAGGATCTGCGAAGGTTTGCCTTAACATTTAACTATTACTGTTTCAATTTAATATCTTGACAGGTAGACAATCATTCAGGAATTCAAACATCCTGTGCACAAAGTTAAGGCAGTTGTAGTACCATTCTATTTAATGTAAACTCAATTTTTCGTCTTTGTAGCGACGTGGTACCAAGTTTCAATCAATCGACATTCATGCTGAAAGTCCGGTGTAGAGATCCGGTTATTCTAATATTTTTAATAGTTCCGGAATTCTATAATTCCGGAACTGTTAATTTCTATGTCCGAAAGTATTATTAATCTGAAATTTCAACTAATCGATCTTTAAGTACCTGCAACTTTTATTAAACCATTCTAAGTTAAATAAATATACCAAATTGACCAGAGTCACTTTGAACTTCAAAATACAATTTTTTCTCGTAATTCCTCGTACTGTTATGAAAATTCTTTAAATTGCCACAAGCCGTAACTCACTCGCATTATCAATTGCAGAGTTGCAACTGGCTCCTGATGTAGCTGGTGCTACATTCATGGCTGCTGGTAGCTCCGCTCCAGAATTGGCAACTGTAGTGATCGGAGTTTTCTGCGCGCAAGACGATATTGGTAAGCCTTAGCTAATATCATACTTGAGTCTAGAGGTTCTTGAGTGGACTATGTACCACCCACCTAGCTTTACCTTGAGCATATGGTGAACAAAACTAATTTGTAGACAGTTTAAAAATTTACTGGATAATGTGACAGAGAGAATTTTTAGACTACGATGTCCAATAACATCGCTATTTTTGGTACTAGCGTATAAATACTAATAATTTTATCTTAATCCTGTAATTTTATTGGTTATATGTATTAAAAAGTGCTGAAATTTATATTAAAAATAAAATAATGTTTAGTAGAAGATATGCAACTCTTCTTAAGTGTTCGGGGGATTGCACTTCCATTGTGTTACCGAGACCTTAGTAAACATCTCAAATTTTTCTTAGTCTTCATATTTTGTACTGAAAATTCAACGACATTACTTCAAAATTTAAGTTTATAACTACCTATAAACACAACTTTTACTGATTTATTTATATATATATGGTGTCATGTTGCAGGCGTGTCAGGAGTGATCGGCTCAGCGGTGTTCAATATAATGTTCGTGATCAGCGTGTGCGCGCTGTGCGCTGGCACCGTATCCCACCTCAACTGGTGGCCTCTCTGTCGTGACTGCTTCTTCTACGCTCTCTCTATCCTTGTCATGTTGTGCACTATCGCTAACGGATTCGTATCCTGGTATGTTTTGATGTTTTCCATCTAGATATACAAACACTTTATCTACCTTTAATCTTGACCGCTGTTTCTTCTATGATTTAACTTCTATGACATCGATTTTAATTTAGATATTCGACATTAGACTGTTAACACGTCCTTTATTCACTACCTTATCAGTCATTGGAAAACCACTGCTGGACATAGAACACCCCAAGAAAGGGAGAACTTTGTCCGTTGCCGTCAATTGCCGTGCGTGTTGGCAACCGCAAGGCATAGCTGTCGCAACGGGGATCCTGCTGCCCACCCCCGCCCTGTATATTTGAGCTTTCCTGTTTCTGGCTATACCGCCATATATCGGTTCTGGTAGCTTAGTTGCCTCTTTCGACACATGGTACAGGGGGAGGTACTATCCTACTCTGCCGGTATCCCACGGCCCGTCATAACACATCCGTCTCGGTGTAACTTCTGCAACTCTACTGTTGGAAATTTTTCAATTTTTCCGACTGTCTTGTTAAACACACAGAAAATTTGATTTTATTTCTTCTCGTGTTTTGTTAATATATGTTATTATTTTTTATTACCCTAACTCTCTTTATTATTTTTTATTTTAAATTCAAATTACTCCGGCAGCAGAATATTTTATAATTAAATATCCAATGGCATTTCTTAATGGTTGTGCACCTCGATTATTATTATCTCCTTGGCATATTCCCCACAAGCATACTATTAAGTTTTTATTCTGACTAGCCCAGTGTTCTAATTCATTCACTTTCAAATCAAATCAAATCTAAATATTCTATATTCAAGTTTCGAACAATCAGTTTAAATCCTCTATAGAGATTATCTCTGCGCTAAAATGCTTCCGTGTAGCTCTTTTAAATTAAGTCATACATAATATAATTATTATTGTTCTTATTAAATAAGTCACAAATAGGTGACTTGCTAAATATGGATAAGTATTAAAAATTAAGATACTTTATGCTTATTAAATTATCAAATGAGTCAAGCTCGCTATATATTGTCAGTAAGGAGAAATGAGTCACACTGTCAAACGTCCATTAACCCCGACTTAATAGGTGGGGTCAATGATCTTGAGCTTATTGGTTGAATATGAGAAAAAACATGCAACCTAAACGTTAATTCGTAATTGCAGTTTCTTATGGTAACTGTTTGCTAATTTAAAGAAATATCAAATTTTATCCCACGGAGCTCTACATTTTTCCGACAGAAGTACCATATGTGCAATTCCAAATAACAATATTTCTCTCTGCAAAATTCTAAACAGATCCATTCAGTCGTTAAAGCCGTGGCCTGTAGGCGGCGTAGAATAGTTCCTCTCTCTCTACCAAGTGTCGTATAAGGCGACTGAGGTACTTGCACCGACAGATAGCGGTATATCCATCTAAACAGCGCAGCTGAAATACTACAGGAAGAGGGGGGAATTGGCAGCGGCATCCTCGTTGTAAAGATGCGCTCTGCGATTGCCACCACGCCTTTTTACGGATGATATGAAAAAGAAGAAGATTCAGTCATTGCATCATATGTCGGTTGTGTTCTTCAGGCCTGAAGCTCTCTTCATGCTGATAATGTACGGTGTATACTGCATCGCGCTCCGGTTCAACACAGCTCTTGAACGTTGGGCCATGACGCTGCCGCTGCCTTTCAAGCTGCCCACCAGGGAGGAACAAGCTGCCTTGGTCACATACAAGTAAGCTGTGACGTACGAATTATAATTGAAGCTGCAAACAGAAGAGTTAGGGTCCTTCGATCTTTAAAATATTGCCAAAGAAAGAGACCATAGACAATATACTTGACAGTAATAACCTCTTTGCGTCTGTAGTAAAACTATTTATGGATATACCATAAACATGTTATATTTATGCATCGGATGTTATAAATGCTTATTACAGACTAAGTTTCCGCCCGCGACTGTGCCTGCGAGAGCTTTGCTTTATATCTCATCCCTGAAAACTATTATTCCGGGGAAAAAGTTATGTCGCTAAGTAAAAACAGACGTGACGGGCCCGATGGTGCATTGGCGAAAGTGTCCCTATCTTGTGAACTTCAAGATCTTGAGTTCGATCCCCACCCAGGGCAAATATTTCTTTGATGAAGTTGTTTGCAAATGATCTACATCTGAGTATTAAATATGTATTTTAGTATAATATTTTTGATTACCCTGTTATCCCACCCCACAATTGCTTTAAGAGACTTATCTCGGAGTCAATGTATGAAATTTATTTATTTACTAGCAATGCCCGCGACTTCATTTGCGTGGGATAGTGACTTTGGGGGACATAGTAGCCTAACTCAATAAATACACTATCCAACACTGAACCAATTTATCAAATCGGACCAGCAGTTCCTGAGATTAGCGCGTATAAATAAACAAACAAACTCTTTAGCTTTATAATATTAGGACATACAGTCATATAATAAATAGTTATTGCATTTATCTAAGTTTCATTTATATCTTCAGTAAATAACTGTTGGTACAGCTTAATTCCTAAATAATATTAGCTCTTAAGGCTAGCATTAGAGCTTAATATTTACTTTAAAATAGAATTCGTTACTTTGAGTCGTGACTTGTGTGTTTTGTTTGGAAAGGAGCAGTGCAGGTGGCGCACCGCCGGCGACAGCCCCAGGTGTCGAAGGCCAGTACACGCAGGTGGAAGGTCAGACCAAGGAGACTCCCTTGCAGGACCCTCGTGAGTAACCATTCACAATTAGATACGTACAGTCAAAATGTAATGTGATAGACGTCTCAACGATTCTGTTGCAGCTTACAACCCAGATGGAGCGTACGACAACGCCGCTTACAACGCCGAGCAAGCGCAGACCTGGGACGCCAACCAGGCGTGGGACCCTAACACGGCCTGGTCCGATAATGCACAGGTAGCCTTTATTATGTGAATACGTATTTCAATTTGCCATGGAGTACCAGTGGAGTAGAATAGTACCTTCCTCTGTGCCAAGTGTCGTCAGAAACGACTTAGATACTGAAACCGACAGATGGCGGTATATCCACCTAAAACAGCGCAACTTATATACTGCAAGGATAGGCAGCAGCGTCCTCGTCGTGTAGTTAGACTGCAATTACCCCCACGCCTGCTGCGCGGCAATTATTGGCAAAAATCCCTTTAGAGAGGCCTATGTCCAATAGTGAACTTTCTATGGCTGATATGATGGCGTATTTAAATTCATTATATAATAAAACCTAATACATAATAACAAAATCGGGGGCTACCATTACATGCAAAATTAAGTTATACCACGGGATAATTATAGGATCAAAGAATTCATTACGACAGCCGTAAACAGTGACGCATCGCGCGAGAAAGGGGAAGAGCCGCAATTTTGAGCTGGGTGAGGCCAAAACGATGGGGCTCTTCGTCCGAAACATACTTGCAATATTCCTTGGCGTAATGGCAACAAAACATTACTGATTTATTAACATCTCGGCTTTCATTAAGAAACACATTGCGTTTCCGATTCGGCGGGTGCGAAGCGGCTTCGACAGTCCTCGACGAACTGGAGAAAAGCTCGCGGTGGACACATACAGCGACATTGCGCAACATCTAGCTCAAATTCGGCTCGCTGAAGACTCCAATATCAATGATCTTTCATATAATCACATAGTCTTCTACTATTATCTGGCAAGGTCCCAGTTGACCTCACACAAAGGTCGTCTGAATTGGTACCTCACTCTCATTTCTGCCGCAAATAGCAAATTGGCAACTAATAATATTCTAATGATATTACGAGAGTCTATAGGGTGCTTGGACGCTTAGTATTACGCGGATGTACGCCTGTTTTACCTGGTCCAATAAAAAATACATAACTTAGCATTCAAAATAAATTATATGTAAGTAGCGTTACTTTTGACAAAAATTTGAGTTCAATCTAACGTTTCAGACGCAACCGCAGTCACAGGTGCCGCCGACGTACCAAGCGGGCGGGTGGGGCGCGCGCTCGCCGCCGGCGGACGAGCCGGCGGCAACGCCCGCGCCCGCCGCGCAACCGCCGCAGGTACTGGTTGAAATCAGTTGATAACTGAGACTTCCCTGTCCCTATTTCTACCAAGAAATAGTAAAGAAAGTTCCCAAGCTTAAAGTTCTTGAGCTAAAGGTCGTAAATGCAATCTCCCCCCCTCCGCTGCGGACCATTTATATGGCGAATATTTGTGTTCGTTTTGTATGCTTGTAACGTTATGGTCTTATAAAAATATAATCTTGTAAACCTTTCATTGTTTTTAGTATTTCTTGATATATAAAGCGCATGTTTAAATTATTTATAGCCTGCTGCTGCTCCAGCGTATTACAAGGCAAAGGAATACAATCCTGAGACGGCAGTGAATCCTCTAGTCAAGCCTATTGGAGCCAGTAAGTTGGAGCCATGTTACTAATTCAACCGCACGTTTTACAATAATTCAATACATCCCTTATGTTATTATAGACGGGCCCAAATGGCGCAGATGGTAGTGATCCTATCTTGTATGCCAAAGGTCGTGGGTTCGATCCCTGACCAGGACAAATATTAAATCATGAATATTTGTATTCTTTCTGTTAGACACAAGTGTTATTAATATATATATATATATATATACTGGGTGTATTAATATTTTAGTATGATATATGTACCTTTGTGTCCGATATCTGCAACACAAGTGCTTGAAGCAACGTATCTTGGGGTGAGGTCAAGTTTGAGATGTCATGTGAATTTATTTATATCATCATTATCATAGAAGCCGTAAAGGTTCCACCGCTAACATAGGCCTCCCTAAAAAAGGGGGGATTGGCTCATAATTGCCGCTCTTGGCAGACCTTGGTGGCAATCGCTGATCGAAACTTCTCGACGGGAATGCTGCTGCCCAAACCCGCCCTGTTGTATTTGAGCTACACCGCTTTAGATGAATATACATACCACCATCTGTCGGTTCTGGTACCTCAGTCGACACCTGGTACAGGGGGAGATACTATTCTGCTCTGCCGGTACCACCTGGCCGTTTATTTATATTTAGCCGTATATTGTCTGAATTGTATGATATACAGATATTTTACATTATCAATGAGTTAATCCTCATACTCTGGAGTCAAATTGTTCGTGAATAATATGGTATGAGAAACAACCACCCGCCAACGCAGTTATATAGTTATGAATTATGTCAAGAAATTAGTGAAATTCAAGAAATTCAAATTTCAAGAAAGTAGTGATCTTGGACTTTAGATAGACCCATAAACCAATTTAAGGATACAGGAGAAGAGATACCATCTCCTCTCATTTAAACCCATGTCAAGCATCAGCCTTAGATCTTCCACTTAGGAATATAAGCCTGCCGCTAATGGGGATAATTACCGAGCTGGGCAGGTGTGGCATTGCATAGCGCAGCTTCACGACGGCCACCTGCCACCACTGCCAGCCATCCCCTGCCCTATCACATTTGAACTACGCTGTGTCCGGTATACCGCCGTCTTTCAGTACCTCAGTCGCCTGCTCTGTCGAGTCTACTGATACCCATAATAAAAAAAAATAGTAGTACAACAATCTCTCTATTTTCCAGACCACCTGCAGCTGGCGTGCTGGTACGTGGCCTATCCGATCCACTGGTCCTGCCGGCACACCATGCCCGACTGCCGCGGTCGCTGGTATCCCATCACCTTCATCGTGTCCATGCTCTGGATCTCTTTCTACTCCTACTTTATGGTCTGGATGATTACCATCATTGGTGAGTGGTTTATGCAATAGTTAGGAATCTTTTTAAACTTATTATCAGATTAGTAATAGCATTAAAAGGAAAAATATGATGTCGAGAACAATTTTACCACTAAGATTGTAAGAATACAACGTTTATGGTTAAGGCGTATAAAGCTAGAGAAAGTGTTCTTTCTTTCAATTACGATGCAGTATATTTCGTACGCGAATGACAAATAGAGGCCAAAAGGTTGAGTGCTCTCGTATTTAAAGAGAATTAGCTTGAAGAAGTAAAAGAAAGTTTGTAAGGATTCTGTTGCAAATAGAATACCTCTGCTTAACCGGTAAGAAATTGGCATCTGTTCATGTAGGCTTCGCTGATTAGGACATGATGCTCCGATTGCTGTCACGCTATTTAGCGTGGTGAGGTGAGAGAAGTGTAAGTGTAAGTAAGTGGTAAGAATATGGTTGTTAATAATTATGTATGGCAATTAAGTAAGGAGTAAGAATTTTCTTTCCTTTAAAAATCAATCCTTTTTTGTCTGCAAAACGATATCTGCAGATGTTATTAACTGTGGCATGCATTTATATACATATAAGTATATATAAACATGTAACGTTGGAAGAGTCTGGTCAAATCAGTCACAAAATTCGTTTACTTCATCTTATCTAATACTGTCTCTATAATAGACTGTTTTGAATAGTAAAACGATAACTAGAAATACAAAGCGCCTATCCCAAAGACCGCGGTACGTCCAATGGCAACTTGCAACCAGCACATTATACCAGTGTCTTTGCTAAAACAATGTATTTATATGGTATGTTCGTACAGGTTACACGCTAGGTATTCCTGACACGGTGATGGGTCTGACGTTTGTAGCGGCCGGCGTGTCTGTTCCAGACGCACTCTCCTCGCTCGCCGTCATCAAGGAAGGGTGAGATTTAATTTTCACCTGTGTTAATTGAGGGTTTATTGCCGTGAGCTACAAGCAGAGTAAAATAGTACCTCACTCTGTATCAGGTATCGTAAGAGGTGATTAAGGTACCAGAACCGACAGATGGTGGTATATCCATCCGAAACAGAGTAGCTCAAATGCACAGGGCGGGGATGGATAGCAGTGTTCTCTTCGCGAACGCTGCGCTCTGCGATTGCCAATACGCTTGCTCAGCGCGGCAAATATGGGCAAAATTCCCCATTTCTCGAGGATGTCTATATTTATCAGTGAATTTCCAATGGCTGATATGATAATCATGATGACTTTAAGACCAGAATAAATGTCATTGATAGACATCGAATTATATGATCAACTATTTTGAACCAAACTAGGCTAAATAAAAATTCTTGTGAAAATACTTAACGCCGTTGTCGTCTCTAAATATTTCTATAAGTATTACTAAGTAAGATAAATTTTATCACAACCTATAAAATGATGTTTTTATTTTTCGATAAGTACAATGGTTGCATATTGAATTTCATAAATGGCAAAAATTTATAAGTTGTTTTTATTTTAGAAGTCAAATATGCTAGGCGTGATGTATTATGCGGAAACGGGGCTAGCCGCAGAACAGGGGGCACTATTTTAGCTTATAAATGTTGTTCGATGCGTTGTTTTAAAGACCTAAGCATACATAGGGACAGATAGATAGCGACAAGCAACTTTATTTTATTCTGTGATTTATAAGCTACAAACATACACACATACATTACGCCTGTGTCCCATCGGGGTAGGCAGAGACTATGGCTCTCCACTTGTTACGATCCGATACTTGTTACGAGGTATGCCATACCTCTCTCGCTTCCTTCACTCGCATTAGCCCTTTCATACATGCTCGTTTTATTTTTGGTACTTCTGACCTGGTCCTTCTTTATATCTTTAGGTCGTCCTATACGGACTTTTCTATTCACTTCCATTGTTATATACAATGGAAGTGAATAGAAAAGTCCGTATAGTTTGTGCAGTCATTCTATTTTCATTCATCCTATCTACATGTCCAAACCATCTTAAAATTCGTTTCTCTATTGTTATTACAACATCGTCTTTTACACCACATCGATCTCTTATCACACTATTCTTTAATCTATTTCTCAAACTCACACCATACATACTTCGAAGTGCTCTCATTTCGACAGTATTTATTATACTCTCGTGATTTTTACGATAATATTATCTTAGTAATTCTTATTGTATTTTTGAATTTATTTTGCTTTAGGGTAATTAGATTTGTTTCGTTTCTCATTTGTTTTGTCACTAGAGGTAGACTTCATACAAAGGTCGTCTTCATTGCCACTTTCGCGTATATTCATCAGCAAACAGCAGTAATCGCATTGTGTTATTCCGGTTTGAAGGGTGAGAGAAACAGTGAAATTACTGGGTTGTGACATACGTCCTTCAACACACAAGGTTGGCTGTGTTATCCTTGACATGATAACGAGCGTCTATGGGCGGTAACGCTTATCACACGGACTTTATGCTTTATGCTTGTTTTCGACATCATTATCATATTAGCCATAAAAAGTCTACTGTTGGACAAGATAGGAGGATTTTTGCCCGTAATTGCCGAGCTTGGCAAACATGGTGGCAATCGCAGAGCGCAACTTTGCGACGAAGATGCTGCTGCCCTTCTCCACTCTGTAGTATTTAAGCTGCGCTGTTGTGTCGGAAGGATATACCGCCATCTGTCGGATCCGGTACCTCATCAGTCACCTCTTACGCCTGGTTCAGAGTGAGGTACTTTTCTATTTCGCCGATACCCATCATTGTCAATGTTTAACAGGTACGGAGACATGGCGGTGTCCAACGCAGTGGGCTCCAACGTGTTCGACATCCTGGTGTGCCTCGGGCTTCCCTGGTTCATCCAGACCGCCATCATCCACCCCGGCAGTCACGTCAACGTTATCAGCAAGGGTCAGTGAACCTGAAGTGGACCACTTTTTACGAAGTGGACCACTTATAAAAGTCATCAGCCTACAATGACCTAACTCGTCTTACTTTTACCTAAATATATTTTTTTCTATATTTTCCCAGGTCTGATCTACTCGACGCTCTCCCTGTTCTCGACTGTGGTTTTCCTGGTGGTGGCTACCCACGCCAACGGGTGGAAGCTGGACCGTAAGTACGGAGCCGTGCTGATGCTGTGGTACATTCTCTTCATCACCTTCGCCAGCCTGTACGAGCTCAACGTGTTCGGCATGTACAACCCGCCCGACTGCATCTCCAGCTATTAAGTTATAACTAAATGGAAGATTGTATTTTGCAGTACTTTTAGAGAGCCGTGCGATATAATGTGTCAACACTCGAGTATATAATCTGAGTTTTGGTTTTTCTTGTAAAACATGTTAAGACAGACAGTTTCCTTAAATTGTTTATAAACTTGATATTGTTACCTGTTTTGCCTTAATACCAAAATGTATATCGATTACTTGCCCCCCAAGACAGGCAATGGGGAATGTTTTTGTTTTTTGTATTGCAAAGGTTTCTTAATGTAATTATTTATTACTTATAAAACTTCTCTTACTATTATTTAAGCTGGTTGACACATTATATAATATCACGGTTTAATAATACAGACATACTCTTCCCTTACAAATACCTGTGTAATGTATAAAATTACTGGTGCCGGCCGGCCTCAGCTGCATGTTTTTTAATCAGTTATCATCGCTAAACTTAATACGACAGAGTACCTACATCAGAAATGGTGGATGACAGTGACAGAACACGATTTTGTTCAGAATAACTTCTACATCATGGCTAATTATTATTTATTCAATCATTATAATTGATTTAGGTCACTTACATATCTAAATTGCAACTGACTTACCGTTGATTCTATAAACAATAGAATATTGATATTAAAATAAAATTTAACAGCGATCTTTATAAGGCTTCTCTTGCAATTAAGCATCTGAACATAAAGGTTTATAGTTATATTTCTTATCCAAAGTTTAAAGTATACGCATTACATATGTGTATTTATTTATTATCTTGGTTTATATTATATGTGTCCTTTATATATGAAAAAAAGAAAAAAATATATTAAATAATTCCACCGCTTATTTACTTAATATAATGTTATAATTACATATTATAATGTTCTATTAGACCAAAGCGTTTGCTACATTTAATGAAACTTTAACGGTTTTAAAACAGTCCCATGTCAATTTGAACAATTTATTTATCTACGTTCTCTTCTCTATCTAATATGGAGTTTAAAGAATATTTTGACGTGATTGCGCTCGCTTAATCAGTGTTTTCACATTGGAAAAGGGGTAAGACTATAAAAGCGGGAATTGTAGATAAAACCAAGCCTGAAAATTCTGAAATATTGCAGAATATTTCGGAAGTAATGAGGGTTATCGCATATGAGAAATGATGGCTCTCACTGCTAAGTAATTGGTGAGTTTTGACAGTACTATCTATCAATGTTATGCCAAAAATATCCTTTTTTAAAGTGTAGTGGGTCTCAAAACTAAAAACTACAGCAAAGTAATTTTTAAGTGGAAAAAAGTCCGTAAAAAGGGAAGTCTGAATTGAGGCGTGGGGGAAGGAAATCGTTCAGTGGACCGACTGCGCGTGATTCAATTTTGCATATCTCAGCAACTCTTGTTATACTGAGAGTAATTAAATAGCCCTTGTTGTTCCCTAGGGTTAGGGTTTAACAAAATCAAATATTGGCTTGAAAACGAAACAGACATCTTGTTTCATCTGAAACATCGAGTCCAAGTATGAGATGTTGTATGATAATTTTAATATTACCTTTGGGTTTTTTTTAAATGGTCGCCCCATGGGATCCATTCGTTGTCTAATTATGAATAATAGTGATTACGAACAAGATAATTTTAATCGAATAAATAGGTACTGCGTATTAATGCCGTTAAAGTATTTTTATTAAAGTAGTATATTGGAATTGATAAGATACGATGAGTCTAATTTGCGTCGATAATGTTGAGAAAGATAGGTTTGTAGTTGTATTTAGTTTTAGATAATGAGTTTGCTAGCTTTTGTTTTGTTAAGTTTAAATATAAATACTTTAAAGCTTTAATATCATTAGATAGAATTAGGTGACTACACATAATGATGCGATATTATTAATTTATAGCAAAGATTCGTATATAAGATATTTTTTTTGTAAAAACTAATATTTTAAAGATAAAACAATAATAGTTATAATAAATTATTCTGATTAATTAATCATTATTATTAAAATTAAGTTGTTACTGAAAGAATTGAAGAAACAATCAGAAAGCGGTTTTAATGAAAATGAAAGGCCAACGTGAATGGTATACACATTCTTCGCTAGGAAGACTAATAAATCTTTAAATGTTTGCTTTTACTAAAAAAAAATCTTATTCAAAGGTTTTACAACCGACGACGCCATGTTGCGTCCTAAAGTGGGTCATTGCCATTATTTATTCATATCATTCGGTAATTCTTGTATTTGCACATTGATTTCGGCGGCCTATGCCACTCCGATTTGTAATTATGTGACAGCGAAGTTACGAGTAACGGAAAGTGTGAACGAATATTATGATAAAATAATATATGTTTTTTTTGTCTTCAATATATATGAAATTACGTAGGTTGTTAAAGAGTGCAACGTGGATGTCTGTTACCAACACGCGGTAAATTCGCGTCGCGTAATAAGAGGTCTTACTTTATTATTTTAATGAAACTTCGAAAGCAATTTCCCGTAGAAATTAATCACAATTAAAATTGACGTCCCGATTTCGTTGTTGTATACGAGTTGATTTTATTAATCAAACATTCTAAAGCAGTGTAATAATTTTGAATTTTATTGTCGTGCGTGTCTTACTACCTATGTAGTAACTTATAACATTGACATCAACTTTCTACTTCGTCCATTTAATCGCATACTAGATTTGGTTTTTGGCGAAGTTACTTACTAGATTTGCAGGCTTGCTCATGAACAGTCATTGAATGTTTTAAACACCTACCTTCTACTCTTCCGTGAAATCTCTCATGATCGACTGTCAAAATATTATTTCAAATGAATAACTCAATTTTTAAATTCATAATTTTCCGTATTCCCAATGGTCCGTTTTTGTTTTTATTAAGGCTTTTCAAACTTTTGATAACTTATTACGAATAGGATATCTTTTGTACATCTAAATTTATTAAAGACTTTTCTTTTGAAGATTTTCTTAAAAATAACGTTACTTAATAAAATAATCTTTTGAAAATGTATAATTAGAGTTCTAGCATCATTATAAGCTCCGCTCTGTGTAATGTAATCTTATGAATATTGAGTAGTTATGCAGCAAGAGGCCATTTGAAATCTTATTGTGTAGGTGCAAATTTTATTTGTGATAGAAAATGCTATTCTGCACTTAAATAGCAAGATGGCCGCTTTACATTAAAACCTGGTAAAAGATGTTCTTTTTCATTATTTATATATTATAAAGGAGCGCATAAAATTTGTCCAAAACATTTGCCAAGTTTTAATGCAGGACAGTCGAGTATTTTGTAATGTTCGTTATCGATTGTAAGGTAAGTAGATACTTTTTACTGTACAAGTAGGTACGTTATTTTTGAATTATACAGAATACAAGACATCGACATTGTGACGAATTAAAATGACATTAAATACGTTAAATAATATCGTTTGCTATTAGCATTCCATTCCTATTGAATATAAAATTATGGGTACAGGTAGTTGAAGAACCAAATTGTATTTTAAAAGAGATAATATTCCAGCTCTTCCAAACCATGAACAATTAATTGTTTTCCAAAGAAATACCTCATGTTTGTTTCCAATTCTTCCATATTTTACTTCTTTATATTTAAAAAGGCTATATAAATTAAATCTAAAATATACTTAAAATATCTGAACCCATTCTAATTCTGTGATCTGTTTAGCTATTATTATTGTACTTATAAATGTCTATTTATGACCCAATTTGTGTCTATATAAATTATATTAGAGCAATGCAAATTATATAACTAATTCACATTATGTAGATATATAATTCTCGACAAATTCTGACGCAAGGCTATAAATTTTTGTGGATAAGAAATTTGTCTGAAAAAAAATCTATTAAGCTAAAGTAAGTTAAGTTAGAGTAATTAAGTTAAAGTATGTATGAATTCATAGATGACAGACTAAGTAACACATAGTTACTTAGTCTGTCATATGGGTTTCATATATTGAGCTCTCTTTATTTTCTCTAACAATGATAATGACAGCAACACTGTAATAAGACTTCTCTCGTTTACATGAAACACATACGTCAACAAACATGAAACACATGCACATGTATCATAATGTGCATACAATACAAAGCGCTATAGCAGCCTCACCTATACTAAATCGCTATACAAAGCCAGATATGTATATCGCATTTGCGCAATTTGTCGATTAGTATATATTCACGTAGTACCTGACCTTTGCTGCTTATCATAATATAGGAGTATTCGTGAGTGTTACCAATAGATAGACAATTTATAACTAAGCTAATCGCTCTTAGTCGTGAACTTGAATATCCAATTACTGTATCGTGTGACGATTCATATATATATTAATGTAGATATTAAATATGTGAAAATGCTTCAAGTTACCTGACCAATAGCCTTGAGATCGCTCAAATGTACGGTCACTAAATTAATACAATAATAACCGTGTACTCTAAATATTATGTAGGTATTGAAAGTCCTTTCGTTTCAACGCGGTAGTGTCAATTAAAGAGAACATAGTGTCCATTACATAAAAATGTAAAATCATTTTTATTTTTTGTATGAATTTATAAAAAAATATTCTTATATAATATTATGAATTACCGATGTTACATGTATTATTTTTAGATATAATTATTTTGTATTATTTTTCATATATTTATCATATATTTTTGAATGAATCTGCAATTATTGTAACCTTTATGTGCCTAGACTCGTTCTTCCCATAAAAAAACCTAACTTACTTAAGGCCTTCGTATAGTCTGTACATGTATACAAGACGACATATACATGTATACAAAGCAGTAATAAGAT
>JACJUM010003317.1:3439714-3449742 GCA_020976665.1 Heortia vitessoides | reverse complement strand
TTTTACAGATTGCTTTGCAACCATCTTGAGTTCAAATTAATTCATGTTTAACTATTTTAATGTAAATTAAACAAATCTATGCTATTTTGTATTATTGTTAGAGACAGCAATGTTATTACGCAACTTGGATTAAGTGATCTATTATTTATAAGAAGATCGTTTCTTGCCAAATGCTTGTACACAAGGCGACAGATCAATCCTATACTGTCCTGTCAATATTTCACAACCAATAGTGAAATCATTGTCTAGCGTTTTGAAATTAATGATCCGTCACCTTGTGTTAGGTAAGGTCCATACGGTAAATTTAGGAATAATACCAACTGTTCAAACATGGGTAACCATCTTTAACAATTATAAAGGCATTGTAAGGTTCAGCATATGCTTATCTTTTTCAAAATAATATAAATACACAAAGTTTTTAATGAAAAATGTTGACGTCAAAATTATGTATATTAAGCAAGAAAATTAAACATTAAATTTGATATTCCTTAAAAAAACTAACTATTAGAAACGCATCAATTAATAAATGTCAATTTTATATTGAATTCAATTATGAAGAGTACCAGTAAGTGTGTAATTGTTGTACGATAGTTTTTCTTTTAACATTTGTAATCTTCAATACTTTGTTGATACTACATTTTCAAAAAACAATAATTTCTTTTACAACTTCTAATAAGATTATGTATTAATCTAAATTATATGATTCACTGTATTGTATCTCACTGTATTAATGAGAATTATATTGATTGTTCATATATAATGAACAATCAATTCAATTTACATGACTTGAATCAAATTTTGATGACGCTACAATAGAACTTTATTTGGTCTCTGGCATACATCTTTAAATATCCAAGCTATAGAAGTCTAAATCACGTAAAATTAAATGCACTTATTAAAAATGTACATTCAATTGTACTTTAATTGAAAGAATGCCTAATAATTCTACTACTACCCACATATTAATTTGCACTATTGATAATGTACTATCAAATTTTATTAAACTTTATAAAAATAATTGTTAAAAAGCACTTATAGATTGTAAATTGTAGGCGGTCATAGATTCAATGCCTCTGCAATTTTTTTCAATGGCGGTAGTTTCTGAAACATTGTTTTCCTGTTTTGAGTAGTTTTGTTTTAAAGATCCTTTTCTATTGGGATGTAACAACGCTTATAATTTAAATATTTTTATTAATTGTGTTGAGTCATGGTGCATTTAGTGGGTTATGAAAAATATTTATTTAAAAATTATATCTACTAATGGATCTTTCGCGTATTGAGGTAAAACGGTTGAGTAAAATGTCTACCTCTGCAGTGTTATAAGAAGCAATAGATGGCGCCACAGAGCTTACCGCAAATTATTAAAAAAACGATGATGCAGTAATTAAAAACTTTTTTTAATAGTGTCATTCTCATTTGTAAGTTTTTACCTTCGTAAATGCACCTTTGCTCAATAGTGATGTTTCGTTGCGGGTGTAACCTAAGGTTTGCTTGTATTTGATCGGACGTCCGCGTGACGACTGTTTTAATCTCAAATGAAGTAGGGTCCCCAATTTCCACTTTTTGAAAACTAGAATGGGAAGTTTTGTACATGATAGATGTGTATTTTATAATAACTCTGATTTACTACATAAAATAGCGTAGATGACATAGTTATTTGTACTAAACCTTTAGCCTTCTAACTGTTAATGTTTTCTTATTAAATATTTTATTCGTGCAAGCGGAAAGAAATATTTATTATATATCCCTGTATGTGAGCGACCATCGTAAAGAAATTATTTGTTAAATTTTATACTTGTTATTAGAGGACTTCGAGTAAATGTGTTACGTACCTACGCAGTATTATCTATGTATCCCGTTTGTTGATGCTCGGTGTTTTTCGTATGTTAATATTAGTATTAGGTGTTCATTCTACAAGGTTCCGCGGCGGGCGACACTATGTGAAAATGAATATTGTTAATTACTGTAAGTTATATGACGACAATGTTAAATAAAGTGTAAAAATGTAATCGTGTTTACTTTCCGAATAAAAAAAGTGTTTCAAGTTTATTATTATTTATTAATTTTTAATTAAAGTGCTCATTACAGAGTTTACTCACTCAAGTGGAGACAAAATAAATGTATTTTGAAACGATTTACAGAAAATAAAAAGTTGTTATCACTAAGTTTCCCGCAAGATTGTAGAAAAGAGGAATATTGAGATCCATAATATCACAAGGAGGGAAGGTCACAAATTCCATAGTCAAAACGTGGTGTCCTTACAATGTTTTACTCTGTCTAGATATTTTGCCTCCATTTGATCCACTTGCACACGCCAGTCGCTCGGCACTTATGAATAGGCGCGGGGTCTCGTAGCGTCTGCTATCGGTTACTATGGAAGATTGTCGTATTGCTACTCGAGTCTAACGTCTTTAGATACAAAAATACCACCGGGCGGGTCACGGCTTACATATTACACAAAATTAGGTATATAATTTACTATTAAACACGCCACGAGACGCCGCTTGTTATAATCGAAACCAAACATTAGTGTGTTCTTAAAAAAATAACAGTTAAAATGAACACTTTCATATTTACAATTATTATTCCACTTCATTTTTAAAATACGCGATACATTTGTACCGATATTCTTAGGAGAGCCTCGGCGGTGGCCAATTTTATATACATTTTTTTATATTATCGTATTTACAAAACCAAAAGAGAACGAAAAGTAATTACCTATTTCTATTACGGTGCCGCAGCCGGCGCTCCCCCGAGAAACGGAAATCAGATTTGCCTTAACTAGATTTTTTTCTTTTTTTTACATATTTTTTCTATTTTGTTACAGAAATCTACTTACATTAGTAATCAGTAATTTTTAATGAACGATATTAGCCAATATTGTTTGATACCAGTTACTATTTCGAAGTATTTCAGCCGTTCGGACATGTATACATAAAAAATTGTTGAAATACTAAGAAATACAATATACGCATCACTAATTAGCTAATTAAAAAACTAACATCGAAAACTAATTAATCGTCGAGAGTAACATTAACTATAGAACCGAAAACAAAAAATGTTACATAAATTAAATAATCGTTACAGCGTAATTATCATTACTCATATTAAAATGCATCTCAAACTACAAATGGACCCTAATCGAATTCATTACAAAACGAACATAATGAAAATATAATACAATAATGAAACGAATCTTGATCTCACAACTCTTAACGATAAAAGTTATCGACCTAAGTTTTAACTCGACGTCCCTCACTGACAATACAACTAAAGGCCTCCGTATAGAAAAAGCTAGTCCATTAAACGCGCTACACGCCCGCCGACACTCGCCGCATGCCGCGCGACGCCTGCCACGGCGCGGGGCGCGGGGCGCGGGGCGCGGGGCGCGGGCCGCACTCGCTCGAGACGCGCGCGTCCCCCGCAGCCCGCAGCCCGCACGCCCGCACACGCGCACCCACAAACGCGCACCCGCACGCACACGCACACGCACACACACACGCACACTCTCAACACACGCTATCGCGCTCGCTTCTTGGCCGGAGCACCCGCAGCTGCCGAACGTCGCAATCTCTTTCACTGTTGAAAAAAAATATAGTGTTAGTTTTGTTATCGACATCTCGCAATGTTTCGGTTTGTTGACTTGCAACTGAATTGATCGCAGCGTCTCTAATGGTCGTGGAACGTTCGCCGAACACACGGAGCCATTGGCGTTAGTCGTGCAAAAATAAACCTCCGTTAGTATGAACTTACAGATGTACTAAATACTTTTTCAGAGTATTTTCTGTATCTGCGAGTACATACATTCATCACGCCAGTGTCCCATCGGGGTAGGCAGAGACAATGGATCTCCACTTACTACGATCTTGGCATGCCTTTCTGGCTTACCTCACTCGCATTAGTCCTTTTATACACGCTCGTTTAACACTCCTAACCTGGTTCTTCTTTTTCACCTCTTCTACCAGATATGAAGAGAAGATATGTTCATCTGGTCGTCCTATACCGACGCTTCCATTCACTTCCGTTCTATATATTTGTGCAGTCATTCTACTTTCATCCATCTTTTCTACATGTCTACACCATCTCAACATTTAATTATCTATTGTTATTACATATTTTATGCTACATGTGATCTCTTATTACATTTTAATCAATTACTCAAACTCATACATACCTACTTCAAAATGCTATCATTTTAACAGTATATTAAATTCGCGTCCTTTTTCTGCCATACCCAACATTCACTGCCATACCATGTCAGTGTTGGAACCACGTTCTGGCTGCTCATAAAACATGTAAGGTTCAATAACCGCTTTGCACAAATAATTTGGTACTTTAGCTGTTCTCCAGCACAAGTTGAAAAGGTACCACAGCTGACTGACTCCTAGCTTTCTCTAGCCTTCAGCATCTCTACAGTCACTATCACAACCTGCAGCCTTTCCAACTTTAATATTTTATAGTACACTCAAAATCTCATCCATACTTATCACCACTATATTTCTCTGCTTCATTTCTTTCAAACACTTTTATTAATATTCCTTTCATCGCTTAGATGTTTGCTGTTCACCTTTCACAATCCACTTGGGTCTCTAATAACGCTAAAAAGGTGGGAAGAGGATTTTATCCTTACTAGGCGTACCGAATTTCAAAACAGTTTAATATTATTCCGCTTTTTTGACCGCTAGTCAAATTTATCTTTCATTACTACTTTCTATTGCGCTACCATTTTTTCCCATGTTACTTCCTCGCTTGCACTCGACCTGCCAAGCCCGACATTCGTACTTCTTCATCACACCGCGTATTCCTCGCTTGTCAAACATTGTTTCTCTTAGAAACCCCACGCTCATTTATTGCCATCCATATTTGCATTGAACCTTCGTGGCTCAGGGCCGAGCATTCCAGTTTTTCTTTAAGAATATCCTTGTATTTTATTTCCATAAAATCCGGCCACGTGTATTTGGTAAACACGACTAAAACTCAATGGGATTTTTCTATGCGACGAACTTAAAATGATTTATGCATTTGAACAATATTGATTTGGTACCGATTCCAGTGACGGTGGGGGGGGGGGGCAAGGCGAACGTGCCAATTCATTTGCAAGTCAATTTGTACAACTACATTGAAAAGCCGTTACTTTGTTAATTACTGCAATAAAACGATGAATTGTGAAGAAAACCAGTTTAGTATGGGTTCACATACCAAATTGCGAAATGAATTAGATCACTGAAGTGAACCGACATTAGTACAAACTACATACAAAAACTAAACGTAGGTCTACCTAAATAATACTATGAAAAGAACTTGATACACAATTGCGTAATCAAATAACGAGCTAACGAAATACAAAGTATAAGTAAAAAGTTTAATTACCGTCCATGGGTACGTGTGCCTTGTACTAACAATAATAAGACGGTGTGACCATGTACTCGGAGGTTTTTATTTCATTTATAGAAAGTTAGCAACGCCACATCGACTCATTGCAGCTTACCTCAAATTATCAATATTTTTAGAGCATGCCACACTCGTTTTATAATTTATACAATTTTTTAAACATAAATCGATACATGTATATCTATATTACAAAATACAACAGCAGTTCCAGGCGTATTATTATATAAAGTAAATAAGTGACAGACAATAAGCATTTATATTCGATGAACCAGAATAAAAGTTTACTATCATTAATTGCGTTAAATCCTTATATATAAGAATTACATAGTGAAATACATAACACTGGCACACGCGGCACACACCCAGTTACAAGCTAATTATAAATTTTTTTAACACAGACGCGGTTCTTTACAGACTAATAAGACACAGCGACCAGAGGCAAAACTATTTTCAATTTACCAACAATTGCACGAATTTTATTATTAACGTATTACACTCCCACTTTTATAAAGGTAGCGTCACTGTCTATAGAGAAAAAACGCAACAACTTTCAAAATGCAGCTAATTATAAACTAAACTCTTAAGCAGTATAATTCACTATAAATTCAATTAAAGTATCTAATATCGAAATGTTCAATAACCGCGTTAAGAAGTCGTTAAAACGTTTGCTTAATTATTAAATAGGTTTAAAGACAATTCTAACAAATATACGGTTAGCTAAGTCGGCGAGATATGACCAGAAGCTTTTCTCACAACTGCTCTTGGACTTTGTCACCTGCTTTCTGACTAAATAAAGGGTCACTACTCGAAAAATACATTAAATCTTAAAATTATGTATCTGACCTGGTCGCTGCGTATTTATTAGTCGACACATTAAAACTAGTACTATCATAAAGGCAGCATATCTACTTCAGAACAGAAATCGTAACATGATTTTAAATTTTATCATTATAAATGCACTTTAATCTCGTGTATCATTATTTCATCAAATTTACCTCTGGGAAAACCAAAAGTGCATTACTAAAACAATTTAAATTTACACCTAATTAAATATTAAAGGCGACATCCATAACATAAAAGAGATCACTTTGAATAACCCTCTGCTTCGTCGTTTTTATATTAATGGATTAGTTTAAACAGTTTGTAAAGGTGAGAACACACATACGTTGTTAAGTGTTTCGATGCGTGCAAACTCAATGAAATGATTCTTATTAACTGATGAGGCGCGTGGTCATGTTTCCGAAAACTTGTTTAGTAGAGTTGGTAGGAAGATGTGACATGGCCATTGTCAAAATTTCACAATCGATTTTGACAACTCAATGACAAGTCTTGAGCTTAACGTCAATTGGGAAATTTTGACAGATTATAGTCTTGTGTGACAAAATAACATAGCGGACAATGGCAGTACCGCTTTTCACTGAAGTACTGAGACGTATGGCAGCTGAGAATAGGAGTAAAGGCAGATTAACGTAGGAACCATTTCAAGGCTTTCTGCCCAAGGCTATAGTGCCGGCTTCAGGGGGTACGGTCAATTACGGTTATTCAAGGAGACTATTGGAGTAGAAAGTAATTCAGAAGAAGTCAAAAGATTGAACAAAATTTAATTAGTCGTACGCTTAGACATTTGCAGCCAAGAACGCTTTTATGGAATGCCAAAAATCAATTTTGAGATCCTTTATTTCGCAAAAACCTTGTTTAATTTTAATAAGTACAATCTGCGTCGTGATCTACTCTACCCTGATCAATGAGGCGTGTCACTAGCGTAAAGGTGAGAAATGACAACAATATATAAAGTTATTTATTTACTAAGTATGAAACTAATGCCGAACCTATCAAAAGAGTTTCCACACCTCCATTGGCAACTACTTCAAGGAATAATAATAAATAATATAAAATAATATCATCAACCTTTAACCTTTCCGAGACCACGCGCATGTGTTTTACCACAAACCGCGAACTCAAAAATATAATATGAAATAGCGGGTTAATTAAAGTAAAATATTAAATATTATGTATGTCTATATAACCTATACATAATTAGAAAAAAATGTGATATACGTTATATTAACAAGAAATGAATATAAGTTCGCAATGCCTACAACTCGGCTTCACAAAATATTTCACAATAAAATCCCAAGTAGGATCTTCATTTCTTTATGCTGCTGAATAAATTCGATAATTACGTTACTAAAGAATTACGTTAAAAGGAAGCTCGTCTCGAAAGCTTACTATCGAGTTAAATATTATACCAATTATAAAACGGCAGGCCTAGGTAGGCCTAGTGAAATTACCTATGCGATAAGTGATTATTATGATCCCTTGGGTCATTAGGGTATCTCTATTGTAAATATGAATTTAATTACTTCCTTCTTGGATATATTAATGCTATCAATTTATTGACGATTCGAAAGTGCTTGTAATGAACCTACTTGAATAAAGTATATTTGAATTTGTAATCTTCCCACTGTGAAGGGTGAAGGAGCAGTGACAGGTGATGGGCAGACGCAATATAGATAGGTTGATATTATCTAAACTAAAATTGCACGCTCCTCCATTACACACTAATGCACGATTAAGACGAACCGAATGCGGTAAACTGCTCAAGGAAATTAAAGCAAATTTATACAGGTTAAGCTCAAATTTGCCTAAAAATATTGATATCAATTTTTGTCCAGTACATCGTGTGTAGTGATTGACGGTTATAGTGCAAACATACGTCATACGATCATTCGAGCTTTCGATACAAATCAATTGGTTTTTTTTCTTATTTTAGTTTGTTAGATTTCGTTCGAATATTCAATATTCAAATCTTTATTTTTGATGGCCCATACACACATATATAACCAAAATTTTCATGGAGGAGCAAGCACTTTAGTTTAAAAGACCGATAAGCCGGTTCGATACTGCACACGACGAAGTGCGCACACGGCCGCGCGCAGGCGTCACTAAGCGATACCAATATAACAGTAACCTGAGAAGCAGAAGCGCAACTGAAAACAAATGGACTAACTTGTACACACGTATACGGCACGGGCAAACCTGCTTCATTCTTCCTTGATCACATCTTCACTCTTGCTCAACTTTAATGTAAAAGTGATATAGTCGAAAGTTGCGCTGCCGTTTGAACTTGTTTTAAACAGGGGAACTGAACAGCCAGTGAAAACTAACTTCGGCCCGTCGACTAACATCAGTTTAAGGAAAGCTACGCTTTAAAAGTAAAGATTGAGCTCGGAATAAATGTAGCAGCAATCGTTCAAGTAACTTTATCGTCAAGCTAATACAAAATCGTAGTTTGCCGTGGTCCCCGGGCGGCGCCGCGCGGTATCGAGCCGCTTCCTATCTAAGTCGCGTCGGTGACAATGAGGTTAGGTGCGGTAGGATATGGTGTGTTTATTCTTGAGCTGACTAACAGATTGGTGCCCCTTCACGGGCTGCTTGGAGGCCGGCGAGTCGGCGGGCGCCGCGACTGACTTCACCTTGTAGGGGCAACGATAATGCTCTGGTCAGACATTGGTCAAATCACATTGCGGTGGACTGCGTCTTATGTATCGCAGCTGGACTATGAACCGTCGCACACTGGGGCAAGATACCCGTTTTGTTGGCAGTAAATATGTTTTTCTAGCTAAAATCATGCTAAATACAAATAAGACAGACTGTGTAATATTATGTGAATTATATTAAAATTAAATAAACCTCACATTTCAAACTTAATCTAATGCGTCAACATCGTCACTATCCTCATCATCAACTTGTATTATCAACATTTATGGTTACCTCATGGAACTTTTAATACATTTAATAATTATTTTTAAACATTCTGAAGAAATTTGTTTATTAGTTGTTTTTTATTAATACTTTACAAAATAGCAAATATTTTATTTTGTTTGCATATATCAGTAAAATTGCAAAGGTAAATCACAAAAAAAATCTATTCGCTTCAGAACCAAAACTTTAGCTGCTTGAAAATTTTGTGAAAGATTTTATTTTAAAAAATATATTCAATGCTTACATATATTGACTGAGCCCTAGACTAACTTATATGTTGGTAACAACTTGTCACTTACTTGAGGATCCATAGCATATCAATACGAATATTGTAAAATATCGTTAAAAAATCACGATTAAAACGCACGCAATTAGGTTTAAAATTCTACGCAATCTCACAATTACTGACAACATAATTATAATAGGAATATGTGTTAGTTATCAGTCGATTTTATTGTGTCAAACAAAGCAAGGTCCCTGTATTATTTATATAAGGAGGCTTAAAACCGCGATCCATTTTCTGCCATATATGAAATATCTTGCCCCAGTGTGTCGCGTCACTAGCTGATGACGCTGAAATTTTCCGATTCCTCAACTTAAGTGCAATTCTATAATAACATTTCAAAACTGGACATGATCTATGCGGCCGCTCTTTCTTATTTTGACAAAGTTCTGCAAAACCTATTTAACGAACTAACTTAATAATAAGAAAGAGAGGCGCACTTTTGATACTTAACAGGTGTACGAAGTCAATCCCTTCTTTCAATGGAAATTTATCAAATAGCCTTTGGCAGAATTATATCATGTTTAACGAAGCCAACACGACTATTCGTACAGCTAGAGTTTACCCCCTTTCTCGGTCTGCGGTGTTC
>JACJUM010003317.1:3412261-3439614 GCA_020976665.1 Heortia vitessoides | reverse complement strand
TATTTTAATAGTCCAGGTCGACAAACAAGCATACAGTCCGCGTAAGCGTCACCGCAGCCTATACGCTTGTAATATCACAAGGATATTACATGCGCATTGCCAGCCTTGTGACTTGGAAGATATTTCTCACATTACCCAGTGATTTCACTGCCTCTCTCACCCTTCAAACCGGAACACAGCATAGCGAACACTTCTATTTGGCGGCGAAAATAGGTAAGAGTGAGGTATCAATGCAGACGACCTTTGTATGAGGTCTACCTCATGTAATAGGTACTACATATCTCTATAATAATAAGTACTATCTTTATAATAATAAGTATTATTTCTATAATAATATTTATACACAAGGGTGGAGGAAAAAGGCAAGGGAAAAGAGAAAAGGTTGGGGGGGGGGGAGATTAGCAAGGTGAGATGGTTAGAAGAGGGTTGGAGGGCGGATCGTGTCAAATGACATCGGCGAACAGAGGGGGTAGGGAATCCGGGCATGCCGCTGAAGGCGACCAACGATATAGGTGGCGATTCTACAAGCAGGGATCAGTCACCTCGTTGGCTGGCGGCGGCTGTGGCGGCTGCAAGGTGCGCCGAGGCACGGAGGGCGAGCGGCGGTCTCCGGTCGCGGCGCCGGACTCCATATGCTGCTTACGCTGCCGTAGGATCGTCCAGTCAAACGTGTAGTCGTACTGGTAGTTCATCGTACGGAACAGGATGCGGAACAGCTGTAATTATGATTGTATCATGTTTAAACGAATTGACTGAATGTGCGAAATTACGACCCCATAAAGAGCCTAAATAAATAAATAAACAATTTAATTCTGAATCAGAGATAATTAGTTAAAAGCATTTGAATCACTTGTCTTAAATACACAAAAAAACACCCAAACAGATCCTGGGTAGGGGGATCTAACCCAATCAATTTGGCGATGCGACAACGGGCCATTCATAGCTATAGAACTCTTATGGGCTATTTACTTTATTCTACTGCAGGAAGATAAGTCTTGTCCGCCAAAGGTCGTGGGTTCGACCCCCCCCCCCCCCCCCTAATGAAACAAATATTTGTGATGATATTTGTATTATCCATTACATCGGAATACATAAAATAAGTTGTTTGAAATACATTGTTTGTTCATGCACTATGTACCATTTACACCGACCGGGCCACGGATGGAGGGCACATCGCCATAAGCAAATTGCTAACGAGAATTAAAGCGCCGTACTCGCCGTACTTACGCACAAATTTCACTGCATATTTCTTTGACTACATTGAAGTTAATTAAGGTTTTAAGAGACCTTACAATTTATTCTTGCGTTGGACTTACTTAAATTAACTGACGTACATTTCAAACTGCCCAATTTACTCTTTATTTTTTCCATTTAAAGGTTACCAGAAAATAATTGCTTTATGCGAAAAGGTTCATAGTAATATTTAGGAAAATTCTATGTACGCTGTTTTATATTTTTTGCATATTCGCAATAAATTATTATATTTATTTATTTAAAATGTATGTGTAATATAATAATTATATTTACTATATATTTTTGTGATTTTTGAGAAAGGTTTGTTATGGCCTGTAATTTGATCCAGACAGACGGAATTTTTAGGTTAATTTTGTAACAAAATGGCTATATATTTATATACTATATGTAGAGATATGGGTGTAGTACTAAGTGATATTAAAAATGTTTCTCTAAGTTATACCAAAAATTGTAATTAACATAAAATTTAATTATAAAAAACTGATTTTCATTAACAAATCAGTCAAGGTTCGCGCGTTGCCGACCGCTTGATGTAGGCATACACATGGTATGAAATAATAAGAGAATTAGGGTACCTACGAAGATATAAAAATACAATAAACAATACAGGATGTAATAGCCATTCGAGCTGCCATCTTACGTTTAAAATATGAATCAATTTCCTATAGCATATTGTCAATAGCTGCGTTCGGTGTAAATCGTACATTTATTTATATACTCAGTGATACGTTACATTTTCAGCGACACCATTGTCATCCATTGCCTCCGTCTGCGCCGCAACGTGCGGCGCAGCGGCTCTAAATGGTACAACATTTAATTAATATATAAATATGCAAAAGTATAAACACAATCAACACTTCCTACCTTCCCAATAAAACAAAATGAATAACACAATACATAAATGTGTCACTCTTCTTCAGGACTTTAGGGTCACCAACTTTCGGGGCCTTACACAAATTGTGTCACACGTTAAGAGGGAGAGGGGTCAAGAAAGTGTAACATTGTGTGACAAGGAGGTGATGGGTTCCCAAATTCCGTGGCATCCGGAACCGCTGTCTTAATTCAATAATTTCTAGATGTAAAATTGCAAAATATGTAACGTCACGAGAAAGGGAGTCACAAATGTAGCCAGCTGTTGTCTGCCTACCCCTGCCTGTCACATGATGTCTCCAATAATATGAATGGCCTGATACGGGCACATCACGGTTCATATGTTGGTGAGTCGTCGTCAAATACTCACCTGTCTGAGATACATGTAGTCGGGCGCCTCGTCGAAGGTCAGCCCGCGGCAGTAATTTAAATACATAGCAAACTCCGCCGGGAAGCCCTGCAATGACATAACGGAAACTGTAATATCTATATTGTTAGCCCCGACGCCGGTAGGGATTCCATTATTTATCATCATTTCATTATCACCAGTTCATTATCATGTACCAACAGTAGTACGACCCCAAGTGATATCCAAAAGGGCCGCTTGAATACAACCTGTATGCGACCAAAGCGTAAATCGAAACAAAAATACTTTTTCATTTATAATAGTTAGCATAGAATTTGCTCGCCAAAATGTAAGCTCCTGTAGACGAGACAATTTTAAAATGGGTTATTATAATAGAAACTCTTTTCAAAGAATTTTTTGTAAGTCACGTAATTTTTTTTTGACGTTTTGACTACCATACTCTTAAAAACGATAACCGGAAAGATATAAAACAATTATAAGTGAACACACAATTATAACAAATAAAAATCATAATCAAAAAGTTACTTTATTAGCGAGTAACATATACTATAAACATGTGACAAACAAACAAACGCTTAATGAAATATGGCCAGATGCTAGGACCCTATGCAAGGTGATACATGAGATCCCGCTGGACCCGATATTACGTGAAGGCTAAGTCGCGAGCGAAGCTAGTTCTGTATATACTCTGTCCAATATGTTTATATCTTACTCTTAATACATTTCATATTTAAACGAGTTGTCATAAATTCCTGCAGGGAGATAACAACAGTCATTATCATCATAATACCACCAAACCAGCCATTGAAAGTCCACTGCTGGACATAGGCCTCCCCAAGAAAAGGGGAATGTTGCCTATAATTGCCGCGCTGGGCAAGCGTGTTGTTAATCGCAGAGCGCTGCTTTCGCGACAGGTTGCTGCTGCCCATCCCCGCCCTGTACATTTGAGCTGCAATGTTTTGGATGGATATACCGCCATCTGACGATTCTGTTACCTTAGCCGCCTCTTACGACACCCGGTACAGGGGAAGGTATATACTATCCTACTCTGCCGGTACCTTACGGCTTACACACAGACGTGTTCTGAAAAGTTTGCCTCCTGAAAAAATAGTCATTCCCCAGTTTCGCAGGAGCGCAATCAGGATTAAAAAGATTATTGTGGGTTATCCCTAAGGATGGAAATATACCACGTATTTTTTTGTGGACATTTTCATTGTACTTTATTTTGATCTATCGCGCGGGTTTAGCCAGCGTTTGCAAAATGATCGCTGAAAGAATATGTTTATTTTCGACATTACATTAGAAACAGTAAGGCAGGTATGGATATTCATCCTGAGGGGCGCGTCGTAACCTCGTGACTCGAGGATATTATGCCATATACCAACGAGTGCCTACCATAAAGGCAGTATAGAAATAAATGAGTGAGGTATTCATGCCGTCTTTGACCTTTTGATTGTTCTGGTCTCAAGTCACCTTAACCTAAGTTATCTTGTGTTAAGAAAACCAGATACTATATTACAATAAACTATTCTTTATAATATATATATATATATATATATATTACTGTACGTACGTACGTGTGTCACTGAACTCCTCTAAAACGGCACAGATTTATATAAATTTTTGTGAATACATTTATTTAGGTGGACTAGACGGTTTAGATTCAGAAATCAGCCAAGCTGATCGCAAAGCAGTCGGTATCAAGGCTATTTATCAGAACGACTGTCGGGTCCGCTAGTATTCTTATATTGATAATGGGACCGAAATCTTGCGACTTTACCGGCGTTCTTAGTGTACCATATACACATTTATATACACAAATTTATAATAGGCGATATACATGAATAATATTTTGAATATTTAAATCATTTATTTACAAAACAGTAATAAATAAAGAAACGACGAAATTCTATTTTATCACAGACATCAATACAAACTGTTTATTTTTTTAAATATATTTTCCTTTCCTAAAAACATAGTCGCCATATGTAATAATTTTTTAGCCATATTATTTTCGTTTCGCCTGATAATTGACTGGGAAATCATACGCCAGTTGTAATTCCGCCGTATCACTTTTTCGCATTTTTTCATTACTAAATATAGATAAATAAATCAAATTTGCATTTGTTATAAAAAAAACTTACAATCAGGGACACTACCAACTGATATATTCCGTTCAGCTGTTTTATCAGTTCACGTTCAATAATAACCTTCCTCAATAGCTGTAGTTTGCGGCAACCTTGGCTAACAGGAGCTAACCCATTATATAATACGTTGCCTTGCTAAAATCGACTCTAAATTAGTACAATTACGGTTACAAATTACTTGACTGTACCTTCACGGTTATAAACTCGCAAAGAAATGCTAGATCTAGAGCGAAACTACGTGAGAAAACTAGTATTCTATAGGCAGTGCTTTAAATATGAAGATACTAGCGATTCGCACTGGCTTTGCTAAAATGTTTAAAGTGGGTTACTTCTGAAAGTATACTATAGTACAAACTATAGTAGTATTTTGATCATCTCTGGTCAGTCAGCGTTTGAAATGTAATCACAAGAAAATGTCTTTATTTACGACAACACATGAAAAACCTCTAAAATTACACTACTCAACAAATAACAAACTTTTTTTTTATCTGAGTTCCGACTATGTGATTATAATTCCTTGTTACTGATCTAATACAAATATGTAAATAAGATTTTTACATCACATCTCATTTTCAAGATAAATTAAATTAGTCAAAAATACGACTTTCGTACAAAATAAAGCTAACCCGTTAGGTTTTATTGATGCTTTGATTGAAAAGGCGAAGTTTTCTTGGTGCCGCTGGCTTTCCTCTTGTAGTGAGATCCTGGAGTTTCTCTAACAAGGCTCCAACAGTAATCTGCGAGCATAGTAGGCTCCCATCTTCCTTGGTAACGTTATTCGATTGCAGCCACATCTTGATAAAACCGTTCCCCATGTTCATCGCTGATTGATCCCATATTTTCAGGGAAAAAATCCAAGTGCGAATGAAGGAAATGTAGTTTTAATGACATATTACATCCCATTTTGTGATAACAGTCCAACATCAGTTTAATTTTTTGGCGAAAGTCAGCGGGTTTGTTGTTACCAAGAAAATTCTTAGTCACATCAATAAAAGCATCCCATGCTTGTTTTTCAGTATAGTTCAGAGTAGATGTAAAAGACGAATCTTCAATCAGCTTTTTTATGTTCGGAACTACGAATACGCTCTCTTTGATTTTTCCCTCACTTAGCTTTGGAAACTTTTGCTTAAGAAATTGTAATGCAGGACCATCTCTGTTTAAGCATTTTAGGAAATTTTTTATGAGGCCTAATTTAATGTGTAACGGCGGCAAAATAATTTTAGCGGATTCAACCAAAGGATCAAATTTAACATTTTTCTGTCCCGGTAAGAGAGAGTCACGTGATGGCCAGTTTTCTTTTATAAAATGTTGTGATCGCGCTCGGCTGTCCCACTCGCAAAGAAAGCAGCAGTATTTGGTATAGCCTGACTGCAAGCCAGTTAACAAAGCAACTACTTTAAGATCTGCACAAATTTGCCATTTATGTTTATTGTATCTTATTTTTTCTAATACAAGTTTCATAACATCATATTTGTCTTTCAAATTAGCGCTATAAGCTACGCCAAAAAGTTAAAATTCATATTTCTCAGTTTCTAGACGTGATATCGAAATAAAATGCCTACATATATTTATTATTAGTCAACATCGATATGAAACAATATGAGCCAAATCAGATATTTTTTTAGTGTTGAGTAGTGTTATCAGTGTCTTTCTACTATATTACTAAACGCATCAAAATCTGTTACGTAGTTTTAAAGTTTTAAGCAAGCATAGACAGACAGCGGAACTTAAGGTATTACCTTGCACAGCACTTCTACAGGCGTGGACATTTTCTTCTCGCTGATCCGCTCGTATTTTTGTTTCTTTGTGATCGCCTTCAATCCCTGCCACGGCAGTGATCCTCTGGACAAACATACAATATATATTAATAATATATTTGCACTGCATTCTAATATTAATACAATATACTCACCAAATAACGACTGGTTATTAGTTGAGTATTTTAGGAACGTGCCAGGTTCTAATCCCTTTTTCTACTTAATATCAAGGACTAGTCCAGTTTAGATAGAGCGTGCATATTGCATAGACGCTATAAGATTGTTAGAGACATATAACATATTTGTCAAGTCAATACAAGTTAAAAGCAATTCTAACAATACTAAAAAATATTAGTCAGTGCAAGAAATAAATTTATAAAATAAGTAAATACTTATATTTTATTTTACCAGTTCTTAACGAAATTTCGCTAATTTTATACAGTTAACAAAATTCACCAGCAATACATTAATGCATTTAAAACAACACATACACTACTGTTTGAATGTCGCGGTGACATACTTAGCCCTTAACTAGGCGCATTAAAAAATTCACCCAACAGAACATTTGGAAAGGAGTGGCAAAAATAAATAAAACTTAATGTATTTTATAGTATTATAATAAATAATACAATTATATTATAATTATTAAAATTCTTTAATATATTTTTATTAACTTTAAAACACGACAACATAACTAGAACATTATATTAAATAAAAAAATGTAACCTCCCTTTAAACAATTTTTTTGGCATTGCCGAGATCAACTTAAAAAAACTAATCAGTCTCATCAGCGGATTCTTTTGCATTCTCTGCATCCGAAGCTGTTACGACCGCTACGTTTTATTGATTCAACTAGACGTTTTACAATCTTATCTGGAGAATTCGACATCTGATATTCTCCATCCGGTTGTTTTCCAGAATAAACTTCAAACTTGCACAAGTAATGTGTTTTCAAGTCCACCATGGTTTGAACTTTTATTCCGTACTTATTTGGTTTATTAGGCATGTAAACCTTCCCTCTAAAGCAAAAACGAAAACCAATCTACTGTTGATCGATAGTTACATTCTCGCCGGGGCAATAAGCAGCTAAAAACTTATTCTCTATAATTTGACACAAATGTCTTATCGCTGCCATTTTATCAATTTTTAGTTTATCATTTCGCTGCAGACATCTCTACAATAATAGGAAACGTTATATGAGACATTGTTAGCCGAAACATTTCACCTCTGATCCACCTTGTGTCCATAAATCGATAAAATTCAAGTGCGACCCTTTTAGAACTCCAGCTATAATCAGCAAGCCCAAAAATGCATTCATTTCCGTATTATATGTAGGGAGAGCATCACGATCTCTTCCGAACTTTTCTTTTATTATATCATTTTTTAAATTGGTATTTGTTACCAAAATTTCAATAACATCACTATCAAAGAACAATTGGAAGCATTCATGGTGAGATTTGGCGTTTCTTGTATACTCTTTGACTCCCGGTAAGTGAAGAATAATGTTTTGTGCTTGGGTCCTTATGGCGTTCGATGGTAGAACTTTAGACCATTTCACTTTCGGGCCATATCTCTGAGTTTGTAGAGAATAAAAATAGTTAGCTTCCGTTGGTTCAGGGATGTCTTGAATAGCTTCGGATTCTTCGATTTCGCTTTCTGGATCATGAGCACTTTCTTTAGCGGTATTGTTTACCGTTTCGTCTTTCGAATCCGTACCAGCTGTCTTGCTCTTCATCAACTTCCTCCAGCAAATATTTGTCTTTCGTCAGACATTTCAAATCAGTAAAAAACTGAAAAAAAGAGAAAATAATGAAAATATACTCAAAACTACATAAAGCAATTACGCAGTATAGAAATACACACATACAAACAGAAACGATAAACAATATACTAATATAGTAAAAGAAAAAACAAAAACAATAACTTACCTCCGCCAAAAATGTAACGTAACTGGTCGAATGGGGTCAGCGTTCTAGAGAGCAGCGATACGTGCGCACGCGTTGATGTTCAGGACGCAACTAATTAGCTTACCCCGCGGGGAGTGAGGAAGCTAGAAAGGGCGTGAACGCGCTCTAAAAACTAACACATTTTTTTTACAATTACAAGTGGCCCTGACGTGACCCCCATGCGCCTAATTAAGGGTTAAATGAAGTATACATTAAATGTCTATTGAATGTCATGTAAATTATGAGTTTAAAACTTAGAATAGAATATACAGATAGTCCGGACATATAGAAAGGATGGAGACAAGTAGAATCACCGCACAAATATATGGACCGGAATTGGATTGAAGAGTTGAAAGTACGACCTAACTTCTCCGCTTGTCCTCTTTTGCTGAATTTTCATAATAAAATTCACCCCCAACGATGGCAGCCCGAGCCTAGGTCGAGCCTCTAGAGGCGCCCTCGGGCGATCGCCGTCAGTCCCGCTCAGATCCCGCAAAATATGCTGGCGCAGGATAGTTACAGGCATCGGACCTCTCACCTATGAGAGGTTCGTCCGAAAAAAAAAAGACCTTACTAGACCATGTAGAAGAGGTATTGAAGAAGGGTCAGGTCAGAAGCACAAGAATAAACGACCGTGCATAAAAGGACTAATGCGAGTAAAGGAAGCGTGAGAGGTATGCCAAGATCGTAATAAGTATCTTCATAGTTTCTCCCTATCCCGATGCCACAGACGTTATGTATGTAAATTTCACATTTTCAGCCTCTATAAATATTGTAATCAATCAGTTCATCATATCTGCCATTGGGAGTCCACGGCTGGACATAGGCCTCCTCAAAAAAAAAGGGGGACTTTTGCCCTTAATTGCCGCGATGCAATTATGGGCAAAAGTCCCATGCAAATCCGATCCAAATGCAGAGCAAAGCTTTACCGACGGGGATGCTGCTGCTGCCCATCCCCGCCCTGTGCATTTGAGCCACACTGTTTTGGATGGATATACCACTATCTGTTGGTTTTGGTACCTTAGTCGAAAACACGAGAGCGCGATAATGATATAAGAATGAATACATTTCAAAGATTTTGACCAAACATGTAAATTGCAATGTCTTCTTAAAAAAGATAAATGAGTCCAAAAATTTACAGCTGTCATAATTTCATATAATCTACACTAATATAAAGAGGACTATAAAGAGGAAAGATTTGTATTTTTGTATGTTACGAATAAACTCAAAAAGTACCCGACCGATTTTAATCATTCTTTTTTCATTGGAAAGCTACATTATCACTAAGTAACATAGGCTAGATTACTATAGAAATCTTTAAAAATTCCTATTAAAACCAACCGAAGGTGTATAAAAATTAGCCATAAAACGTCATTCATCGCATACGCTGCGAAGAGTATTAATGATAGGACAAATCAATATTCGACAATATTATAGAATATATAAATATCTACAAAAAACTTCGCAGGACAATATGTCTAACTATTGGTAGTTACGTCACTTTAACTAAATTTTTGTATTTAACAAATTGATAGAAATGCCGATAAAAATCAGACCATGTTATCCATACCATTTATAAATTTTTATCCAAATAAATATTTAATATTCAAGACTGTCTCAATATACCTGATGATGATTACATTTTAAATTATTGAAATCGGCCATGCCATTCAAAATATATCAAGAAATTAAAATAAAAATACATGCCGGCGACGGCCGCCACGCAGCGCATCGAGTAACCAACTCTACGAGAGCAATTGTATGTGGCACTTTCTCGAGTAGGATCTCCTGAAAATCAATACGTTTTGTTACCACCTCCAAATACCACAGCCAACGTAGTGTACAGTGAGGGTTCAAGATAAGCATACAATTTTTTCTAATTTAGTGATTCATAGTCGTTTTAATTAGCATGCTTAAAACTTACATGTCTGGACCTATTTATGTCTACCCGAGCGAAGCCGGGACGGGCCGCTAGTGAATTAATAAACCCTTGACGTCCTCCTGTTATTGTTTCGTATATTTAATTTCATAATGGATAGTAGAGCCGTATATTTTAATTGTGTCAGAATTTCAGACAGTAACATTAGGAAAATGATATATAAGTTAAATAAACCGTTTTAAAGCTGTTAAAGCGCCATTTTTTATATGTCTGCGACTTACGTACTACCGTATGTGTTACATGAACACGCAACTCGTAATGGTTTATTTGTGAAACGATTTTTCGACCACTCACTTATCGAGTATAATTCAAATTCGGATATTGGCTATGTGCAAAGCGAGTAGTGGCGGACAGATAATAACCGCAGCGCACAACACGGCAGAAATTGGAAACAAATGCAGATGATGAGTTATCAAATGTGTTACAAAATCAAACTAACTTAACTGCAAAAATAACAGCCTCTATAGCAAATGTAAATTTTATGTTTTCCCAAGAGCGTCTTATGAATGAATTTATACAACCCCAACAACTTGTTTTCGGAGTTGATATTAAAAGAAATCACATAATGATCACAGTGATGCTAAAATTCAAGTAGATATTGCATCTATTTCAAGAGTCATAGCAACAAATACTTCAAAGAATGAAAAATGAAAGACAAAAGATGTTGCACGGACCAAAAAACATATAGAGATCAATCAACATCATCACATAGTCAAGATTTGTTGGTATATTATCAATAAAAGAAGATAAACAACTCTTAGATCTTGCGGGTGTGACATTTAATAACGGAGTTCTTGGTAACGAGAGAAGCCAGTAAAAAATGTATTTTCTTAAAAAACCGCCTTCTAATTTTTTAAATGATAATGAAAACTGGCTTGACATAATCAGCATTGAGTGTATTATTTGGTGTTCATAGAACCACAGTTTCAACAATATTTTAATTATTATGACATGATTTAACTTCTGCAACTACCAATTTAGTATTTTGGCCTGATAAAGCTACTGTACTGACGAATGTTATGTCGCAGTTCTTCCACATTTCTTACATGCTCGGCTAATACTAATTTATTGCCTTTTATCTCAGTTTGTGGTTGGAAACTAATAATATGTGTAATAGTTTTAAACCCAGTTTTTATAATTATATTCATTTTACAGTAAAACTATTAAATAAATTGCACTAAATATTGTCAACAATACTATTTTAATCTTTGGTTTTATTTATATTTGCAAAGAAAACTAACAATGTTTACATTTTTATTATTTGACAGTTTCCGCAAATGTTGTAAACGCTACGCGGCGCCATAGTCGCGCACGATATCATATATAATCAGCTAATAGAAGATAGCGAAACAGCTACAACACCAAACCCAGATCGATTATCAGCACTTTAGTGTACTTGCATTTGGCTCTCTCTCTATTATAGAAGCCGAGAGGTATCGTCAGAGTAGAATAGTACCTCCCAGGTGTCGTAAGAGGCGACTAAGATACCAGAACTAACAGATGGGGGTATATTCATCTGAAACAGTGTAGCTCAAATGCAGAGGGTGGGGATGGGCAGCAGTATCCCCGTCGGGAAAATTACGCTTTGCATTTGCATCGGACTTTTGCCCATAACTGCAAAATAAAAATCGCAGCAGCATCCGCGTCGCGAAGCTACGCTCTACGATGTCAACACGCTTGACCAACGTGGCAATTATATGTAAAATTCCCCCTTTCATGGGGAGGCCTATGTCCAGCAGAGCAGAGGACTACCAATGGCTGTAATGATGATGATTATAGAAGCAAATTTAAAGATATCAAAATCGTATATGACTGCCAATGTTAGCAAAGTTACGTAACCCAAGCATCAGTACGCATTATAAATCACAATACCGCGAAACCGTTGATAGAAGCGTGCAATGAGTCACAGAGTTCGGTGATTCACCAAATCGGGCAAACGCTCGGAGCTAGTTTCGACACCACTGTACACTTGCGCAACGTTAAATGGAAAACCTACTTCTTACTCCTTTGTTGTCAGGGCTCCCTAGTACTTACGAACAATACATTATATTTTTGTACATTTGATAGTTCATTTTGTAATGGTCAGATAATACTCAACCATTTTTTATATACTACCTATATTATTTTATTCTGTAAAATTGTTTTCACGACTAAACGGCGCATTTTTTATAGTCGACGGGCCCGATGGCGCAGCAATTCCCATCCATAGCAAATATGCATGCCATGAATATTTGTATTAGTTCTATGTATGAGTGTTATTATATAAGTTGTCTTTTTCTGTTGTCTGGTAGCCGTAACACAAGTGCATTAAGCTGCTTATCTATGAGTCAGATCGACGTGTGAATTTATTTAATATTTATTTTTCGTTCGACATTTCGGTTACCTTACGAAAACGGTTTACAATTATTCATATAGAGTTGAAATATCTTTACTATGAATTAGGAGCACGTAAATGTTAGAAAATATTAAAACAAACGAAAAAGAGAGGACATCGCTTGCCGTATTTTTCTTTTTTATCCAACACCCAAAAAGTCGACTACACTTGTTTTCGTAATGAATTTAACGATGGAGATAGTTTTATCAACTAATCAAAGTTTATAGTACGTTCCACCGCATAACTCAATCAACAAATTTTGTCATTCAAAACAATACTTATTAATTCCAAACTGCTTTGTGTGTGAATATTTTAAGGTAATAAGTACAGAGCTAGAAACTTCTTACTACTTATAACTTACTTTACTTTTACTGACGCTTCGCCCCTATTGGTCTCAGCGTAATGTTATATAGCCTTCCCCTCTATAAATGGACTATCCAACAAAAGAATTATTCAAATCGGACCTGTCGATCCTGAGATTAGCGCGTTTAAACAAACAAACAACAAACAAACGAACTCTTCCGCTTTATAATATTAGTAACTTAATAAATACAATATATTGAAGTCATTTACCCAGTCCCTCGAACTGGGTTAGATTATTATACAAGTTGGTGGCCCTGTATGTAAATTTTTATAAATCGTGCTCCCAAAAAGTTTGCGTGATGAAACTTGAAATGAGAGCGACCATTCCGAACCAAATAAAACGGATTCCACAAAGCAAACTTGATGAAATAAAGGCGCTTCACTCTACGTCAATACGACTTGTCGCCAAGAAAAAGGTCAAGTTGCTAAACTGTTGCGAAATGCTTGTTAGAATTTACGCAGTGACGACTTTGTAAACTCAAAACTTAGAAAATAGAAACGATGGGATAAATTAAAATTCAATAAATAAATAAAAAGTATAATACGTGCCTTTTATGTATAACTTTATGTATAAAATGAAATATATATTTCTTAGAAGGCGCGTGGACTCCTCGTGTTGTGTATTTAATATGTTGACAATATTTTTAGTTTCCTTTCATAGCCATTTCCTAAATATCTAGTTTATATTCTCACCTTTAGATGAACACTGCAACAACTCAAACTGACATCATATGTACTTTACGAAATTGACGTAAATGAACGCGTTCGAATTCGCATACTTGTTTGGAAAAAACTTTCAGAACATCTTGGACATCGGTTGAAACCCGCGTTCGGATTTGCATATTTGGAAAAAAACTTTCAGAACATGTTGGACATCGGTTGAAATCTGTCTCAAGAAGTTAAAATTTGGGAATAAATGTCGATGTTTATATATATAATGCGAATAATAATGATAATAATGCTAATATTATATAGAATTACGGTCACAATATTATTTTAAGTCAGCCTACAATTTTTATTATGAAGTCGACAAACAAGCATACGGTCCGCTTGATGGGAAACGTGACCGCGGCTTTACATTTACATTTAGCCAGTAATTTCACTGCCTCGCACCCTTCAAACCAAAACACAGAACCGCGAACTAAATGCGAAATACTTTTTGGCAGTCTTCATTTAGAGGTACAAATATAAACTAGACATTTAGGTAATGGCTATGCACATACATCACGCCTGTGTCCCATCGGGGTAGGCAGACTATGGATCTTTCACTTGCTATGATCTTGGCAAACCTATCTCGCTTCCCTTGCTTGCATACACTCTCGTTTATTCTTTGTACTCCTGACCTTGCCCTTCATGTAAGGTAAACTAAAAATATTATCGACATATTAATACATGAAACGAGGAGTACCCATACCTTTTAAGAAGAGTATTGCTCGTAAAATTGGAATAGTTAAGTGTAAGTTAAAAAGTTAAAGAGTGCTGAAATCATCAAGCATTACATACATACATAAATCACGCCTGTGTCCCATCGGGGTAGGCAGAGACTATGGATCTCCGCTTGTTAAGTGGTATCTTCAAGTATTACAAATGTAAATTATAAACAGCGCATTCGGTAGTGTGCATATATTTAGCATCAAGGGCCGTAGGTTCGATGTTTGCTGTGCCTGAGTATTTAACATATGTATTTAAGTATTCATTTTCGATGCCTCTGATGTCCGATATCCGTACCACAAGCGCTTTAAGCGACTTATCACGGAGTCAGGTCAAGGAATGCCATGTGTGAATCTATTTACTCACCTATTAAAATACATAAGTACATAACCGAGCGACTCCATGTCGTCTCGCCGCGACTGCTCGATGCCGAGGTGGGCGTTGATAGAGGCGTAGCGCGCCGTGCCTGCAACATGACACTTGTAAGAAACGCTAAACCTTGAAGGAGAGTCTGTTCTACCGTGTCTTTATTCTTACAACAATACAAATATTGGAAATCAATAAACTAACTGTACCGACTATACGGAAATTACTATTATTGTTACACTATGATTAAAAAATTGCGAAATGGCTAATGGGTAGGACGTTCACTTCAACATCATTCATCATAATCATAGCAGCCGTACAACGTCCACTACTCCAAAGCCACTCTAAGAAAGAGGGCAATTTGCCTATAATTACCGCTTTAGGTAGGCATATTGGTAAACGCAGTGTAAATTCTGCTGCCCATGTCCACCCTGTTGCATTTGGGCTACACTAATTTGAGTGGATATACCGCCAACTGTCGGTCTATTTGAGTCACCTCTTACTACACCTGGTACTTTTCTACTCTGCCGGTACCACACGGCCAGTATTGGAAATCAATTTACTGTTAGTATGTTTTAACTACTATACCGAAATTACTATTATTGTTACTTTTTAACTGAGTAATTTCCGAATGGCTAATGGGTACACTGCCGAATTTAATATTTTTCTTGGTATGGATTATTTTGCAATCATTATAATAATATACTTTTCATTGTACACCAATAAAAACAACACAAGAACAGGCAATCTTTGGATAGAAATAATGTTAAAGCTGGTGGAAGTTTGAGGTACATTCAAATACATATAAAAGACATAGTTACAGAACAAGGTAAGTGACAGAATCAAAAAGCTTAATAAAAGAGAAAGTCTATACTCCTTCACCATTTCCAAAAATGGAAAGAGAACACGCAGATCTCACTTCAAGGGGCAGCGCATTCCTCAAACGAACGGCTTGAATTGTAAAGGATGTGCTATAGAAATTTGTGGAATGCGGAAGCATTTTGACTAACCATCTTAGGGATTTTTAATGGCTGTCCCCAAGGAATACAATTTGACTTTTAAGATAAGTAAAGGAAAAGGACAGAACAATAGCTTGTATAGCAAAGAGACGACATAAGCGTTTCTGTGAAGTCAAATAGTAAGCCATTTGAGCTTAGTGCGAAAATTGGAAACAAGATGAAACTTACGTAAACCAAAAATGAGTCTTATACAGAAGTTTTGAAGACGCTCAAGCTTCTCAAGTTGATCCTCTGTAAGGTTTAGATAACTGGCATCGGCATAATCAAGGACTGGTAGAAGTAGGGATTGAGCAAGCGTTAGTTTAGTGGCAAAAGGAAGAAAGTTTCGCAAACGCTTTAAAGAAGCCGCAGCGGCATATAGTCTTCGACTAACATCCTTTAACTGAGCAGTCCAGGACAAGTTACTGTCCATAAGTATTCTCAAATTTTTAACTGCTCTACTACATGGATTGGAAATACCATTGAAATTAATCTGCGGTAGAGTAGACCAATTAATTTTTGAACTCATCCTGGAGCTACCCACCACAATTATTTGTGTTTTAACTAGGGTTCACTTTAAGCCCAAATCTTTCACGCCAATCATTGATGCAAACAATATCATTATATATTTATAGCACTTATAGCTTCATCTAAATCCATGAGAGATGCTTGTCGATAAATTTGTAAGTCACCTGCATAAAGGTGGTGGGAAAAATTAAGGTTGTCGGAGATGGTATTAATAAATATACCTAAGAGTAACGGAGATAAAACACCACCCTGCGGTACACCAACAGACGTACAGTTCCAAGACGAAAAAGTGTCCTAGATGCAAATACGCTAACGGCGGCCAGACAGGTAACTATGAAACCAATCAGCAACCGATAGAGATATGTTAAGAGAGCTTAGAAGGCGAAGCATAACATCGAAATAGACGGTGTTGAAGCGTTAATAAAATCAAGTAGTGCTAAAACCGTGACTTTTGCTATTTCCATGTCTGACTTTGTATCGTCCGTAATACTGATAAGGGCAGTTGTGGTACTATGACCAGGGCGGAAACCGGATTGCAAAGGGTTAAGAAGGTTATTTTTATAAAGAGGATTGAGCTGATCATGGACTAGTCGCTCAAGAATCTTGGGAGAGGAAAGGTAGAATAGATATAGAACGAGGTGGGATTGGGATTTTGAGGTAGAGGAATTATTTGCACCTTTTTCCATGCTGATGGAAAAATTAAGGATGTGACAGATAGTTGAAAGGATTTTATCAATACGTTAGAATAAAATAATATTTCAGCTAATAAAATAAAGAGGAACAATTTTATTTTTTGCATATACGTAATTCAGCAATCAAACGAAGATATATTGCAGATTCAGCTATATAAGCAACAAAAAATATATTATTTAAGTACTGGAGATAATTGACATTGCTAAATAAACAAATGAAACACGGCAGATTTTAAAGCACTAAGTCACATTGCGAAAATATTAAATGGATGACCTACACTAGGCCTACTTTATCGTGTAGGTCAGTTAGCAAACCGGATGCGGTTACGCGTAGCCGATTAAAACCGTACAGCTAAGTCATCGGACGGTAAAAAGAGTAGGTGTTTGAAAAAAGTGTTCGCGTTTTTGTGAGCGGTCATAGAGTTGTACGTTAGTTTATATGCTTTATACATTTAATTAGCAAGCTGATATAGTACGTACGTACATGGGAGATTTTGAAATATTCAATAAAATGTATGCACCGTGGTATCACCAGTTTGTAGATATATCATCTATTCCTAATCACTGAGGAACACTTGTTATTTCTCTATTGTCACTGTCTGACAGCTACCATTAGTAAAAAAAATACCGATTAAAAAGCTATACAATACATGCTACCAAAACATAGCAAACCAGTAACCGAAGTAACGAAATAAACCGGTAGCTAAATATAACGCTTTATATAGTTTAACCTAATCACAGGTAACATCACACCAAAACCCTACAACATCGAAACTGCTGCGATTATTATCATGCGAGCCGCGATCAGCTTTCTATATTCCGACTCCCGTTATTCAAGGCCGACTTATAAAAACTAATTTATTACCTACGCATGTACACACAGCAACAGATCAACCTAATCAAATCTGTCAAAACTTCGCAATCGATATTAATCTATAATAGCGAGCCATTGAGTTCAAAATTGACTATAAAAATTTGACAGATTAGGGTAGGTTGCTCTGTTGCCCACCGTACACAAGAATATAATCTGTCTAAAGTCTTCGATTAAATACGAGTTTAATTTCTCTCATTAACAGTTTTCTAGCTGACCCGACAGACGTCCTGTCTAACTATATACCTGTTTATCATGATAAAGAATTTTAGATATGAAATATCCTATGAGCTAGATCAAAATGTTCAGTAGTTTAGAAGTTCATGCCGGACGTATACCGTGGTACGTTATATATATAAAGGTGTCGATTTGACACATTAATTTGTAGCCCTGCGTATTAAAATCGCGCGATCATAATGCACGAGTTTTTATTATTAAGTAGGTAACACCACAATTAACACTCCACATTTTAGGCCACCGCAATATATTGTTCAACTAGACAATTTTAATTATATCACAACATTGAATTAACACATGATACATTATAATATTCAAAGATATTTATTCATGCATATACAATTGTAGCAGCTGTTTTGCCATTAATTCCGGTGGATGACCTTAAATTAAGTTTCCACTTACATTATTCACTATAAGTAAAGATATCAAATGCTGACGACCTCGGTGTAAGACTTATTGGAGATCAATAAATAAACAAAATACAAATGCAAAGACAAAAAGTAGGGCAATGTTTGTTTTGACAGAAAATTGTCATGGAACAAGCCGGCTTAATATCTTAAGTTTGTTCTTGTATGAGACTATTGTTTCCAGATAAACGGCAAAAATAGTTTTAATACATTTTTTTGTTTATTATAAGTTCCTTTTTGCATCTGAAAAAAATAAACAAGTCTTTCCACCATATATTTATTAGTGATAAAAATGGCGTGTACTAATCCAGAGAACAATTTATCTTTACAAAATTTCCAGATCTATTCATAAAATCCATTTAGGTAATATTTATGAATTTAATAGGAAGTCGGAATTAACGGCGACTGGAAATCGAAGTGAGGGCGGCTCCACTTTTCACTATATCGAAATAATATCATCTCCTTCAAAACGAGGCCATATATGTAGTATGTATTATCTAGCACAAGCGCAAGTCTCGACGTGACGTCGACGCGCGCGCATGTGTCAAACTGCCCACGTGACCGCGGGCAGTTATCGTCTACACAAATAAACAAACCTTCGTGGACGTCTGCTTTGGGATCTATTATTCCTAAATGATAAGGAAGCAGACACTCTACCATCGGAAGGATATCACACTCACTACAATACTGCTATTCGACGGTACAAATAAGTGAGAATGGCCTCAACTCTCATTCATTTCTTTACCGCAACAATAAAGTCATGCAAACGAACCTTTGGATGGAGTCTACCCAAAGTAATTATTAATAATAATTTGCGTGGAAGCATTAACAATCAATTTAATAGCCTATTTACCGTCAGCGGGTCGATGTACTTAAAAAGGATAATTATATCTTTACACAATCCAATCAATTAATAGGCTAAGCATGGTTTTCCTTTTTAGTCCTCTTAGAACATGTAAGCAAATATTATATATATTATGTTTCGAATACTTTTGTTGACGGTTAGCCAGAAAAGTGCGACGCCGTGTTAAGTGATATCACTAAACACGGTGTCCCGAACTTCCAACTTTTGTTAACACCAGTAAATTTGTTTAAAATTGTTATAGCTTTACATTATTGTCAATTTCGTTCCTGATTTCAATTTGAATGTTGTATTTTCGTAGTTTTTCAATAAATATTAAATACCTAAAAAATTCCTTTATGCACCCCAGCAATTTACAAATTCTTTTGTGTAGAGGTACTGTTGAAGGTCTACGTGATGTGACGATTCAGCTGTACAATAAGATCTGAGTTCCCGACTTTGACTTACGATCATTTCCCACAAGTTATCTAGGAGAGTTCCGGAGACTAGTCTAAAAGAAAATCTCATAGAAAAGCGGTTTTGGTTAGTGTTCAAAAGAATAGGGCGAAATCCGACACACAAAATATGCAAGCATAGCTGCGACTTATCGCAATAGGTCAAGGATGTGTTTCTATACGTTTTCGTTATTTTATATCAATGAATTCATGGCATAGATTCACTGCATAAATTCTCGAGTTTATATGCCAGGGTACTATTACATAGCTATATTTTTGTAGGTATGAACTACCGAATGCACAACCCTTGCTTTCTTTTCTTACCGGCATACCTTGCATTATTTGTATATACCAGCTAACTCGACAGACGTTGTCCTGTTTTAACTACACTTTTGTATTTATCATGAAGAACATATCCTAGTTCGCAAGTTTATTACTATACATAGTAAACAAAAATGTATTAAATCCTATTCAATACTTTAGAAGTTCATCCTGGACAAACACGGAATTTCCATATAGAAAGATATTATAGGGGGCAAACGAGTTATCTAACAACGGTGTGTAAATCAAAGTCAAAGTGCGCTCATGGGCACTTGAAACACCAAACGAATCACAGGCGCGTTGCCGGCCTTTAACTAGAAAAGAAGTCGCAGTTGAGATCCCGTAGAAATATAAGTCCTAAAATACTCCGCGATAATGAAAGTTGTAGTTTTTCAAAACCGAACAAAAGAATAGGTTATCTTTTAATAGAAATTTAAGTGGTTAAAAAAAATAATATTTATAGCTTGCTAATTAGATATAGGAACAGAGACAGGAAGCCTCGCAGAACACAGCTTACAGCACGTGACCTTAAACTCACCAGTCAAATTCTTGTCCTCGCGGTAGGCGATGTGGGCGCGCGTGCGCAGGTCACGGAACTTCTTGGCGAGGCCAAAGTCGATCATGTACAGTTTGTTGCAATGGCGGCCGATGCCCATCAAGAAATTGTCCGGCTTTATGTCACGGTGGATGAAACACTTGCAGTGGATATACTCCACGCGCCCGAGCATTTGATCTGCATACATAAATCATCATATTAGCTATAGAAAGTCCACTGTTGGACATAGACTTCCCTAAGATAGGTGAACTTATGCCCGTAATAGTCGCGGTAGACAGGCGTGGTGTCAATTACAGAGCGCAGCTTGCTGACGAGGATGCTGTGCTGTGAGGATGTGATGATTTCGGATGAATATACCACTATCCGGTGCCTTAGACGCCTCTAACGACACCCGGTAATGGAGGAGTACTATTCTACCTGCCGCTATCCCACGGTATAAATATATTCACTAATACAGCCTATAGAAAATAGCCGCACAAGGGTAATTCGGAATATTTATTTGTTAATGGAATAACAAATATACTAGTTTTGATTTTGTTATACGAATAATGAAAATTTTAATTAAGAGCATTATTTCCATTCATATCATATTAACTAGTTAATAATTTCTTAATAAAAATAAATCATTAAGACCACCAATACCAGAAAATGCTACGTCTTATCAGGATACCGATGATGCCGAAAGATGTAAAGTATTTTAAAATATTTGACAGTAGAGGAACATAAAAAGAAATACATTAAACGAGGTTTGAGTGTAAAATAGATAGAAAGTATACCTGCAAGCATTAGAACAGTCTTGATCGTAAACTGGCGCGAGCAGAAGTTGAAGAGGTCCTCGAGTGAGGGGCCCAGTAGGTCCATCACGAGGACGTTGTGTTCTCTCTCGTAGCCGAACCATCTGCGCAAACAAGTACTTTATTAACAAACTAAAAAACAAGTTACAGATTCTAAAAGATCGCCAAGCTTGAACCAGCTCTGTCGGTTTTGGAATGGAGGAAGAAGAAATACAGAGGTAGACATCGAAAAATTGGTCACTCAATCTCTACTCTATTTCTGCCATACAACAGTGTTCATATCGCCGTGTTGCGTGTTCTTCAGTTTAAAGGGTAAATAAAAGAAATTACTGGATAAACGTGACATTTTGTTTTCAGGTGGCAAGGTTGGCGACGTTAGTGATATATTTGTGATGACACGGGCGTGAATAGGCCAGGTCACCATCAAGACGTCAACTCAGTATTATAAAATAAATAATCTACACACACACGCACAATTGTATAATTTAATTGTTTGTGGTATATTCATAGCGTTCCCAGGATTCTTACATTCTTTCTTTTTTTTTCATTCATTTAATTGAGTGATTGTTTAACAATTACAATTAAATCCTCAAAATTCTAAATATAATTTGGCCGTTTGCGTTTTTATATTAACACAAACCTACCCAGAATAAAATTAAAATTAAATAAAACACATTTAAAAGATATAATTTGCAAGTAAATCCAGTTTATACACATAATGTATTGAGCAAAAATATATTAATACTCTATTTCTTATAATTATCTAAACTATAATAATCTGTATAGATTTATTTCAATAAATAATCTAAAACTATAGTCGAACATTAAGGACAGAAAAAAACTACGAAAAGAAACATTAAACTTTTATATCGACCGTTAAAATATGAGACAATCGTATACATAACCGTCCTCAATCAAGTCTCAACTTGTCGAGCAAAAACCAGATATTGTGTGGGTCTGTTACGGCCTGAACACGGTTACAAGTCGAACTACACAAACAGACCTCTCAACCTATTTTTAACTCGAATGTTTATCATTTTAGAGTTCAATATTAATTGTGTAATTTTGGCATTTTTGAATCCGCATTCGGATCCCAGGCCCAAATATTAATGATACATTAACATTTTATACAAACCAAGTCAACACCTGACTGAAATAACCGCTTCACTAGAGCACCTGTGTTTATTATTTTATTTGTTTATTTAACACCCATGCACGGAACAAACGTTAATATCCGTCACATAAATGTTTGTCCTGTATTGGGTTCAAACCCCAGGGCCCCCTTACTATGGCCGTGTACTCATTTGCCAACCATCATCATTATACCAACCGTAAAAAGTCCTAACACAAGTTATAGGCTTCTCAAAAAAAAATTGTACTTTTTTACAAAATGCACTGGAAATTTATGAAATTAAAATAAACATTACTCACACTGTTTAAATGACACACAACATGTTTAAATGAAGCAAGAATTTATTGTTTATACGCTTCATGATTATTTTCTTTTTAGTCTTAGATAAATTAAATAAAATATAATTAATTATGATTGAATTCAATCGAATTCTTGTATTTGCCTGTGAATCGTAATTCATATTTGTAGCTTCACAATATGGCTGTGCAGCACACAAGCGCGTTAGCCAGCCAACGGGCATGGCAACCGATCAACGGATCGATCCGAGACCATTAACTACGCACTTTTTACGAAACCCAACTGTTATTGCTATGATCCACAGATCGTGGCAATGAAAGATTGCATCTCGATATTCTCACCTATTCTACAACCCGTTACAGGCTTTAGCGGCACTGCCGATACTTAGTTGGGAATACGACATCTTATATTTATTATCTGGCAGCGCCCGGCGATTTAGTTTGTGTAGAATCTACGCTAATGCAACGCTATAGATCCTGGTTGAAATATAGCTTATGTTACTCGATGAAAACAGCTTTGCATCAGTGAAAGAATGTTAGAAATCGATCTAGAAGAGTTTATTCGTACAAACGAACCAAAACACTAATCTTTCCTGTTCATAATAAGTCCTTTGTAATGTAGTCAAACAAACTTTATACTAATATTATAAATGCGAACTGTTAGGTACCGGCAGAGTAGAACAGTACCTTCCCCTGTACCAGGTGTCGTAAGAGGCGACTAAAGTGCCAGAACTGACAGATGGCGATCCATCCGTAACCAACATCATCAAATGCACAACGCGGGTATGGGCAGCAGCAGCATTCCCGTCGCGAAAGCAAATTTTGGGCAAATTCCCTCTTTCTTGGGGAGTCCTATGTCCATTGTTGGACTTCTAATGGCTGGTGTGATGATTATAAATGCGAAAATGTGCCTGCTCGTCTTTCTGTCTGTTTTGCTGTTCAAAACTATTATTAACTTTACGGAACCTTAGAGCTTGAATCCGAAGGACATCGGGGAGGACTTTTGATGATCCCGGGTAGTAAGTTATAGGAGAAGGTACATAAAGCCGCTAGCAGAAACGTAGCATAATTTTATAACGTGAACTATACATATACGATCCGACTAGAACAGCAGGATTGCGCTAGATGTATGCCGCACATAATCAGCCCGATTAAAACTCTGAGAGAAGTCATATCCAGGCAGTTGACGTCTTAACACTGATAAACAGACAGACAAAATGTGTATACAAATCCAGGTGGTGTTGAGTACTGGGAATGGGCAGCAGCATCTCCTGCTGCGCTCTGCTATTGCCAACACGCTTGCCCAACCCGGCAATTATGGGCAAAATTTCCCCATTCTTGGGGAGGCCTATGTAATGATTTGTAATGAATATGATGATGAACCCAATTTTTTATCCCGAAAAATTACAAAAAAAATAAATACAACTCAAGTCACACCACCTGATAAATAACAGTGTAGACCAAAGAAACTCGTAGCCCCCCCCCCCCCACTGTTACAGCCCGTGGCCTGTGTTATGTAGATGTATTCGAAAGTGTCTAATGCTTTACTTGTAACATTTTTGCGTATGCGTGACATAATGGCTTAAACGGTGTACCGATTTAAGCGAAATTACAATTCGTACATTCATAGTGAAATACTTTAATGACTCTGTTACTTACGAGACGAGCGCTGAGTTTCTGTTTGTCTATCACAGATCTGTCTGTGTATCATATATCAAAATAATACAGTATGATACACCATAAAAAGGTCTACAAAAAAATCCGCGGTGGTATATGTCCATCTCTAACAATCATCATACCACCAACCATTGCAAGTACACTGCTGGAACTAGGTCTTCCTAAAGAAAGGAAGAATTTTATCACAAATTTGTGTGCATAAGAGATTCAGTGCGTATCTAAGTTGTGGTCAAAGGTCTTTGGAGGATAGATATAGTATCAAGGTATGAGGCTGAGGTACCGGATGTCGGTGACCCAACACTGAGATAAATCGCTTAAAGCACTAGTATTCCGGAAATCAGGCGTCAGAGGAACCTTCAATATTATACTTAAAATCACATTTTACACCCAGACAGAAGAAACACAAGTATGGGTAGGGATCGAATCAACGACAACCGGAGCACATGCTAGTCTGAGCCATCGGGCCCGTCAAACAAACAAACACTCAAAAAATAACTTAAAACCTAATGCTGGTCTTTATTAAAAGGACAATTCCTACATCACCGGACTAGCGTGACTCACTTACCCAACGGGTTCGTCATCAACGCATTAGTTCCCATTCATTAACGGTCTACACTTCATCAACTAGTAGGTATTTTATTTTGATGTATTATCTTCGGGGACCTTGTAAAGATTTAAGGCCAAATTTCAAACTTCATTAATGTCAATTATTGTAACACATAAAAATCATGGTCGCTATGCAGAAATACCTATCAATTAAATTATTTTTAAACATACTACCAATAATTACTAATCTTAATATTAACATCATGATTACAGCCGCAGAATGTTCACTGCTGGATAACCCTTCCCATGAATGGATTTTTCCCATAATTGTCGTGCTGGGCAGGTGTGGTGGCAATCGTAGAACGTAGACCCGCGACAGGACTGCCGGTACAATCATTACTAATTTGCCTTTAATCAATGTAAATACTTCTATATCGCGAATTCGCTAATTTTTCCATTATTAAAAGTATTCTATTCCCTATTCTAGGGTTCAAGCCAATAACGTGCGTAACTTCTTAACAAACTGACAGATAAAGAATACACATATGGATATCATGAATGTATCAAAGGGCTTGTATATAAATAATCTCTTTGAAATATTACTTATAGACTTAAAGAGACTAGAGACTCAATCACGTTTGAAAAGATAACAGGATTTAGGTGAAACTTAGCATAGACATAGATGAATAGACTCAACAAGTATTAAAACATAGTAGGTATCCCGCAGGTTAGATGTTTTTGTTGTTTACCAAGCCATCACACAAATTAATCACATATAAGAAGATATCTTATTCAGTGGTCAGATTTACACACAGTCACTCAACACGCAAATAAAACTCAGTAATATTTGCCTCAGTCATATATGTTTCACTTGTTTTCAAGATCCAATGATATCAATTTAAATAACTACAATATTATGAGCGAAGACAAAATATTACAGGTAAGCAAAAACACAAAAAATGCCTTACCTTATATGTGGTATGCCAATGCCTCCTTGTAGGATCTTATATACTCTGCTTTCGTATAAAAGTTGGGGGTGCCGCGCCTTTATCGACTCTACTTTTATTGCCACCTCCTACAAGAAAACAAACAATATATCAATAAAGCATACACAAAATACAAATGCCTTTTTGGGGCCATGTTATGTATACACAATATATCGTCATTTCAGCAGCAATAAGCCCGCCTCTGATCATAATCCTCCAAAAAAAGGTAGATTGTAGTTTTTGCCTAGAAAGTTATACCTAACAAATGCTTGTAAATATGTAAATGTATGGTGAAGCTTAAGCCTGAGTCCTCTGACATTTGGGTACATTATTATGTAAACATAATTTGTTTCTATTGGCACACTAACAATGTTGCTTTGCAACAGGGATGTTGCTGCCCATTATATGTAAAATATTCTATACCAACACATAAAAATATGATTAAAATATAGTTCCAGCAGGCCTTTTGTCTTCAATACTACTTCACCTTTACCTACATAATAAATATAAATATTGGACCATTATACCCAGGTCCTAACACAAATAAGACTATCACAGACACTTTTAAATTGTCAAAATAAAAAATTTTTCTATAAACAAAGATTTACTAATTAGGTACATATTACTCATAATATAAAATAGATTTGATATAACAAATGCAATTACTTGTATAATAGTATGTTATTGCTGGTGACTTTTTGAGTAGCAACCTAAATGATGTGACAAAAACATTCTTGTCGCATTAAAAATGGAATACCCGAGCTGATAGAAACAAACTGCTAGCCCTTAACATAAGTCTGTTAGACTGCCAACTGAAACATATTTTGTTATAAATCAAGTACTTGCATGGGAATTTTATAATGTGTACTATATTATAGTATTTCTTACACACATACATATTCACTTTAGGGGAAAATGTCTGGAAGAAGTGATGTTTAAATTATAGTATACCCAATTTAGAGGTTTTAGGCTGAACCTTTAGCTTCACACCATAGCAATTATATACACATGAAAAATTAGTTAAGTGAATTTTTTTAACATCTCAACATTTAGAAGCAGCAGATTATTATAAATTATATATGTTTTTATTGACTGTCAAAATCCTTTTTACCTGTCTGGGACATTGCTTTATTTAAAGGCTACCTATAATATTGACTTTAATTTATGTTTGAATTCTGCAGCTTAAGTGAGTGACAATTAAG
>JACJUM010003317.1:3396819-3412251 GCA_020976665.1 Heortia vitessoides | reverse complement strand
CGCAATTTAATGTGTTTACCTAATAAAACATATTAAACGCAAAAACACTACGAAAGATAATAAAAACACATTTTAAATGTTTAAAATAATTTGTCAACCAGTTCTATTCACACGTCAAAGTCAACAGTACCAACCGCATCGTTAAAAATCTACTATGAGATCAGAAACTCCGAAATAGTAGAAAAAAACACTTCAATAATATCTTTTTAAGTAAAAACATTTGAAGGTAAAATGTAGGAGTAACTGATTGATTTGTCATCATTAAATAAACATATATGACATAAGACTAAGGTTGTATTTACAATTTACTGAGACAGTACTTTATTGTCTATGCAATACTTACTCTCTGTTTGATGATAAATAATGAATGATAATTTATAACCACATTTTTATAACTCTTATCATGATTGTCACTGAAGTATTTAATAAAGATGTGCTAATACATCATTTATTTGATGATATTGAGTCATGCAAAACTACAAGACAAAATTTCTTACGGTGATCAAATGCATAGCAGTTAAATCTTTCTTATATTTCCATAAGGAAAATAAGAATTATTGTGACACAGAAAAGAAATAGTGAGTGGCTATATGACAGTTGAATTTTTATATCCCTATTTAAAGTGTTTATCATTTCTGTAAAAAAATAAATTATTATTTCTTTCACAAATAAATATAAAGCCAAAAGACCTTAATATCACTACAAATAAATCCTCCACTCAATACCTTGGGTGGAATGAAATGGCTATAATGTCATCTAATTACACTTAATGTAGGCAAGACCAAACACATCTCATTCACACCTAGCATCAGGACTCAACCTCCAAGTAATTTTTTATGTTAGAGCATGCACTTGCGCTAGTACAGATGGGTGTGACTGCCCTGAGCTTATGAGTACCTTCAATATCATATATCTTGGAATTACTTTTGATGGCTAACTAAGCTGGAAGGATTACGTTAATGGCTTAATCTGCCATATTAGAAAGCTGATTCCCATTTTTAGAAGACTCAGAAGTTCCTATAGACATGGAAGCTTTGAAATATATGTCTAGCCAAAAATAGAAAAACAAAGAGTGTGTCTAAAAGTACGTCATAGTACTTTCCTAGCACGGGGTCAATATTATGTCTGTAGGTCTTATCTGTATAAGCACATAAAATAAAAAATATACAGCTGCAAACAAAAAGCTCACAAATGGTTACAAAACTTTGACCATACTGCAACTGAAATAATCTTATTATGTACAACTTAACAAAGCCTGCATGTGTGGTAATACCAATATTATAATTGCAATGTTTTATTTTAATATTAATTTTTGCTTGATTTTAGTAAACCGTTTTCTTTTCTTTTATTTTGTATGCGCTTTAACTTTGTAATGTAAATCGGGTGGAGAACGCTGACAGCTGAATACTACCGCACTACTACTACTAGTTAATACTACCGCAGCTGTCAACGTATAAGTAACTTTTCAGTTGAATATTTTTATAACCACCTATAACGTATGATTTTGGAAATAAGATGAAAATTGAAATGTTGATTTTGAATAAATATATTATAATTACTATTTTTATTTCTCATGCGTCATAGAAATCACTATTTTCCCCACCCTCTTAGCTAAATGCATCCGTCTGTCCTGTGGCCTCAATTAACTGTGGTTATTGATTAATCACGGAAATAATGTGTTTAAAAATATATTTTACCTCGCCAGTGTTCACGTTCAGCGCCAAATATATATCGCCGAAGGACCCTCCGCCAATTTTCTTCATCACCTTATACTTTCCAGTCAAAATAACTTCCCTCTTGAAATATGTGCCAGCCATTTTACTAGTTTATTGTTTTATTTGCAACGGGAAAATAAACTGAGACAGCAACACACGAAATTACGCGTAGATTGAAATAAGAACAACGATTAAAATTTTCATCTACATTGTACGAGAAACAACTGAATTGGAAGATGGACTCACCTCAATGGACGACGTGTTACGTTCTAAAACTATGTCCTAAAATAACATGCTATTTTCTTCAATTTAAAAAAAGTGATTTCATTTACCAATTTTCAACATAAAAGGACTTTAATTATTTTTTTTAATATAAAATATGATATATATTCAAGGAGATTAGTGCTGTTTTAAAGTAAATATAAACAGCAAATAAGCTAAAATAACAAACAGCGTTCATAACAATTCTCGTTTTTAAACGTAAGGTCACTGGCAATTGCCAGTAAATATAAAAACTTCTAAATCATAAAAATTTTACATAAACTGAAAAACAATATCTGATAAAAAAAAACAAACTCACGTTATTAATCCAGGCTCCAGTATTTCTTTGAATCAGGATAGAATTTTATAGATTAAATATTATCAGAATATTACGGTAGGCACATAATAAAAAAACATAATAGATAGGTAGGCACACTTTCGCAGATATTACGTTAGTGTGGATGAAATATATCTGAGCTACACACCATTATTCGTATTTAAATCTTGCAACGTTCCGCGATTGACATATCTATGTAAATCCCTTTTCCGTAAGAATATAAGGATAATAAATTCTAGCCAATGTTACTCGCTGATAAATAATTAAACTTTCTTTGATAAAATAATTTCAAAATACGTTCCATAGTTTATACGCCTAATGAAACCAGAATCAAAAATATACATCGTTACTCTTTCTAATAGTATTAGCGGCGCGCCACGGCAATTCACAAAAAATATTAACTTTAACGTATACACATACATACTACTTTTCTTGTGTCGGTTTACCAAAGAGTTAAATTATAAATGAAGTTTGAATATTAATGTTTCATATGTTTTTTTATATAGATTAGATTGCTTTATTTTATTTCTAAATAGAAATTGGAACGGATGGTATTGTACCCTTAGGTGTAAATTTTAATTAACTATGAAACAAGTTTTTAACAAGTTTCTAAGAGTAAGAGCGTGAATGTCAAGATTTATCAAAATCGTAACTAATATAAATTATTTTGCATACAAACTTATTACCCCTAATTCATTCCTTCAAGGTAGATTTTTTTTATATTTCTTAGTGTAATTTAAAATGTTGACCTCATTTTAAAATAAAACAACTTCTTCGTCCTTATTTCACTTTTCTACTGTACATCTATGTCAGGTTTTCTTTTTATATTTTTCCTTTTTATACAGGTATACGGAATACGGGCTAACGAAACTGTAAATTTGTGGTCACCCGCACCATCTTTTACGAAAGGCATATTTTTTTATTTTTTTTTCAGACGAACCTATTGCTGGCCTCCTCAGACGTCAATTCCAGCGCCACCGAAAAAGAGGGCGGGGCCTCTCATAGATAAGAGGTCCGATGCCCGTATCCACCATGCGTGCCCCGCAGCCGCGACCGCGCGTTTAGCGCGGTCGCGCCCGCAAAGCTCGCGAGATCGGAGCGGGACCGACGGCGCGCCCGAGGGCACCTCTAGAGGCTCGACCTAGGCTCGGCCGCCGTCGTTGGGGTTGAATTTACTATGAAATTTTTAGCAAAAGAGGACGGACAGATTGAGCCCGACAGCTCTAGGGCTGTCGGTTATTGCTCGTGGGGGCAGGGACTGCACGCGTTCGCCGGCGAACGCGGTGTGCTGCTCTGTTGTACAATTGCATGTGGAGTGTTAGTGATTGAGTTGTGCCAGTAAGAGGGCGAGGAAGGGCTGCGATTTTCGCGGTTATACTATCGGGAGGGTCGTCTAAGACGTGACGCGGTCTACGATATTGGGCGTGAAGTGTAGGCATAGTCTAAGATTGGATTGAAGGGATCGAGCAAGAACGTAGAGAACAAAGAAGAGGTACGTCAAAAGAGAATAACATCGAAATCCATGGTATTAAATGCATTAATACTTAAGTCAGGTGATGCGAAGTCCGACTGGACATTTTTGGATAAAGATCTTGTGGTGAATTTATTACGACTAAAACATCACCTTATATATGACTTATACTGCATAATTCAAAATTAATTGCATCGCGACAGGAATCCTGCTGCCCTTTAGCGCCCTTTTGCATTTGAGCTACGCTGATTCACATGTAGCCATGCAGCCATCCTTCGGTCCCAGCTCTGTCGCCTCTTACGACGTTACAATACTAGTAGGTTTCCGGTATCCGTTACAATAAGGTTATTTTACTACAATAATAATAATATATTCCCACAACATCTCATACCTTGACCTGACTCCGTAGTAAGTCGCTAAAAGCACTTGTGCTACGGACATCAGACAACAGAGGAATCACAAATATAATACTTAAATACATACATCCAACACCCAGACACAGGACAAAGACAAATATCATCATATATATATTTGTCCTAGGCGCAGTCCTGTCCCTGGCGCATAAGATATGATCACTACCATCTGCGCCACCGAACACTTAAAGAACTGAATGTTAAGCATGTATTTAAGTATTCAATTAGGAAGTCCTGTGTTGTTTGATATTTGTTACAGTGCTTTAAGCGACTTATCTCAGAGTCAGTTCAGTGGTATAAGACGTGTGATTGATGATTATTACATTGGAATAACCCAGAATAAGAATGCCAGAAGAGACATTTACTATAACGAATCGATGGCTGGAAATAAAAAGGCCCTCGTAGCAACAGCATTGAAATCTTTACTATGGAGAAGAGGTAACGAATGATGAATTAAGGACTTACAGATTAGAAAGGCAGAGCCAGCATATCCATCTTCTCTATCATCCCCGAGATATAGATAACCAGAAGACTTGAACAATACGTTTTTTCAAGTTAATCCATTCAATCATGTAAATTGTCTATAGTTTCAAAGTTTCTATTTCATTCCGAACATGAAAGAGAGTAAGTTACTTACCTTGATTGATGATTGATGACCATGAAATTTCGTTTAATGATTGTTCATAGCAGATATTTCGGTTTGGAGAAAGCGAGTAAGACCCCGGGTCTTGTAACATGTGCATTGTGTCAATCGACAGACAAGTTTGACGCACGCCTTATTTACTTTTTTAATTTAATAAGTTATAACCTAATTATAAGGCTAATAAGTTTTCGTAAATTCTCCGCACAACTTTTATATCCTTTTCTTTTATAACCTTCTTTAATAAACCTTCAGGCGGTCGAAGTTGCGGCGGTTATTGTAATTTCGTGTTTCATTTTTGTTAGACCAGGTTGACAGACAGGCAATGTGGACCTAATGCTTGATAGTAAGTGTTACCGCAGGCTACAGACTCGAAATTTTGTTTCTACATAAAAGCCTCATACAATAATACATAACTTTAATTCCTGCAATGCGAATACTGCTATTTGGCGGTACCAACTATCATGTTATATAACAACTCGAGCGAAGTAACGGTGAAATCCTATGCCTAATAGGAGTCTGCGACAATACAGAAAATAAAACAATTTCTAAAAATGTGTCAGTGTTTGTTTATTTAATTGTAAAAAAAAACTATGTACGCGGTACAAAATACGTCAGAAAACAAAAAAAAATAAGATAAAAATAAAATCGTCAATAAAAATATACAATACTATCGGAAAATAAAGAAATAATGCATAAACGTTTTACACTTACATAATAATATAATTGGATTCTTAAATAGTTCTCTATTGACGCGAATAAGGCATATTTTTCCAAGACTAGGTAACTATGACGACTTTCACACAACTCCGTAAAGTCAATCAGCCGATAATAAAATGCATCACGCACGGAATTTCCTAATACTCCAACTGCTTATGATAGAATACTTGAATGCGCCAACAGCTAGCAGTGTATCCTGTACTTATTTAGTGCTACTACATAACTACCATAAACTGAGACACTACTAAACTAGTAGTATTTTTTTTCGTTGGCAACTTACTAATCTTAGTCTATGGTACTGGAACTTTATCTATTTTTTTTTCAAGGCGCAGGCATGCACTTAAGGCGTTCGAACGCGGCTTTCTCGAGTGACTCGCGGTGGTCGGGGTGGGCGACCTTGATCAACTCGTACGCGCGCTGCCGAAGCGTTTTACCGAACAGGTTTGCGATCCCTTGCTCGGTAACCACGTAATGCACGTGAGCGCGAGTCGTCACTACACCGGCGCCTGCGAAGTTAAAACAAATAATAATAAGACACCAGAAAAAAAGGTTAATTTTTATATTATGAAGTCGGTAACCAAACACACAGCCCGCATGATGGTAAACGTGGCCGCAGCCTATATATGTGTGGCCAACCTTGTGAACTAAAGTACTATGTCATATTTACCCAGTAATTTTATTGCCTCTCACCCTTCCAACCGGAATGCGAACGCTGCTATTTGACAGGACTGCTATTTTTAGAGATAGGTCGGAGTCAGGTGTCAATACAGGTGACCTCTTTTTGGAGGTCTATCTCAACTAGTAAGGTTTTAAATAAATCACGTTTTAGACGGTTGTATAATGTTTAATTTAAAAACTAATTCTCTTTTGAATACAAAAATGGCGAGAGCAAAATCGAGCATATATTCATAAAATTTTGCTCTTCTCTATTAACTCGTCTTTAGACAAGACCCAGGACAGCTAGAGCGAGACTACGGGTCAGCTCACTATATAGATCCTATATAGATCGTATGCTTGGTTGCCTACCTTATTTAATCTTGCGTCGTACTACTCCGCGCAAGTTTGTATAAGAGTTAGCGACATAATGTGCGGGATCCATGACGGTTTTTAATGACTTACAAATAGTATAATAAAAATGATATGGCAACACTGGCAGGTTTGGTTCTATTACTGGCATGTAATAGACCAGCGTCAATTTAGTAGACTAACGGAAATAGATATGGCAACACTTAGACCGCCGCAAATTTAGAAGAATAAAGGAAAGAGCCGGCGCATCACTGTCAGAGTCCGGTTTAATAGAGCGGCGTCAACTCAGCAGAATAAAAGATAGAGGTATGGCAACACTGACCGAGCTTGAGCGTGGGCACGATCTTGGAGTCGCCGCGCCGCGTGCTGGACACGAGCGCGATGATGGGCTTGCCGCGGCCGTCCACCGCCTCGGCCGCGCCGCGGATGAAGTCCACCTGCCCGCCGAAGCCGGAGTACATGCGGGTGCCTGCACACGCGATCGCGAGTCAGTTATGCGAGTTCCTCCGAAGAAATATCTCACGAATTATTTTACGCGAGTTCCTGGTTCCTACATTAGTGGTTTTATGGTGCAGACGTCGGTGATCCTACCTTGAGCGCCGGAGGTCGGCGAACATTTATACTTATCATGAACATAAACATCGAATGATTTGTTTGTTCTGTGTTTGGGTGTTAAATGTGTATTTAAGTTTTGAGTCGTAGTATTTAAGTATTGATCATGTAAAGATACTTAAAATTGTACGTATTTTTAACGGAATTGCGCGAACAGATATTTGTAAATTTGACACAGTTAAAGTAAATAAATAAATTCCCACAAAATCATGCATTGACCTGATTCCGAGGAATTACAAATAAACTACTTAAATACATATATTTAACACCTAGACACAGAACACACATAAATACAATGATATAAACATTTGTCCTGGGCGGGGATCGAACCCACGACCTTTGGCGCATAAGAAAGGATCACTATCATCTGTGCTATCGTGCCCGTCAGTTAAAGTAAATGTGGACAAGTAGTGCATGAAGCTTCTTTCATACAAAACGCACTAGTAAAACATTCAATTTAAAATAAACATTAAACACACTACTGATTGAATGACATACTTAAATGAAGTAAACGTTAATTGACTATTGAATATCAAGCAAATGATCATAGAGCTTCTACTAAGTTTAATGGATTCTGGTCAAATTCTATCACGGGCCGACCACCAGTCTATATTTAAAAAGTTCGAAGTACCACGTACCGATAGAGTCAGCACACACCTGCCCGGTGAGGTCCACTTCGATGCAGGAGTTGATGGCGGTCATGTTTGGCTGAAGGGACACGATGTGCGTGTTGTTCACATAGTCAATTTCCAACATCTCTGCAAAACCACGGTACCAAGTTAATTAAACATCTCTGGAATCAACCAACTCGTCTGTGAATATTTTGACCGGAATAATAGATGAACGTTTGCCCGCTCGATAGCATATATATAGCTTTGATACTCGATAGCAAGTACTATAAATGCTTCTACTAAAAGGTCTAAAGTAAAAAAAATATGATATATTTATTTATTAATCATCATTATTATCATAGCAGCATCAGAACATAGAATAAAGATTTTGTTGACAATATATGGTCAAAAGGCCGTTAACTGAATAAAGTCGAAAAACAAGCATACGGCCCGCTTAATACGAGTAGTTAGCGTTAGACAATCTAAAACCAAATATTTTTTATTCTATTAGGCATTGTAGTGAGGTACCGACAGAATAAAATAGTACCAGATGTCGTAACAGGCGATATAGTTACCGGAACCGTCAGGTGGGTTAATATCTACCTTAAGAAGAAGGAGCTCAAGTGTAATAGGGCGGAGATGAGCAGCAGCATCCCCGTCGCAAAGCTACGCGATTGCCCAGCGCGGAAATTATGAGCAAATTCCTCATTTCATAGGGAGGCCTACGTTTAACAGTGGACGTTTTTAACATTGCCATGATGATGAAGATAATTAGGCATAACCACGAAGCGCAGACAGAGTCACACAATAAAGCTATCATCATGCATCAAGCCTATGTAATACTAGACTGCCATCTCTGGATGGGTGTTACAACTAAGTTTACTGCAGGTCTATTACGTGATCCACCAGAAAGAGAGACTACGAACTTTGTGAAGAAAAAAATATAAAATAAAGCTTAGTATCCAAAGTTAATGGTTCTGGAATGGAGACCACGTATCAGCATCCTTCGATATGAACAGACGATCTAACTAAAACCGCAAGATCGCGCTGGACACAGTCCGCATACAACCGGTCCTACTGGAGAGTACTAGAGAAGGCCTATGTCCAGCAGTGAACATCTTATGGCTGATATGATCATGATGATCCAAACTTGAAGTTTTATTTGCCCAGTACTGTAGTGAGCGCTGGTTGATTAGACCTCTCCACTTACCAATGAATGGATTGTTGTCGACGAAATTGTAGAGATCCTTGTTGCCAACCAGGAAACTGCCGACGATACGACCTTTGTGGACCTTCTTCCTGTAATTCATAAAACATTATCACTAGCGTCACGCTCCGGCTTTGTCCTTTGTTTACAACGTTCAGTTATTACTCGGATTGAGTTCAAATTCAACTCTTCGGCAGTAATTAAATCATGTTCAAACATAATTTAGTTCCTGCCGAAGCTAAATATAAAGACTTGAGACCGACTACAGGGGGTCAAGCCGTCCTCAAACTAAACCTACAAATCTTGCAATAGAAGCAATATTTGCACACATCAAAAATATTGATGATTGTCCATTTATATTTGACGAATTACAAAATATTTGCAAAAATTCGTTACATAATATAACCATTAAGTTAGGATTAAAGTTGAAGTATGGCGATAAAATTATTATAACAGAAAAGTCAGGAGCATCAACATTCATTTGTTTTGTTAATATTCCTATGAGATTCTAAAAATCGAGCTGGCTACAAAAAAAACAAAAGAAAAAGAAGCTATTTAGAATCGCGAAGGTTGCGGCAGCAATCATTCGAGAAGATATTCATATTCAACCTGCAGTTTTTTGATAATTCTCATTACCCCCCCCCCCCCCCCCAAGTCGTAAGTTTGAAGATATCTGAGTCATGATCTTTTTTTGGAGAAAGTTATCCTAAAAAAAAGGGATTTCATTTAGAACATTTGAAATTAGGATGTACATTTATCAGGCATAGTATTATGATTGCTGTTCGGCCAAGGTATTTTAATATTAAAATTACAATTGGTTCTCTCTGGAAGAAGAAAAAGAACAAGGAGAATAAGAGCAAGACAGCATGGATTATGTTTCATTAGAAGAGTGTCAATCAGACGAATAATTGTCTCAATTTACTCATTACTTACACCGCTCTTGTCATTTACAATAGTACCATTTCATACAATAGCTTTTTAACTTAACAGAAACACATTCGATCGTGGAATAGGCCTACCAGAAAAACCACATAATAAACAAACGCGCCATGTACCTCCTCACGGGTGGCGAGGAAACGTGTGCATATTATGAGTTACACAACTTTCTCAACATTTTGCATGGCTACATCTCCGAAATGGTGATTCATAGGAAAAAGTGTGTGAACAATGAATATAGATAATTGCATAATGAATGAATATAGATTTTTGGAACATTTGACCTTGAATATTTTTTTTTCCACACGTTGGATTGATGTAGATAATTTACAAATCGTGTGTAATAGAGTTGCCAACATTCATGCCAATATTTAGCTGGGTGCGAATTACTGTAACCTTGAATGTTTATTTTGACCGAACCACATTCGTTCAATCTAATCTCACTCTTTCAATCGTAATCATATCATCGCTCGAATCGATCATTATTTTATCACGTTTAGAAATCCTACAGACATATTCTTGTTATTACGCTTTCTCAAATTACTCACCTGTTGTTGGTTACGCAACCACGCTTGACCAGATCGATGACCCCAACACTGAACATTTCCGAGTGGATGCCCAGGTCCTTGTGGTTCTTTAGGGCGGAGAGAACCGCGTCCGGGATGCTGCCGATGCCTAAACAAAATTGAATAAAACCGCGTTAAACATACGCAGTCAAACTGTCTAACTTTGTTAAATGTTATTAGTGCAACAGTGGACTCTCTATAGCTGGTGGATGATGAAATATAACAAGATATTTTTATATAAAAATACCATGTTACGTTGTTTTTCCGGGATATGCTTATTAAACTACTGAACCGATTTGAATCAAAATCTCATTGTGTGCAGTTTGAAAAAATTTTAAGAGTTTATATCTTAATTATATTATTTATCTTTGTTAATTATATGACAAAAATAATATCTTTGCGTGCCATAAGATAGTAACAGGTGCAAAAATGCCGCGCTTGGCAAGCGTGTTGTCAATCGCAGAGCACAATTTTCGCGACGGGGATGCTGCTGCACATCCCCGCGCTGAGCATTTGAGCTGCACTGTTTCTGATGGATATACCGCCATCTGTCGGTTCTTGTACCTTAGTCGCCTAATACGTCCAACTGGTACAGGGGAAGGCACTAATCAACTCTGGCGGTAACTCACTAGTAATGAACTCGGACGGACGGCTGGTATGTAATACATACTGTTAATAACATATTTTTACTATTAATAAATATTATTATTTTACCTAATGGAACCATCTTGGGTATGTTAAAATGTGAAAATTCTCAATGCCTAACAAAGTTTCGGAAACAAAAACACAGGGTGTTAGTTAGCATCACTACAACCTATAGATGCTTGTATTATCATAAGGATATTATTTAGCGCGATGCCAACCTTGTCACTTGAAGATTATATTACTTATATACTTATATATATATAAGTATATAAGTACTATATACTAAATATATATATACTATGTAATTCCACTCTCGCTGCTATTTGGTAGAAATAAGTGAGAGTGAAGTACCAATGCAGACGACTTGTGAGGTCTACCTCATGAAAAACTTGGGTTTTTAGTAAACGCGAGCGGCCGTGAAGGCTCTCGAGGCCTCTCAAACTCACCCATCTGCAGTGTAGCTCCATCCTCGACCAGGTTTTCCCCGATCAGCTGGCCAATCTTCATCTCCTCCGGGCTGGAGCCCTTCCCGCCGTGCTCTGGCAGCGGGGTGTTGTCCGTCACGGCGTAGTCTATGTGCGACATATGGATGATGGCGTCGCCGAACGTCCGCGGCATGTTGATGTTCACTTGAGCTGGAAGTTACAAATTTATTTATTTAACTGTATGCATGGCGGACCTAAGTGGCATTGACGGGTCCGATGGCGCAGATGGTAGTGATCCTATCTTATACACTAAGGGTCGGGGATTGGATCCCACCCAGGACTATACATTTATATGATGATATTTGTGTTTGTTCTGTGTCTGGGTATTAAAGATATATATTTAAGTATTATATTTGTGATTCCTCTGTTGTCTGATGTCCGTAACACAAGTGTTTTAAGCGACTTACCACGACGTCGGGTCAATGTAGGAGATGTTGTATGAACATTATTATTATTATCTACCAGTCAACTATCGACCAAAACAAAAAAATAGATAGAGGTTCAATACACATAAATAAAAAATCTAATTATAAATATAAAATCAAAATCCTAAAGTATTAATCTTAGGTGAGAGTCCGTAACTACCCCGCAGCCGCGATTGCGCGTTTCGTTACGGTCGTGCCCGCAAGGCTCGCGGGATCTGAGCAGGATCGACGGCAATCGCCCGAGGGCGGCTCTAAAGGCTCGACCTTGGCTCGGGCGGCCATCGTTGAATGTGAATTTAATTATAAAATTTGGCAAAACAGAACGGACGGAGTGAGCCCGACAGCTCTAGGGCTGCCGGTTATCGCTCGTTGGGGCATGGACTGCATGCGTTCGCCGGAGAACGCGGTGTACTGCTCTATTATAGCATATATAGAATGCATGTGCAGTGTTAATGACTGTGTTGTGCCAGTGAGAGGGCGGAGAAGGGCTGCAAATTACGCGGTAATTTTATCGCGCGGGACGGAAACATTGTCTCATGCAGAACAATATAAGACTTAATTTTATGCATGCATAAATTCACATAACATATCATACCTTTACCGGACTTCGAGATGAGTCGCTTAAGGAACTTTTTTTACAGAAATGAAAAAACCGAGGCATCACAATAGAATATTTAAATATATATTTCACACCCAAAAACAGAACAAACTAAAATGCTGATTTTATAAGGTCCTAATCCTTCAAAGTAGTCTGAGTTACTTAGGCTACTTTTGTTCAAGGCTACTTATAAATATATGTTTATAATATTTTTTATACGTTTGTAGCGAATAAATGAAAACTAATAGACAGATTTCAGAAAATACTCGACTAATAAAAATATACACTATCAGCAAGAAAGTTGAGTTATATTTATATCCGTATTCTCACGAAAAGGGTAACTACGCGGGAAAAGTCGTGGAGCACTGCTAGTAGATAAAAAATAATAATATGAATTAGTAGGAATTCTAGTCGGCCTACGTTTTGTTTATTTCTTTGTCATTGAGAGTATAGAGTATATTGAATTTTAGAGGCCGGCAACGACAAATAAAGCAGCAACATTATATGTAGGTACAGCGTAACAAAGACGGCGGGCCCGATGACTCCGATTAACCGCCAAAGGCCGTAGGTTCAATGCCAGGACAAAAATTTACATTTATTTTTTATTTCGGATTACAGACGTAAATAACAGTAATAGATCAGTCTTTATTATCACTATAAAATAACTTGTAAGCAAACTGTTCTTACAGTTATGAGTAACCACATCATGCATAAACGGGATCATAAATAATGATATTTGTGTTTGTCCTGTGCCTGGGTGTTATTTATATGTATTTACGTATGATGAAATACCTCGTTTGTCTGATATCCGTAACACAAGTGCTTCAAGCGACTAATCTCCGAGCCAGGTAAATGTATGAGATGTCATGTGAAATGATTTATTTCATTTATAGTAACACCGAGAAAAAGAGTTAAAAGAATGTCTACTACAATTAGTTGAGACTCCATCTTCATCACTCAAATCACTAAAAGCCATACAAATCACATATCGCACTAAGTCTGTGTAAGAGTAAGAAAATAAACGAAGACTTATTTTAACTTATTTCTAACAATAAATTAGTTAAAATAGGTTTTCAGAAAAGGCGAACATCATAGAACTGCCAGGTCACAAAACAAATCAGCACGTTCAGAAATAGAAATTCTAATACTATAAATTTAAATTTCGATTTTGTCAACGCAGTAATTATATAAGTCACACAATGTGACGTTACATGTCACTCTTGAGTTTTTTTTATTAGGCCATGTCGAATAACAAGCATATAGACCGTGTGATAGTAAACGTTTGCACTGCAGCTTTTAGACGCCCGTAATATCACAAGGATGTCACTAACGCGTTGCCAATGTTGTGACTTGAGGATATTAGCCACATTACCTAGTAATTTCACTGCCTTTTTCACCCTTCAGACCGGAACACAGCAATGCAAACACTGCTATTTGCCAGTAGACATAGGAGAGTAGCTCTTTGCAGTGAGGTACCAGAAAAGTAGAATAGTACCTTCCACTGCACCAAGTGTGTTAAGAGGCGACTAAGGTACCAGAACCGACAGATGGCGGTATATCCATCCGAAACAGTGCAGATCAAATGCACAGGGCGGAGATAGGCAGCACCATCCCTGTCCCGAAAACTGCGCTCTGCCCAGCATTTATGGGCAATAAACCTCCTTTCTTGGAGAAGCCTATGTCCAACAGTGGATTTCTAATGGCTGGTATGATCATAGGTGAGAGTGAGGTACCAATGCAGCACTCACAACTTACTTAAACGACAAAAGTGCTTAGAAAGCAAGCCATATTTATATTTCGCTGCAAGCCTCACCCTCACCACCGTCCTGTTAATTAGAACTACGCCGTTTTGGGTGGGTATGCTGACATCTGTCTGTTCGGGTACTATTATATTCAGTAGACCTCACAAACCTTTTAATATCTTGATATATATGATACGCACAGCGCGGCTCACGCTTGGCCGATTATTATTTGAACAAGTGGATTAGACACAATCCAATTAATTCGCCGATTGAATATATACTAATCACAGCTGAATTGTGCACTAACTATTATTTACTCAGCGAGCATTTAAAACTGAAATGATTTTGAAGCATCTTACTGTTCATTCATTCTTTAATCATGAATTACATGTTGGTGAGTTTATTTTTTATACATACTAGCTGACAAGGTAGACGTATATACATATATATATATATTTATATATATACATCACGCCTGTGTCTCATCGAGGTAGGCTGAGACTTGTTACGATCTTGGCATTCCTCTATTGCTTTCTTTACTCGCATTAGTCTTTTCAAACACGCTTATTTAATCTTGGTAATTCTGACCTGGCCTTTTAATACCACTTCTACCTAGTTAAGATTCTATTTCTAAAACTCACACCATACATACATACTTCAAAGTGTTCTCATTTCTACAGCATTTATTCTACTCGCGTGCTTCTACTGCCATGTCCCACATTAACCATCACATGTCAGTGTTAGAACCAACATACTTCTATAATGTTCTCATGTCTCAAGTATGATTGCTTAATATATATATATATATATATATATATATATATATATTACACAGTCCACAAACGTACGGACAGCCTGATGATAAGCGCCACCGCAGCCTATACACGCTTGTATCTCGAAGATACCACAAGCGCGTTGTCAACTTTGTGACTCGAAGATATTATGTCACATTACACAGTAATTTGACTGCCTCTGAATACTGCTGTTTGACAGTGGAAATACGTGAGACTAAGACCAGGCGA